>OW240923.1:38662933-38680699 GCA_933207985.1 Pelobates cultripes
TCTTCCATCTCCCTGTTACAAAAATCAATGCCGTGTACACGACCACTGATAGGAGACGCGGAAGGTATTAAACTGATCAGAACAATACTAAACACACCACTCCTATCTGGCGTCACATTAGCTTGACAGCGCAGTGCCCCAAATTTGCAGTAAGAGGACCGACCAAGCCTCTTCTTCCATCTCCCTGTTACAAAAATCAATGCCGTGTACACGTCCACTGATAGGAGACGCGGAAGGTATTAAACTGATAAAAATAGTACTAACACACCACTCCTATCTGGTGTCACATTAGCTTGACCGCGCAGTGCCCCAAATTTAATGTGATCTGTGAGTAAGGTAAACGTTTGTCCATACAAGTAGGTTGCAGCTTTTTGAGGGCCCACACCACCGCCATGCACTCCTTTTCAATGGCAGTGAATATACTTCGCTGTGCAAAAGTTTACGGCTTAGATAAAATCAATGCCGTGTACACGTCCACTGATAGGAGACGCGGAAGGTATTAAACTGATCAGAACAATACTAAACACACCACTCCTTTTTTTTGGTGAGGCTTTACAGGACAGAGTGCTTCTCCACGTGATATGTTAACTCACGGGCAGCTGGCTCATCAAGGAACCACAGCAGCTTTCCATGTACAGGTAAGACACGTGCAGCCGGTAAGGGTTCAGGCTCTTCTTCCTGGAGGATACGTTGCAAGCCTGTTGAACGAGGTGACCTTGCTCGTCCCAGGTGTACGTAGTTCCTAAAATGGTTGCCATATACACGCCCACTGATAGAGACGCTGAAGGTATTAAACTGATCAGAACAATACTAAAACACACCACAAATAAGGTTTCTCTCCTGTATGGCTCCTCAAATGATGCTTAAGATAGAAGCGCTGAAAGCATTTCTCACACCCTAACAAAAAATATATTTTTTTAACATTCTCTCCACTTTGAACGAAATGACGTTTGGGAAGAGATTAACATAATTAAACACAGGCAGTAAAAATACAGTTTTAGCCATACCCTGTAACTTTAAAACTACACATCCCATCTTCATAATTACATATTTGGAATCAGCACACTTAAAACATAAACATAACCAAAAATCAGCCAAATCCATCCAGGGGTTAAAAAGTTAGCTGAGGTCCCTTTATGACCGACCGCAAGCACATTTTCCTGCCCAAAACAGTTCCATAGATTTGGGCTGTGAGGTCGGTCTATTTCAGGCTGAAAAAACGACTAAGTCCCATCACGAATGGGACTTAGTCTTTTTTTCAGCCTTATTTCAGCTGCAGAGACTAAGTCCCATCGCCGAATGGGACTTAGTCTCTGCAGCTGAAATAAGGCTGAAAAAAACGGCTGAAAAAAAGACCAAGTCCCATCGCTGAATGGGACTTAGTCTCTGCAGCTGAAATAATTTCCCATTTACTGAACCAAGTGGGAAATAGCAAGGCAGGCACAAAGGGTTTGCACCAGGTCTGGGGACACAGGGGACACCGTCTTAAAGGGGCCGTGTCCCCAACAAGTCTGGGGACACGGCCTTAAAGGGGCAGTGTCCCACCTTCCTGATGTCCCAAAAAAGGTGTTTAAAGGGCCAGCACCAGTCACATAAAGAGTCCATAAGCCCCAATATGCCCACCGACAGTCTTAAAGGGCCATACACACCAAATAAAAGTGCATACATTGTCACAATCTCCCAGGGGCCATAGTCATGCGGGAGGAGGCTGGCAAATAGGCTTCTCCACAACCCAGGGAAGCAGGGCAATTTGCCATTTAAAGGGCCCGTTACAAATAGCAGTTTGTAACAAGGTGTCAATCCATATCTGCTAAGTGACCCGATGTAGGGGGAACAGTCCCTATTCTGCTCTGTGTCAGTGTGTATCATGGTCTCTGAGGACAGGTGTCAATCCATATCTGCCAAGTGACCCTATGTAGGGGGAACAGTCTCTATTCTGCTCTGTGTCAGTGTGTATTAGGGATCCTTAGGACAGGTGTCAATCCATATCTGCCAAGTGACCCTATGTAGGGGGAACAGTCTCTATTCTGCTCTGTGTCAGTGTGTATCATGGTCTCTGAGGACAGGTGTCAATCCATACGTCAAGGTGTCAATATGTCATATGTCAGGTGTCAATCCATATCCATTGTGATTTAGAAATGTTAGGTGATTTATGCCCTTTATGGATTAAGACCAGACTCTGCATCAACTGTGTAATTTTCCATGGGAGTTTTGCCATGGATCCCCCTCCGGCATGCCACAGTCCAGGTGTTAGTCCCCTTGAAACAACTTTTCCATCCCTATTGTGGCCAGAAAGAGTCCCTGTGTGTTTTAAAATTCTCCTCCCCATTGAAGTCAATGGCGTTTCGGGCGGTTCGCCGGTTCGCGAACATTTGCGGAAGTTCGCGTTCGCGAACCGAAAATTTCGGGTTCGCGACATCACTAGATATATATATACAATTTCATTCTAAGATGAAAGTCTTATATGACTGAAACGTTGATCACTTGATGTTTTAAACCGTTTTTTCATTAAACTTTGGACTAAACCGTGAGTGCAGCCATACATTTGGATTTTCTTGGATATTGAAGCTGTCTTTGGTTGGCACCCGGCCATTAAGGGACATTGGAGCGTGAGTGCAGGAGCTACTTGTATTTTTGGCACATATATATATATATAAATATCAAAATACAGTTAGAATAAAATTTCATATAGATAAATATTTTTTTTATTTATTATTTTTACATTTTTTTATTTAATTTAAATTATTTGTATTTTATAATATATACAATATATATATATATATATAGTTATTATATATATATATATATTGAAATGGAAAAATCAATTAAAGTATTGATTATTTCTTTGTGTATCTGTCCTTGGCCAAATCAATGAAACAATGCGTGCACGCTCCCTGAAGTAATTCACACCAGACACAGGTTCTAGGTTGTTGAATAACTTGAGGAAAGTTTATTCAGAGGGGACGGCAGGTCCCTTTTAAAGCAAAATTACATCATAAGCATTGTCAGAGATAACATGGAAAAATACATCAATAATTGGTTAAGTGTTAAGTGTTTTATTCAAAGCACGTCCTACAGGGTGTGCCTTCTTATGTCATTACTGTCGTCATGGAGTTCTCCCCCAGGATTCCAGCGCCATCTTGAAAATTAGAGTGTTTGGTCGATGGGTGGGGTACTCCTGAGTGACATCTAGTGGTCAGTTTAGTAATTTATTGAATAATATTAAGTATAACTAAATGAAGTAAATAGACATTTTCACTAACTAGGAAATATGTGCAGACCTTATTTCCACAACAGTCCCCCCTAAAATGGCTATTTACCATAACAACTGCTACTGTCCCTAATGTGTCCCTAGCTGCCTGCAGCTCATCTGTCTTAACAAGCATCGAACACTTCACTCCGTGGGTAACCCGCGACGGCTAGTCCACCACATCTCCACACGTGAGACTCGCCTGCCAAGACAGACGCTTTCCCTACACTGTCCCTACAGGAAAGCAGTTGTCTGTTTGAACTGATGTGATTGTAGGGGTGTGTGTGGAGTGTCATCTTCGAGGTCTGTGATATCTTGATGTAGGAAAGTAGGGGTCACGTCATCCACAGTCTTATCTACCGCTTTCTGTAAGTACTTCTGTTATGCAAGGGAGTATGCAACAGGTCAGAAATAAGAAAATGATGATCATTATAAGAACAGCTGTCCCTACCTGGAAGAGGGTCCTTTGCCAACCATTCATCCATCCAAACCATCTGTCCCAAGTGTCAGTGACTCCTGAATTTTTCTTTAGCTCGTCTGCAAGACTATCTAGCTTCTCTATGGCCATAGTCACCTTACCATTGGGCCCAGTGTTGTCTGGAATGTATGTGCAGCATGTCATGGTCTCAGGGAGGATTTTACATACACCCCCTTTCTCAGCTAAAATCATATCTAGGGCCATTCTGTTCTGAAATGTCATTTGGGTAGTGGCTTGTAATTGCTCTGCCAGGCCCTGTAGGGCATCCCTAGTGTAGTTGACAAATCGCTGTTGATTATAGTAAATGTAGTTAATCCAATTGACATTTTTGTTAGCAGTTATCATTGGAATTAGGGATTCAAATCCTGCAGCCACTTCATCTCTTGCTTTGTATTCTTTAGGCACCCCCCTTGGCACACCTATGGCATCAATATACACATGGGGGTCAAAGCTCCCTCGGATAGGAGCCCCTCGTTTGGTTCTAGAGTATACATGTGTAAGGTTTAACGTGTTATGACTACCATCTGGAATAATGTGGATAGGCATTATGACTTTGGTTAGGGCACACTCCCCCCACCATTGCTCAGCTAATTGGGACCTCAATTGTCTGTCACAACATAACCAATAGATATCTCCAATGGTCTTTGCATGATTTATTAGCAGTGACACAGGTGGGCTATGGTAGGTTGAGCAATATCCAGATGGGAATCTGCCCAGATACACACCAGTATTCTTAGGTATAGCATAACATGTGTAATTACCTGGATACACGGTGACTCCATCAGGTGGCTTGACATATCCATGAGTGATTGGGTGAACCCTTTTCCATGATTCACATGTTGAGGAGTTGGTGGTGGATTGTGCATAAAGACTCAGAACACATAATTCTACTTCAGGAGGTAGGCTTAGAGGTACTGTGCCCAGATGGGGCCTGGCTCCTCCACATACATAACAGTTAGTCTTATTATGTGAGTTGGCGTTATATCTCATCCATTCTAGCCACAAATTAGTGTCTGAAAACCCAGTCTCTACTGTCATAGTGTCTTCAAAGGTGGGATTGGCTATAGCTACCATGTCATGTAGAGTCTTAATATGTGGTTTTAACGTGTTAATAGTCATGTGAGTGGTTCCTACCCAGTCTGGTGAGGTGAGCCTTTTTGATAGGTATGTCTTTGTATATGGCTGCATATTGTGTTTGTGGAAAAGGTGCAAACAACTATGTCACAGTAATCAAAGGTGTATGTAGCTACATCTGTGTTAGAAGAATTGTACCAGAAAAGTGTAAACATGATTATCTTTGGTTATGGCCACTTGTTGGGCCCAGGCAAAGTGTAGCAGCATAAGAAAACACAAGACACATAATAAATTCATATTTCAGCAAGATTAGCCTCTTCTGGAGCAGGCACTTTTTTGCAATGTGAGGCGTGTATAAGAACTCTTCCCGGCTAGTTTAACTGACGTTGCTGTAATCAGGAGCACTTGATATGGGCCATCAAATCTTGGTTCTAGGGTGTGTTTCCTGAGAAACTTCTTGACCATAACCCAATCACCAGGAAGCAGCTTGTGTGTACCTGTATTTGACTCAGGATCTGGAATAGAAGAAAACACTTGGGCATGTATTTTGGTCAAGGCATGTGAGAGGGCAGTCACATAGTCTACCATAGCATCTGACTGAATCTGAAGCTGTTGGGGAAAGTAACAACCCAACCTGGGTGCTGTACCAAACAAAATCTCATAAGGTGATAGGCTATATTTTCCCCTAGGAGTGTACCTTACACTAAACAACGCTAATGGGAGACTCTCGGGCCAGGGCATGTTAGTTTCTTGTGACATTTTAAGCATTCTGGCTTTCAAAGTGCCATTCATGCGCTCTACCTTACCACTACTCTGTGGGTGATATGGTGTGTGGAAAGCAAGGGTCACCCCCAGTGCTGGCCAGACTTCCCGTGTTAGTGAGGCAGTGAAGGAGGTCCCTTGGTCACTTTCAATTACTTCTGGAACTCCATAGCGGCAAACAATTTCTGTCAAGAGATACTTGGCTGTAGTCCTCGCGGTGAGATTAGTCACTGGGGAGGCCTCTGGCCATCCTGAAAACATGTCCACTATGACCAATGCATATTCATAACGTCCACTCTTTGGCATCTGAATGTGATCAATCTGGATCCTCTGGAAGGGGTATTGTGGTTTAGCTAGATGATTAGGTGCAGTCTTTATAATCTTTCCAGGATTGCATTTAGCACATATAGTACAAGATTTACAGTAATTCTGTGTTAAGGTAGTGATGCCTGGTGCTTCAAAATACTTGTCAATCAATGAGTTCATCAGATGTTTTGACAGGTGGGCTGGCCCATGGGCCCATTGGACCACCACTGGATACATATTTCTGGGTAGGCAAAACTTGAGATTGATAGTGTAAACATCATCACGGAGTACAGCTCCTTTGTTCTTCCAACTTTGTTTCTCCTGGGGAGTAGCAGCAGCTTGTTGTTCCTTCAGAAACCTAAGATCCGTAGGCAGTGTTTGCATAGTGTAGATGGGTACTGCATCTGTGGCCACTCTTCTGTCCACTTCCCATCCTTGTCGTGCTGCTTCCTTAGCGGCCCGATCAGCTAAGTGGGGAAATATCAGGGTCACAGTCTATGATGAGTGGGTCCTCACAGACGTCTGTGTGGTACCTAGGGTACCCTGCTGTACAGTAGTTAATAGTCTTTTTGCTGGTCCCCATAGAAGTCAGTTGTTCTTGGTTCATTTAACTCCAGGTCTTGGCCATCGGGCCTAGGTCTTTCCACGAGATGTCGGGAGGTCTGGTGAGAGATATGTGTGGGATACATGTTTCCCAATGGTGATAGAGATGTGTCACACTCTCTGGGAGGTGGACTAAGATGAGCATGGTACCTGTGAGGTCCCAAAACAAGTCAGTCAGGGTAATTTGGATTTCTTTGAGTTGGAATACTTCTGCCTCATAGTTCATATCAGGGCCTGGTTCATCCCTAACCCACAAAGTACAGTGGAGCAGGGCCACTGATTGTTCATCATGTGGAGGTGCAAGTGCAGGTAGTTGCAGATCTGCTAGAACTTCTGGGTTGATATCCAGGCTATACCAGTGGTACACAATTCCCCCCTTGGGAAGTGGCAGAAGAGTGGCTGGATTCAGGGTAAGGCATCTCTGGAGTTTCACATTGTCAGGTAAAAGCAAGGAGGTTTGCAGGCGGAGGTGATGTTGGGAGGAAAGGTGCTTGGGTTGAACTTGTTGCAGGATAGCTTGCACCCGTTGTGAGGTTAGATGTTTGGTGCCATGGGAAAGGCAATGTCCCAAGAAGACCACAGAGGGCCGGCACCATTGTAGCTTTGATTTTGAGGCCTTGCAACCTGCAGCAGCGATGAAACATAGGAGATCTTCTGAGTCACGCTCTGCAATAAGCAAATTAGGAGCACAGAGAAGGAGGTCATCAACATATTGAAGTAGAATAACATCCAGATGTGAATTCTGCCAGGGATCCAAAACTAGAGACATGGCATGAGCAAACTGTGTGGGAGAGTTCTGAGCTCCCTGAGGCATAACAGTCCAGGTATATTGTTGTCCTTCATGTGTGAAGGCGAAGAGAAAATGGCAGGAAGGGTCAAGGGGGACACTGAAAAAGGCATTAGCTAGATCCACTACAGAAAAAAAAATTGTTGAATTGGGTGGCACCTGGGACAAAAGGGTATGGGGGGTTTGGAACAATAGCAGTGTCCTTTATGGTTACTTCTTTAACAGCACGGAGGTCCTGTACCATGCGGTACTGGTCGGGTTGGCCCTTAACAGTTCGCTTTTTAACAGGGAAAAGTGGGGTGTTGCATGGAGATGTGCACTTGGTGAGGGCACCTTTGGCAAGCAGAGACTCAACTTGTTTGGTGATGGCTTCAGCTTGTGCTGGCTTCAGAGGATACTGAGGTCTATGAGGAGGAAGTGCTCCAGGCAGGAGCTGGACCAGGACGGGGGGGTACATGTAAGCGTCCAATATCATCCGGGCCGGTGGACCAAAGTTCTTGGGGGATACGATCCAGAGCACTGGGGGGGGGTGTGACCCGTGCACTCCCTGTATTGTCAGTTAGGTTCAACAAGATGGGGAGTGAGCAGAGTACAGTGGTGTCTGTCTGTGATAAGGGTGTAGTTAACTGGACCCTGGAGCCGAGAAAGAACATCAGCACCCAAGAGGTTAATGGGACAAGTAGAAGAAACAACAAAACGTGAGAGTATGTGTGAACCAACATGCAGGAGTGTAGGGAGGGGGCTACTGCGGGGTGCATCATCCACCCCAACACAGGAGACATCGGTGTCTGACAAAAAGGAGGGGTCATAGCAGGGGTTGCTGACACAGGCTTGCCGGTAACCTATTGCAGTAAATCTAAATGGGCCTGGTCGGGTCCTTGGTACCGGTGGGTAGAAGTGGGAGGGTGGCTGGACTGCATAGGAGCACGGGCAAGGCGGCTTTGTCGAGGCGGCTTTGTCGGAAACCACCCGTGTGAAACCCATCAGCATGAGCTGGAGGGTATGCACGGGCCTCTAAAGCAGGGGGCCGGCTGGGATGGGCGTGATAGGTGAGTATTAAGGACGTGAGCAAGGGCAGAGATTGGATCGGAAGGCTCGGGGACGTTAGGCGGGGGCGGAGAAGGGGTTTGAGGATCAGAGGGAGGAGGTGGAGGAGGAGGTAAATCAGTGGGAGGCGGGGCAGGAATCGCGGAATTAACCAGGGAGGTAACAGCAGAGAAGAGGGCGGATATCGAGCTAGACAGGTCATTGGCCGTGGATGGGTCAGGGGTCACCGGGGGAGGGGTCGGAGGGATGGGACCAGGGGGCTGTGTCGTAATAGCGTGTGTGGAGGGTTGGGATGGCAAACCAGTCGGGGGAGGAGGAGACAACAAGGTAGAGGGGGCCGGGACTTCGGGAGGAGGAGGTAACACTGGAGAAGGGGTTGGAGAGGTGGTAACAGGGGGTTGGGTCAGGGCGGTGAGGGCAGAGATTAGGGACGGCAAATCGGCCGTGGGAGGGAGGGGTAACGAGGTAGAGGGGGCTGGGACTTTGGGAAGAGGAGGTAACACTGGAGAAGGGGATGGAGAGGTGGTAACAGGGGGTTGGGTCAGGGCGGTGAGGGCAGAGATTAGGGACGGCAAATCGGCCGAGGGAGGAGGAGACAACGAGGTAGAGGGGGCCGGGACTTCGGGAGGAGGAGGTAACACTGGAGAAGGGGTCGGAGGGGTGGTAACGGCGGGTTGGGTCAGGGCGGTGAGGGCAGAGATTAGGGACGGCAAATCGGCCGAGGGAGGAGGAGGCAACGAGGTAGAGGGGGCCGGGACTTCGGGAGGAGGAGGTAACACTGGAGAAGGGGTTGGAGGGGTGGGAACGGGGGGCTGGGTCAGGGCAGTGAGGGCAGAGATTAGGGACGGCAAATCAGTCGGGAGGGGAGGGGACAACGAGGTAGAAGGGAGGTCCGGAGGCATAAGGGAAGCGGGATCAGCGGGAGGACAAGGGTCTGGAGGATCTGGGGCGGTGGGGTGAGTAAGGTCGAGAGGGCAGAGAGCTGGGCAGCGGATGGAGACGGGTGAGTGGGTAACACTGGGGAGGGGTCAGTCGAGGTGGAGAGGGGACGAGAGGCAAGCATAGGTAAAGGTGGCGGGGGACAGGGAGGCGGAGGAATGTCATTTAACGTAAAGGATGTTACTGTAAACATATGATTTTTAACTAGCAAGATTCTATTAAATAAAGATACAATGTTTAAAATAACTTGCAATATTTTGCAATATCCCTTGTTGCAAGACACAGGCATTAATGAATAATCATCAGGATAATTAGCTGTAATGCTCTTATATTCGTGCCCTACAGAACTCATTTGTAGGTCACACCACAGGTGCAAATGACTCTTTAGCAACCTCTTTTTTTTTTTTTTAAATATCACGGACACATCTCTAATACAGGGAAACAAATGGCATGATTGTTTTAGTTAATATAACGTTTCAGTTTATAATATGTAGAGCGTAAGGAAAACAACATGTCTCTACATAGGACAAGCATAATAGGGGTAGGCCTCATGATGGAGGCAGCCATGACAGGGGCGGGGAAGGAAATGACAGCAAGGGAGGAAGTGAAGTCCATGATATGTGAGGGAAAGGAAGACAGGAGGTGTGGGCATGGTAAGGGCGGAAGTGACGTTACTTTAGAAGCAACCGTGACTGTAGATAGGTCCTTCTGTACTAGGCGCCATCTTTAGGGTGGTGGCTGACGTACTTTCAACAATACACCATATTATAACTAATAAAATAAGTCAGAGAGGCAACATTCCGTTCTGCAAAATGAAATATTAAACTATGAACAGACCTGGCAGGTTAAATAAGACAGTTGAGAACATTATGCATTTAACAGCCCATAAAGCTATCCATTGAAAAATGTACTTTAACATGAAGCAAGATAAACTCACGGAATTCAACCAATTTCCCTTAACATCCTCTAACCATTAATCACTTTCCTCCTCTTATACAGACATAACAACATCGCATATTCCCCTTAACAAGCTACAAGCTACACCTTCCTAAATCCCATATTCAACACTGAATGCAATCTTGTGAGCTCGTCACTCCCACAATCCTCAGTACCTTATCTCAAAAATGAATTTAAAAATATATATAGCACTACGGAATCTGTTGGCGCCATGCAAATGGCAACAATAATAATAATATTACACAATTATAGCTCCATAACCTGCCTGACAACGTCTATGTATGGAACAATGTACACAATACTACACAATTAGAATATTTTCTCTAACTCTTATCAGTAGCTCCGAAATGCAGAAATGTAGGCAAGCGGGGAGTAGGGGTGGGAGAAAGTGTGACAGTGCAAAAAGGAGAGAGAGAGAGACTGCAGGCATGAAGATTAACCATGTGAGCTCCGTAAAGTAACAAGACAGAAGGACAGAGATTTATACGTTTGGAAACCAGAAATCTTTGCTAACTTTTTCATTTTCAGCATAGCTTCTTCCCCTGCCCTCTCTTTAACAATATCACAAGCCAAATACCCCTTAGCTGGTCTAGTATGTGCTTGCCCCTTTTTGACCAAGCGAGGTCTGCCAAGTAAAGGAGACCAAGTGAGAGGGAAGAAGAAGTAGGAAAGTCTACAGTGCTCGACTGACTAGTCACGATGGTCTGTGCACCAGGGGGAGGTGGCCACAGACCGGAGGGGGCGAGCGTGGGTGACTAACACAGCTCTGGGCAACAAACACAGGAGAGATAAAGGACAAATGAAAAGATGAAAGTGGTTACACTAACAAGAAGACATTTGCAAAAATCACAAACATAGAGATGAGTGTAAACCCCAGAATCCAGAACTAGCCACACTATATACATACACACACACCAAGGGTACCCACACTGTAACAACAATTAAACAAAAAACCACAGAATGACAGAGAGTAAAATGGCCATGTACATGTTAACACCACTAGTACCAAATATTTAAAATGTAGCAATCCCCAGCCCTCCCCCACCAGGCTGGCCCCGTTATAACACAAGTACCAATAAAACTCTGCAGAAATCAAACAAAATCCCAGCCCCACCGGCTGTAATGCGTTCCCTGCCCGCTAGGCAGTCAAGCTAACATATAAAACCCAGCCCCACCGGCTGTAATGCGTTCCCTGCCCGCAAGGCAGTCAAGCTAACATATAAAACCCAGCCCCACCGGCTGTAATGCGTTCCCTGCCCGCTAGGCAGTCAAGCTAACATATAAAATGCGTTCCCTGCCCGCTAGGCAGTCAAGCTAACATATAAAATGCGTTCCCTGCCCGCTAGGCAGTCAAGCTAACATATAAAATGCGTTCCCTGCCCGCTAGGCAGTCAAGCTAACATATAAAATGCGTTCCCTGCCCGCTAGGCAGTCAAGCTAACATATAAAATGCGTTCCCTGCCCGCTAGGCAGTCAAGCTAACATATAAAATGCGTTCCCTGCCCGCTAGGCAGTCAAGCTAACATATAAAATGCGTTCCCTGCCCGCTAGGCAGTCAAGCTAACATATAAAATGCGTTCCCTGCCCGCTAGGCAGTCAAGCTAACATATAAAATGCGTTCCCTGCCCGCTAGGCAGTCAAGCTAACATATAAAATGCGTTCCCTGCCCGCTAGGCAGTCAAGCTAACATATAAAATGCGTTCCCTGCCCGCTAGGCAGTCAAGCAAACATATAAAATGCGTTCCCTGCCCGCTAGGCAGTCAAGCAAACATATAAAATGCGTTCCCTGCCCGCTAGGCAGTCAAGCAAACATATAAAATACGTTCCCTGCCCGCTAGGCAGTCAAGCAAACATATAAAATGCGTTCCCTGCCCGCTAGGCAGTCAAGCAAACATATAAAATGCGTTCCCTGCCCGCTAGGCAGTCAAGCAAACATATAAAATGCGTTCCCTGCCCGCTAGGAAGTCAAGCAAACATAATAAAAAGGGGGAAAACACACACTCTGGCCGTCACACACATTCAAACAAATACAGGAGGCAGATAGACAATCGACAGGTTCACTTTAAAAAGGTACCCCGGATGAGCTAAATACCTGTCTCTAGTAGCCTTCTGGAAGCCGGAAGTGGATTCGGAGACAGACCGACACAAAACAGGAGAATAACACAGGCAACGGCTGTATTATGGAGGTGATCAGGCTCCGCTTGTCCCATTTTCTGGGGGTCCGCTCTGGTCCTTGGTATCCAGCCCTCCGAACCGGCAAATCCGGGGGCCCCACGTTATGGCGCCAATTGAAATGGAAAAATCAATTAAAGTATTGATTATTTCTTTGTGTATCTGCCCCTGGCCAAATCAATGAAACAATGCGTGCACGCTCCCTGAAGTAATTCACACCAGACACAGGTTCTAGGTTGCTGAATAACTTGAGGAAAGTTTATTCAGAGGGGACGGCAGGTCCCTTTTAAAGCAAAATTACATCATAAGCATTGTCAGAGATAACATGGAATAATACATCAATAATTGGTCAAGTGTTAAGTGTTTTATTCAAAGCACGCCCTACAGGGTGTGCCTTCTTATGTCATTACTGTCGTCATGGAGTTCTCCCCCAGGATTCCAGCGCCATCTTGAAAATTAGAGTGTTTGGTCGATGGGTGGGGTACTCCTGAGTGACATCTAGTGGTCAGTTTAGTAATTTATTGAATAATATTAAGTATAACTAAATGAAGTAAATAGACATTTTCACTAACTAGGAAATATGTGCAGACCTTATTTCCACAACATATATATATATATTATATATATATACATGTGTAATTTAATTATAAGTGTATCTTTATATTAATATTATATATATTTTAATTAACATTAACTTTAATTTTTTTTATGATTTTACACATGCAGGGAGACTGCCTGTCAGCACAGACAGTCCCCCTACAGGCAGACACATGGACACCTATTGTGTCCCACAGGGGTCCTAATCCGCTATGGGGAGACTGTCTGGGCTGCAGGCAGTCTCCCCACACCGGAAGCACCGCTGATCGCCGCCGGGGGAACGACGGCGATCGGGTAAGTAAATAAGACCGTTAGCACGGTTCAGGACCGTCACCGGTCGGCAATGCAAAAATGCCGATGACAGTCCTGAACCGTCCTTGGTCCTTAAGGGATTAAAGATGTCTTGCCTGCATGAATTATGTATATGTTAAATTTACTGTGTATATTATACACACAAGCTTTTGGTGTGAAGGAGATTTTCTATCAAAAGAAATATACCTATATTTAATCGTACTGCAACACAGGCATGTCTTAAAATTCCACCAAGGATTATTATCAATAGATGCCATAAAATAGCTTACATACTATCTATGGTCTTGCACTCAGCAATGTCTAAAACCCTCTTCATTTTATAGACCCCATTCATTGGCACAGAAACAAAAGCTGCAGCAAACACACTGGCCAAGTTAAGAGATCCAAGGGCTACAATATGCATAGGTATCCTTATTCCATCCCAAATAAGGATCCTGTTATCATTTTGACAAATCATAAGAATCTTTCTTATTTAAGCGTAGCCAAGAGGTTGTTTTCTAGACAAGTTTTCTAGACTGTTTTTATCATGCTTCAATTAGGTCATTACCTATAGACCTGGTGACTGCAACACCAAAGTAGATGCTCTGTCTAGGCAGTTTGAAACTACTGATGAACAGGAATTTGATGATACTCCTGTCATACCCCACAAATCCTTTTAACCCATTTCAAGCATTTTTAGATCTCAACAAATTTGTCAGGAAGACTACATTAAAGAGATTTTTTTTATAAACAAGTCTGCTGCAATAGACACTCCTCAAACTGCCACTGACATTTCCAGAAATACACCACCCAACCCAACCTACAATAATAAGAACCAATTTAAAGAAAAACTCAAATTTTTACCATTCGAGTTTCAAGTCCGGTCCCATAGAAGTATTTGAAAAATTGGTATTAAATGATCTAAACAAAATGAAAAACCATAAATACCAATACCCAATCTATCCCCAAAAGAATATATAGCCCTAAAAAGATTACAAAAAGACAATACTATCATCATAAAACCAGCTGATAAAGGGGGTGGTCTAGTTATTCTTCCACAAACAATGTATATTAATGAATCATTAAGACAACTTAATGACCCTAAAGTTTACGAAAAACTAGCTTTAGATCCCACCCCATTCGTTAAAGAACAACTCATAAAATTCTTATCTGAAGGTCTCAATTCTAATATTCTTAATAAAAGGAGTTCGACTATCTAAACATATCACACCAAAAAATCACTGTCATCTATTCTTTACCTAAGATTCCTAAAAATCAAGACAACCCCCCCAGGTAGACCCATTGTCTCTGGGATAGATTCCATTTTGTCAGACTTATGTAAATATAGATATTTTACTACAGCCAACAGTTAAAGTTATGAAATCTTATCTTAAGGACTCTATGACTCTGCTTCGCTTTTTAACCAATTGTACTTGGTATTCTGATTAGATTTTAGTCACCTGTGACGTACAATCATTGTATACTATTATCACACACCACAAAGGTTGTGAAGCAGTTTTTACCATATTAATCTATCCCGGAAGGCCAAATTTATTTTATTATACAAGGGATAAAAATTATTTTAACCAACAACTACTTTTGGTTTTTAGACTCATTTTATAAACAAACAAAAAAAAGGTACAACTATGGGAACCAGATTTGCCCCTTTCTATGCAAACCTTTTTATGGCAGAATGGAAATCAGAGGCCATGGGGGGGTGATCATGCCTGGCGGGTAAATCTGGTGACATATTTTATATATATAGATGACCTCTTTTTTATCTGGAAAGGTTCAGAAAACTATTTTACACAGTTTTTAAATCACCTTAATGCCAACAGCCACGGTATATCTTGTACAGACATTATTGCACTATTTTTGTACCTTCTTATATCTCCACAGAGATAAGCCACAGAAGCTTCAACTATTGTGTGTATGATTGTTTATCTAATTTAGAGTGGTGTGTGGGGATCCCAATCAGGTGTTTAGAGCTCCTTTATACCCTTTGACCCTATACTGTATACCCTACCTATTTAATTACAAGTCTCTACATTTATCTGTCACAGCTGTAACAGTACCCTGGGGAATATGTAGCAGTTTACCAGGAGTTGGAGCCCAGTTGCAGGAGATGGCACAGGAAGGAGGCAAAATCCAAAAGTGCAGTACAGATTAAGGGGAAATCCAAAGGCAGGATCAGACGAGAAGCAGAAGTCAGGGCTGGCAGCGGAGTAGCGAAGTTGGTAAAGCAGGCAGCGGTCAGAGTCCAGGAAATCAGTCAGCAGCAAAGCAGAGATCCGGCAGGAAACACCAAACAGGCAAAATGACCAGATCATAGGTTTCAGGAAAGGGCTGGCTTTTACAGCCTGCAAATTAAATGCAGCTGACCCTAATTGAAAAAAAGGGTTGCAGGTGGGTCAGTACTGGTCATTCCAGGCAAGAGGTCAGGAAGCAGAATAAGGGAGACAGAAAATGAAGCCCCCTGGTGGACAGCACGGCAGAGAACCTCACTGGGATGCTGAAGCTGTGAGTTCAAACCCAGCCAGGTCTCTTAAATGGGCAGCCACAACTTGCTGTCTGCAGGGCTCAGGCTGTGCCGTGACAACAGCACTCTTATTAGTTGGCTTGGAATCCAACAAATCAGAGTGCTCTGAATCATTTTACACAATGTGGGAAAGTTCTTTGGAATTTTCCCATGCTGTGTAATTTGACACTGTAATTTGAAAGCAATCAATCATAGTATTATAAGTCAAATTACACAGTTTTAAATGACAGCGAGCAGCCGCTGTCTCCCTTCACCTCTAGCACCGCTGCCACTCTATTTGCAAAATTAGGATTCAGGAGTCTGAGGATCCTCACATTTCTCCTGTGGTGCCTCAACTCCAGAATGACAACTGAGTAGGTAAGTCGTTGCACTTGTTAGGAGAGCGACTCTACTTGGGAACGGGTTTCAGTGAACTGAATTACAACTAATAAAATGCCCTTTTTGTATTACTGTGTATGATCACCAATAACATTATCACTTAGATTACGGGCAAAGCAATAAGTGTTTGTTTATGTCCATATTTTTATATTTGGCCTTAGTATTTTTCCTATAAGCAATCACTCTCTATTGCAGTGCATATTTATCTATGTGCATATACTCTATATAAAGATAAAATAAAGAAAAGAAAAGTATTCATAAAACATGAATGTTTCTTCATTTTGTGTTCTAAATATAGTTTCCCATATTTTCCTTTCCTTCTCTCGGGTCTCCTTCCCGATGCGTTTGGAGAAGCCTCCCATCTCAGCTTGCACACCGGCCAAGTCAGTCTTCCAGACCTCCCTTAGATCAAGTAGCCTTTAGTGGAGGGTGAGGCATCGGTATCAGAATCGACCCGTAGGTACACCTCACCCCGGGCCTGCGGCACCATGGGTCTCTCCTCATCCAGTGACTTGTCAGACAGGATCAAGTGCGACTGAGCCTGTTTTTGCAGCCTTTGGAAGGACATGCATATGTCAGGTAGTTGGGTGCCCTCCAAGTGTAGCATTTTTCAATGTTTGCGCCTTATCTCTCTGTTGGGGGGGGGGGGAGGAGATTCAAAGACGTAGTGAGAGGCTTTGTGTGTGAAACGTTTGCCTATTTCATGGATATTTTGTAGTTTTAAAGTGTTGTGAAGATGGAGCTCTTCACAAACATGTCTAGGCAGTTGCACAGCTAGCCACATCCCCCCCTCCCCCCCCCCTCTAAACAGCACTTTTTAGAACTGATTTTTACTGTTGTAAGTGTTAAAATAATTATAAGAAATGTAAAAATGTAGGGAGGAAAAACTCATCAAGTTTTATTTTTCCTAAGTTCTTTTTTTGCTATTGACCCAAACTAATATAATTGTAGATAAATCCAATTCATAAATGTTCTCTTAAAAATGTTATTTGTGACATCAAATGTTAGTTACTCCCAAGGTCAACATGCTATATTTAATAATATTCATATTAACTATTGCACAGTCCTCTCTGGCATTACCAACATTTTCTATTACAGTCAACACAGCTAGCAGTGTCCAATCTGACTTTCTACATGTTATAGATAGGTCCATCAAAATCAAAGAATATTTCAACTGCAAATAATCAACCATTTGATTACATTGATTGGCATACCTTACTCAGTATGTATCAAGGTTCCAGCAACAATGCTGTTTTACTTGATCCAATCAAATACAGTGATCAACACAATTATTCAAGTGTCATTTAAACAAGTTTTCAAAATAAATCACATTGGGGAAGGTGATAAAAAAGACAATATATTGGCTCATAATCTTAAATGAATAGCAGAAGGAGAAGGGCAGTTGAAATATCAACACAAATTTGGCACCACTGTTTGGATCATCACACTGCTTCTACTAAATATTTGCTATTTTAGGCACAAATGCATCATTTTTTTCCATTGTGTATTCCAACTGTTTGGAGTTGTTGCGGCTTGGAATTTTTCAGTGTGTAAGTGTGTTACCATTTTTAATTAATATTCAAATC
>OW240923.1:38684247-38694694 GCA_933207985.1 Pelobates cultripes
TGAGAAGAGCACAGGGAGGGTGGGTGAGTGTGAGAAGAGACCGCTAGGGAGGGTGGGGGAGAGGAGAGACCACTAAGGTGCAGGGGAGAGCTCTACGGGACAGAGAAGGGACAGCTCTATAGGACAGGGCCAAGACAGGGAGCTCTTTCACACTACGTGCGCACACACACACACACAATGCATCCCTATACATACACAGAAACACAACATGCTTCCCTTACACACAGAGAAACACACAATGCATCCATTACACACACACACACACAATGCAACCCCTACACACAAAGACAATGCATCCTTTGCACACATACACAGAAACAGACAATGCAAACCCGTACACACATATGCAAACACACACACTTCTTTTCTTACATACACACAGAAACACAATGCATCTCTCAATGCACACACATACAGACACACACCTTGCATCCCTTATGCATACAAACACAGATTCACACAATGCATCCCTTACACACAACCAGAAACACATAATACATCCCTTATACACAAATACACACTGCTTCCACTACACACAAACACACTGCATCACCTGCACAAACTGGTAACCCTATACACTACATACCATAAGCACACATATTAGATCCTCTACAATAACACATAACACATCCCCTACACACTCCACTCCCTGTGAGCGAACTCATGGGTGGGTGGAACTTATGAGTGGGCCTTATGGGCATACTCACCGTCAGGCCCTGGGGCCCAGACCTTGAGCTGTGTAAGGGGCCCCAAAAAATGGAGCTGCTTCCAATTCTCCCAGAACATTGAATTTTGTGACCACAGCTGCAAACAGCCTCCAGAGATCCTGTTCTACACCAGACCAGTGGAGCCAAACTGCAGCCCATCATCATCCTCATCTGCTTGTAAGTAGGCAATCTAGTATATTATTAGTGACACTAATCTATAATGTACCTCACATTAAAGGGACACTATAGCTTAATGAAGTGGTTCTGGTGTCTATAGCTGGTCCCTGCAGGCTTTTTAATGTAAACACACACTGTGTGCAGCACTGGCGTTAGTTCATATGGGTGGGGCATTGTGATGTCACATGGGGGGGGCAGCAAATTTTTATTTTGTCTAGGGCGGCAAAAATCCTTGCACCGGCACTGATCCTGGGCAGGTGCACCAGTCTACTGGTGACCCACAGGAGGGGAGTGCACTGATTGCACTGCACTCTCCTCCTGTCCAGCCCCATCTTTACCGCAGTGCAAGTGCCCTCTGCCCCTAATTTACAGTGGCTCACACTCACAACAAGCAGTGCCTGGAGCCGTGAAGGAGCGGGTATGGCAAAGAGCTACTGATTAGCATAACATCAATATCCGTTATAAAACCAGGAAAAGGTGGGCATGGATGGTGAACTGATTTGGTGGTGCAATGGGCCACTTGACTGGTTTTGCCCCCCAGGCCTAAGGCTGCCAGCCCTCCCCTGCCAACATCCCCCCTTTTAGTGCCAACGCAGGCATTAATGTGAATGTGGTTGACTTCTCCCCTATACAATATATGGAGTTATTTTTAGGGAATACAATCTGGGAGGAGATTGTTTCCCAGACTAATTTATACGCTAGCCAATTTATTGAGACCAATCCAGGTAGCTATACAGTCAGGGAGCATGCTTGGCATCCCACAGATGTCCCTGAACTTAAAAAATTCTGGGCTCTTACAATGCTCATGGGGATAACAAAGAAGCCATCACTCCGCTCTTACTGGAACACCAACCCAATTTGTTCAACTCCTATATACTCCCAAACAATGCCTAGACCAAGATATGAGCTGCTGCTGAGATACTTACATTTCAACGACAATACCCTCTGTCACCCCAGAGATCATCCCCAATATGATAGGCTTCATAAAATACGCCAACTGGTAGACCATCTTCAGAACAGATTTTCTGAAGTTTATACTCCCCAACAAAATGGATTTATTGATGAATCCCTTATGAAATATAAAGTGAGATTAGGGTTCAAACAGTATATTCCCTCAAAGCGGTCTAGGTATGGCATTAAAGTGTACAAACTGTGCGAGAGCGAAAGTGGCTATACATTTGCCTTTTGTGTATATGAGGGGAAAGATGGTCAACTGGACCCTCCTGGCTGTCCTGACTCTCTGGGGACAAGTGGGAATCTTGTTTGGGACCTACTGATCCCCTTGTTCAATAAGGGTTACCACCTTTATGTGGACAATTTTTATTGCATTGTCCATTTGTTTCAAACTCTTTACGGTTTCTAGATACTGGCCTGTGGCAGTGTGAGAAGAAATGCCAAGGATTTCCCCAGACCTTTTATAGAGGCCAAATTAAAAAAAAAGTGAATGTAAAGGTCTGCACAAAGCTAAATAAAATTTAAGGACAGAAGGATGTTAATATACTAACCACCATCCATGACAAAAGCATGTCAGACGTCACTGTCTGAGGCAGAGTACAGACCAAACCTGTTTGCATCAGGGCTTATAAAACGCACATGGGGGTATTGATTTGGCTGATCAGCTGATGCAGGCATATCTTATCTTAAGAAAGACAAAAGCCTGGTATTAATAGGTGGCTATCTACCTGATGCAAGTAGCAACACATAATTCATTTTTACTCTTTAAAAAAATGAATCCAGAAAGAACCACCTTTCTCCAATTTCAGTTCAAGCTGATTTCCACAATAATTTATGGAGATGGTCAAGTTCCAACAACAGTGCCAGAGGAGTCCAGACATTTTATTTTTAAGATACCGCCAACTGCAAAAAAAAAACAAATCCCCTGAAAAGTTGCCGGGTCTGTTATAAAAAAGGGAAAATGACAGACACCCCTTTGCACTGTTTTTTTTTCTTTTGAAAGCTGCAAATTTTAGTTAGTCAGTTTCCTTCCCCCAAATCTCCAGTTAGATTCTTTTTGCAGGAGTTAGTTTAGAGAATGCTGCTAAAGGTGCATTTGATACCTGCACATTTGGTTAAAAAAGTTTTATGGCGGTAAAATATAACTGTCTGGCCAAAACCAGATGACGTGTGCATAAAAAGCACAATTCAAAAATTACCACCATGCACATTCTCTGAAATTTGTTTAGCACAATGGTTGGGGGAAGGATGTGAAAACACCCCATATACAATACCCTGGAATGTCTACTTTATAAAAATATAAACTTTCATGATGTTAACATTAACAGGGGGATGCAAAAATATGCCAAACTGAAGATAGGCCAAGCATACCTATATATCAAGTTGAAAAACTGATATGTACAAGTCTTGATTGTGGCCTTTTAGCCCCCAAACAACCTAGCAAACCTATGCATTGGTGATATCACTGTACTCAGCAGATGTTGCTGAACACATATTGGGATGTTGTTTGGCAATGATACATAACAGGATGTGTTAATTCATGCCTAAAGTACAATGTGTGTGTAAAAAAACACGAAGAAAATTACTACCAAAATGTTTGCCAAAGGCTGGTGGTAGAATTAGTGCATGAAAAGTGTTAAACTACCACCATTTAAAATACCCTGAGTTGTCTACTTTTCAAAAATATATGATTTGATGGGGTAAAATACGTTGGCCCAAATAGGACAGGGGCGCAGGTTTACTACATGTCACAATTCCAAGTTGGAAAATGGATATGCGCACCTGCCAAATGTCGCCTTTTAGCCCCCAAACAACCCGACAAGCCTATGAATGGGTGGTATCACTGTACTCAGAAGATGTTGCTGAACACATATTGGGGTGTTGTTTGGCAGTGACACATAACACCATCTGTTAATTCATGCCTAAAGTAAAATGTGTGTGAAAAAAACCACACAAAAATGACTACCTAAAAGTTTGACAATGTCTGGTGGTAGAATTAGTGCATTAAAAAAACACCATTTGAAATACTCTAGGGTGTCTACTTTCCAAAAATATATGGTTTGGTGGGCGTAAAATACATTGGCTGGCCTTACAAATGTCCCAAATAAGACATGTGCGCAGGTTGACTACATGTCAAAATTCCAAATTGAAAATTGGATATGTGCACCTGCCAAATGTGGCCTTTTAGCCCCCAAGCAACCCAACAAGCCTATGCATGGGTGGTATCACTGTACTCATGAGATGTTGCTGAACACATATTGGGGTGTTGTTTGGCAGTGACACATAACACGATCTGTTAATTCATGCCTAAAGTACAATGTGTGTGAAAAAAACCAAAAAAAACTACTATGTGAAGTTTGGCAAAGACTGGTGGTAAAATGGCTGCATAGAAAGTGTCAAAACATCCTTAGATGAATACCCTGGGTTGTCTACTTTAAAAAAAAAATATATACATGTGGAGTGTTTTCCAGAGATTTATGACAGATAATAGTGTTACAATGTCACTATTGATAAATTTTAAAAATTTATGTTTTGAAACCGCAATATCCTACTTGTACCTATAGCCCTATAACTTGCAAAAAAAAGCAAAAAAGCACGTAAACACTGGGTATTTTTAAACTCAGGACAAAATTTTGAATCTATTTAGCAGTTTTTTTAATTCACTTTTGTAGATGAGTAAAAGATTTTCCAAGTAAAAGTCAAAAAACATGTATTTTTTTAAATTTTTCATCATATTTTTTATTTTTTTTAAAATAAATTACATGAGATTATATAAATAATGGTATGTAAAGAACGCCCCTTTTGCCCTGAAAAAAAAACAATATATAATTTGTATGGGAACAGTAAATGAGAGAGCGGAAAATTACAGCTAAACACAAACACCACAAAAGTATAAAAAGAGGCCTGGTCGCAAATGTACAACATCGCAAAAACAGTCCAGTCCTTAAGGGGTTAAAATTCTACAGATTTTTGCCATCTAATCAGGTTTACTTTCACAGTAATATTGTTGGTTAAATTGTATCATAATTAGGTAGCAACATGCAGTGCTGTGCTAATAAAATGTGTACAATTTAAAGCTTTCTATTTCATTGCCAAGTTCTTAGCCTAGCTAACTTTCCTTCACAGAGAAAAACAGAATTTACAGTATTTGTACACCAATATTCTTTAAATGGATATTGATATGATCTCAAAGCTCAAAGGACCTCTAAATATAATTCTGCATATATTTAACTAAAACTATTCACTAAATGGAAATCCTTCACCATGCACTGAAAATAATTTTGCTTATCAAATTTGTGTTAACTATGGATGAAGTTACATTCAATTTATATGTAAATGACTTGCAGGGAATGTTCCTTAGTTTGTTACATGTTACAGATCACAGCTCCATTATAGATTTTGACAAGCCATGTGTGACTGCCAAGGAATTACTGTTTTCTTCCACAATGATAAGTCATCATATCTGTCAGAAGTGTTAAAATATTGTGTTAAAGTTTTATCCAACTTCTAGGGCAGTGGTCTCAAACCTTTATTAGATCAAGGCATGTGTTCTACAAATCACACAATGTATGTAAATGCCTGACCTAGAACAAACCCCAGTATTCCACTATGTTGTAACATAATAAAGTAGTGCATTGGTGGAGACATCACTGACCAAAAAAAAAAAAAAAAATGTTTTTCCCTCTTGGGAACTGTGACAGTTCTCAAAGTTCCTAAAAACCATATATTCAATAAACATACCTGCTGCTGCACCAAAGATGTTGACATCAAGAAAAATAATTATGCATCTAAATATAAATCAGGCTTAGTAAGCATTCAGGATGATTTTATAAAAGGTTTTGATCTGCAGGGCTAAAAGGTTTTGATCTGCAGTCCCATTCTATGTGTATTACTGGAACTAAGGTAACACCACGAAACTGATATAGAAATACTAATTATAATGAACACAGTATAAAGCAAATTCAAAGTCAGAGCCTTAGCTAAAGACGGTATAATGAAGACTGGAACAAGGGACAATTACATAGGTACAAACACAATTCAAGGGACAAGGCAAAATCAAGGAGCGAGCAAGAGTCTGGTACACGACAAATGCCAACAGGAACAAATCAACATGCTTAATGGTCAGGGAACCATGAAAGATCACAGCTTTGAGATTTCTAGGGGTTTATATAGGCCTGAGCCCTTTGTGTCAATTTCTTATCACATACGTGTATGCAGTGCAATGGAAAGGATGTCAAGATAGAAAAATTATAAATAGGCCCATAGGTCATGATCTGCATCATTTAATAATACTTCGGGCTAGAATGATGTGACGATGATCTTGTGATAATAATGCTGTTTCTTTTAGAGACCTTACAACCAGGTTTTGACTGTCCCACATCAATCCAAGACAAATGATTCTCATTTTAAGTACCAAGATTGCAGAGACAGAAGTTCTGGGTGTGTCTATGTTGATTAGCTGGTTGTGTTTTGACGCAAGTGTGTCATTGAAAGGCTAGATTTTGAAAGGCTAAATTTGGACACAAGATTGTCTTTAAAGCAGCACTGTAAACCTCCATACCATGAAATAATAGTATATCATAAAGATAAAATAGTAAGTGATGCTAGCTCTGATTCAGAGGTCGTGTATTACGGCCAGAGAATTAGTGCCAACTAGCCCTTAAAAAGCTACTCACCCAAATTAGGGAATAACCCTTGATTACAAATAGAACATAAAGGAAAAATAGGACTAAAAAAGGAGTCCTAAATAGGAGAGTAGAAAGAGGAAAATAGGGATCCCTACCTTTAATAAACCTAAGGATACACTCAATAGGACAGGTGGAAAAAGAAGTGGTAAGAAATGAACCATACAGAGCAGACCCTAAAAATCAGTGAATAGCTAAAGAGTCTACTCAGTAATTACCTAGTCTCTGTGTTCAAATGCCACAAATACTAAATACCAAAGAGACAGAGGTAACTATAGAGGAAGGGGGGGGGGAGAGGAAATGGCCAGTATAAAAATGGCTCTAGAACTGAACCCAACCAGTGACTTCTGTAAAAAGTCTGCTGTCCCTAAAAAAGTTACCTCGGCACTGTAAAGAACTAAGTGCCTACAATACAGCCTCTATCCCTGCCTAAAAAAGATAACTAAAGTGAAAAAATTAAACTAAATTAATCCATCTGTGCTACCTAAAGTGCAAAATAAATCAAAATAAATAAATAAGCACGACGCGCATTTCGGCGTTTTCAGCACGCCGTCGTCAGGAGCAACAAACTTTCTGAGTTCCTTGTAACTGTTTAAATACCCTTAGTTATAACAAGAAGAGTGGAAACAGCTGTGAGGGGCCACGTGTGTTACCGTCCGTATAGGACTCTCATTGGTCAGTTAATTATTGACGTCGATATAGAGTCCTCTATTTTTCCTTTATGTTCTATATCATAAAGATAGTATCCTTATGAAATACTCAGTTTGACTGTCTTGGAATTTCATTGAATGTCCAATCCAGTCAAGAGATATACAGAGACAAAACCAGTGATGGCTGCTGGGAATTGTCTCTTTCTATAGGGGATCCCACACATGTGCGAGGACATAGCAGTGACATTGGCTCCTAGTGCTGAAGTGTCAGGAGCTAAAGAAGACTGCGTAGTATCCACATGGCCATGCCTGTGAAGAACCCCCAGCGGCAATGTCACAAGACCCCAATGGCTATATCAAACACTGGGAGTGTTTGCGAATTTGGCAAAGTCCCCTGACAGTGACAGTGCAGCTTTAAGAGAGGGATGTCTTGAACTTGGCACAAATGCATCAATGTTGGTATTATGACTATTATAAAGATCATTGGTCTTGTCCAATCAAATTTAAAGCCGCAAATTTCAGGTCAAATGAAACCAGCCTTCCCCTGAAGGAGTTCAATCTTTCAATTACTTCTTGGCCATGGCATCCGTGAAAGGTCGCCAGTTGCATGTTTTTACTGTGGCTGATAGAAATCTATATAAATTGCAGGTCATTGTCATTTAGACAACCACATTTAATGGTATGTGATTCTGCTTCTCATGAATGCCTACATCTATACAGTGGCATACTAAGGGGGGGGTGGAGGGGGCGGTCCTCCCCGGGTGCCACCAGGGTGGGGGGTGCCATGACCAGGAGTGCCGGCCCCCCCATACTGCAGCCGCCCGAGCGCTCTGCAGAGAGCCTCAGGCGGCTGCAGCTTTGCCCGGGCGGTGCGTCCATGAGGGCGCACCGCCCGGGCGCAGCATGAGGAGAGGGGCTGACAGGAGGGAAGCGCTCAGCGCTCCCCCCTGTCACTCCCTCACTGTAGCGTGGCCGAGCCCTCTTTTGGTCCGCAGGTACAGGGAGCATCTGTCTCCTGTACCCGGCCAGACTAACAGGAAGTACACACTGAGTGTGCACTTCCTTTTAGTCCGGCCGGGTACAGGAAACAAAAGCTCTCTGTACCCGCGGACCATAGAGCGCTCGGCCACGCTACAACAGTGGTAGGGGGGGAGGGGAGAAAGAAATTAGGAGGAGGTGGGGAGAAAGAAATTATAAGGAGAGGCGAAGAAAGAAATTAGGAGGGAGGGGAGAAAGAAATTAGGAGGAGGGGGGAAGAAAAGGTGGGAGGAGGGAGAAAGAAAGATTGGGAGGAGGGGGGAGAAAGAAAGATTGGGAGGAGGGGGAGAAAGAAAGATTGGGAGGGGGGGAGAAAGACAAATTGGGAGGAGGAGAAGGAAATTGGAGGGGGGGGGAGAGATTGACATTCATCACACACACACACACACAATGCACCCCTTGCACACAGAAAAACACACAATGCATTACACACACAGACACACATACACAAGCAATGCAACCGTTACACACAATGCATTCATTAAACACACTCAATGCACCCCCTACACACATTCAATGCATCCCATACATACACAGAAACACACCTTGCAGCCCTTACACATACAAACACAATGCATTCCTTACACACATATCTGGACATCCCCTACACACTCCAACCCCTGTTAACAAACCTATTGGTGGAACATGAAGGTGGACCCTGGGACCCAGAACTTGTGCTGTGTAAAGGGCCCCCAAAAAATGGAGCTGCTTCCCATTCTCCCAGAACACTGATTTTTGTGACCACAGTTACAAACCGCCTGCAGAGAGCCTGTTCTACACCAGACCAGTGGAGCCAGACTGCAGATAGAGCCCATCATCATCCTCATCTGGTTGTAAGTAGGCAATCTAGTATATTATTCGTGGCACTAAGCTCTAATTTACCTCACATTAAAGAAACAGTATAGTCCCCAGAACCACTGCAGCTTAATGTAGTGGTTCTGGTGTCTATAGCCTGTCCCTGCAGGCCTTTTAATGTAAACACGGCGGCACTGCAGCACTGGCGTTAGTTAACATGGCAAATCACATGGGGGGGCAAACTTTACTTTTGCCTAGGGCGGCAAAAATCCTTGCACCGGCCCAGGGTGGAGGGGGCTGTGTGAGCTGTGGCCGCACAGTGCCCCATGGGCCGCACCGAGGAAAAGTGGGGCCGCACGGAGGAAAAAGTGGGGCGGGGCTAAGCAAAATTGGGGCGGAGCCAAACTGGCACTGGGGGCGAGGCTTAATATGGCCCTTACCCACTGCTGTTAGGAGGTGCAGCAAGATGGAATCTCTGCTTCTCCACAGGCTTCAGAGAAGGACTTCAGGGAATCCAGTCCTCCTCCATCCCACTGTCTGTAAGTAAGAGTGTGTGTCTGTGTGTGAGACTGTCTGCCTGCAACTGTGTGTGTGTCTGTGTGTAACTGTATGCCTGTAACTGTGTGTGTGCGTGTGACTGTCTGCCTGTAACTGAGTGTGTGACTGTCTGCCTGTAAATGTGTGTGTGGGGCTGCAGGGATTTTGTAGAAGGGGGCGGGGTTTTTGTATTTGGACAGGAGTCTTTATAAGGAAGGATAAGCAGGGGATTTGTGGAATCGGGTTGCGGAGGTTTGGTAGACGGGGCAGTACAGGATTTGTAGAAGAGGCAGGACAGAGGTTTTGTAGGAGGGGTGGGGCAGGACAAGGGTTTTGTAGGAGGGGCTGACAGCGGTTTTGCAAAGTTTACAAATTGTAAAAAAAAAAAAAAGAAAGAAAACCTTTAACATTTTTTACAGGTTTTTATTTTTTGGGAGGGGGAGGGGGGGTGCCAAGCACAGGATCCGCCCTGGGTGCCAAATGCTCTAGGTACGCCCCTGTAGAATGTGACTGCAGATAAGAACCATTTAGCCCAATTTTCTAAATACTTTCATTAGTCCCTTGTCTTATCTTAAAGCTAGGATAGCCTTATGCCTATTCCAGGCATGCTTAACGTGGGATAGGCATAAGGCTGTGACTGAACTCACTTCTACTGTGAAAATGTTTGATTCTACATATTGTGATTGGGACGTCAAAAATGACCTAACTTAATTATATAAATGTCCAATATTGTCATGCTACCCTCAAATTATTTTCAAGTGTCATTGTAACTTCTGTCAAATTCTTTAACATTTAACCTGTTTGCCTGGCATGCTATAAAGAATATTAAAAAAAACAAACAAACAAACAAAAAAAAACATTACGAACGCAGCCCTGGGTTTACCTTTTATTCTTGGCGATCCTG
>OW240923.1:38694794-38803341 GCA_933207985.1 Pelobates cultripes
GGGAGAAAGAAATTGGGAGGAGTGGGCGGGGGAGAAATAAATTGGGAGGAGAGGGTGGGGGAGAAATAAATTGGGAGGAGGGGGTGGGGGAGAAAGAAATTGGGAGGAGGGGGCAGGGGAGCGTGACATTCATCACACACACATACACACAATGCACCCCTTGCACACAGAAAACACACAATGCATTACACACACAGACACACATACACAAGCAATGCAACCGTTACACACAATGCATCCCTTACACACACAGAAACACACAATGCATTCATTACACACACTCAATACACCCCTTACACACATTCAATGCATCCCGTACATACACAGAAACACACCTTGCAGCCCTTACACATACAAACACAATTTCACACAATGCATTCCTTACACAAGTATCAGGACATCCCCTACATACTCCACCCCCTGTGAACAAACTCATTGGTGGAACATGAAGGTGGACCCTGGGACCCACACCTTGAGCTGTGTAAAGGGCACCCCAAAAATGGAGCTGCTTCCCGATTGATTTTTGTAACCACAGTTAAAAAAATGCCTCCAGAGAGCCTGTTTAACACCAGACCAGTGGAGCCAGACTGCAGCTATAGCCCATCATCATCCTCATCTGGTTGTAAGTAGGCAATCTAGTATATTATTCGTGGCACTAAGCTCTAATTTACCTCACATTAAAGAAACACTATAGTCCCCAGAACCACTGCAGCTTAATGTAGTGGTTCTGGTGTCTATAGCCTGTCCCTGCGGCGGCACTGCAGCACTGGCATTAGTTAACATGGCAAATCATATGGGTGGGGCATTGTGATGTCACATGGGGGGGCGGCAAACTTTACTTTTGCCTAGGGCGGCAAAAATCCTTGCACCGGCCCTGGGTGGAGGGGGCTGTGTGAGCTGTGGCCGAACAGTGCCCCATGGTAGTTAGAGTGCCGTGCGGCCAGTACAGCTCACACAAGCAAACAGCTGATAAACTGTCCGCACGGAGGAAAAGTGGGGTGGAGCTAAGCAAAATTGGGGTGAATCCAAACTGGCACTGGGGGCGGGCCTTAATATGGCCCTTACCCACTGCTGTTAGGAAGTGCAACAAGATGGAATCTCTGCTTCTCCACAGGCTTCAGAGAAGGACTTCGGGGAATCCAGTCCTCCTCCATTCCACTGTCTGTAAGTAAGAGTGTGTGTCTGTGTGTCTGTGTGTGTGTGCGTGTGACTGTCTGCCTGTAACTGTGTGTGTGCGTGTGACTGTCTGCCTGTAAATGTGTGTGTGGGGCTGCAGGGATTTTGTAGAAGGGGGCGGGGGTTTTGTATTGGGACAGGAGTCTTTATAAGGGGGATAAGCAGGGGATTTGTGGAAGGGGGTTGCGGGGGTTCTGTAGACGGGGCAGTACAGGATTTGTAGAAAGGGCAGGACAGAGGTTTTGTAGGAGGGGCAGGGCAGGACAAGGGTTTTGTAGGAGGGGCTGACAGCAGTTTTGCAAAGTTTACAAATTGTTTTTTTTGGGGGGGGAGGGGAGGGGGAGGTGCCAAGCACAGGATCCGCCCCAGGTGCCAAATGCTCTACGTACGCCCCTGCATCTATATATGACAACAAAAAAAGACTAATCTAGGCTCACAAAAATCATATGATTAATATAAAATGGTTACTTGTCATAGAAAATGTTACGGCTCCCCTGGTAGGAGAGGGGTTACAGCCGTATTGGACGTTCCCTTCCCGAATACAGAGGTAGCCACAGAGCGCTCCAAACTGCCGAACAGCAATCATATGAACCAGTTAGTCTCCTAAACAGCCGAACAAGCGTAATCCATACGAATAATCCCCCAATGACGAGACAAAGCTCCGTATTTAGGGTCAGCAGGAATCTGGTTTATTGAGGGCTGCCTGCCCAGTACTTATGCAGGTCTCCCACCTGGTGGACACTCCCCTAGGGGACCAAATGGGAGACTGGGACAAGGACATTACATTGACCAATCAGAGTGTTACACATGTAGCCATGCCCCTTTAATTACCCAAGACCATCTTCTCTGCCCGGGAGATAATTCAATGAAGTAATTCAATTATCTCCCTGGACAAAGACCAAACGCCATCTTAAGTGACTATAACAAAATGCATAAAAATATATAACTTTACAATAAATGGGGAATAAACAAAAAAAGAAACAAATGCCATTCTACCTGTGTATGATTTACTGAGAAGATTGTAGATTAAAAAGTAACTTTTAATAAATAAATCTAAAATAAGAATATAAAAAAGAAAAATAATATGAACAGCAGGAGTAAATGGAGACTATACAGCGAGTAAAACTCTGTGACTACTTATATAAGCTGTAAAAGTGTATACATAATAACACTAATGCTGAAGCAATACTGTTTAGCTACAATATAACATCAGTGTATTCCCAAGTAATAGAAGTGATACTATATTATATATCACTAATAGCTGTAGCAAAAAAAGGGGGGGGGGGAGATAAGACAACTGCTAAACCAGTGCTGTCAATAGTTCAGCTAAGACAGATTTCTAACAGACGGCGATTAGCCAGTTAAATATCACAAAAGCTGCCTAGATCATAGCAGCATTTTGATAATAAATTAAAGCTTGCTGTCAAGCAGTAAAGTGTAAAATAAGGGGTTGCTGACCTGGCTCTGTTTTTTTCCTGCAAGATACCTAGCAGTATATTCTAGTGTAACAGCTGCCTGCACTGAATGATGTTAACTTATGCTTGACCACAGTGGAGCACAAAGTAGTAGCTCACCTGTGAAGGACTGCTGACAGGCAGCAGTTAACTGGTTAAAAATCACACAAGTTGCCTAAATGCTAGCTGCATCTAAATAATAGGTCAAAGTATAAAGAGAGGGTTTACAAACAGTTTTGAACAGGTTGCCTAGGTAGTAGAAAATATACAGACAGTGACAGAGGAAGGCATATAGAATAAAGATTCCTGAGTCTTGTGCCTTCGAGGGCACCCCTTAATAAAATGCCTGGTCTTATCAATCTCCCCCCATACACATAATAAAGGAAAAAGAAAGAGAAATAAAGTATGTACAGAGTACACAAAATTAGTGTTAAGAGTCTCCAATATGCACTCCTGAAATGCTGGACATAAATGAACTTGATGTCGGTAATTTAGCAATAGATAAGCAGAGAGTTAGATGCCGACACCAATAATGTGTCAGTAAGTGTCCAGAGCCCCTGACGTGCACGTTTCGCCAGTGAAGCTCATCAGAGGGGAACCAGATGCTGGCAAACATAGGAGTATTTAACCCCTTAAGGACTGGACTGTTTTTGCGATGTTGTACATTTGCGACCAGGCATATTTTTACACTTTTGTGGTGTTTGTGTTTGGCTGTAATTTTCCGCTTTCTCATTTACTGTTCCCATACAAATTATATATTGTTTTTTTCAGGACAAAAGGGGCTTTCTTTACATACCATTATTTATATAATCTCATGTATTTTAATTTAAAAAAAATAAAAAAATATGATGAAAAATTGAAAAAATACATGTTTTTTGACTTTTACTTGAAAAATCTTTTACTCATCTACAAAAGCGAATGGAAAAAAACTGCTAAATAGATTCAAAATTTTGTCCTGAGTTTAAAAATACCCAGTGTTTACGTGCTTTTTGGCTTTTCTTTTGCATGTTATAGGGATATAGGTACAAGTAGGATATTGCGGTTTCAAAACATACATTTTTAAAATTTATCAATAGTGACATTGTAACACTATTATCTGTCATAAATCTCTGAATAATACCCCACATGTACATATTTTTTTTAAAGTAGACAACCCAGGGTATTCAATATGGGGTATGTCCAGTCTTTTTTAGTAGCCACTTAGTCGAAAACACTGGCCAAAGTAAGCATTCATATTTGTTTGTGTGTGAAAAAGTAAAAAAACTAAATTGAACGCTAATTTTGGCCAGTGTTTGTGACCAAGTGGTTACTAAAAAAGACTGGACATACCCCATTTGCAATACCTTGGGTTGTCTTCTTTTGCAAATGGTATGCCATCATGGGAGTAATTCTCATTCCTGGGCTACCATATGCTCTCAAAGGCAATGTAACCAACCTGGCCATTTTCAATGTAAAAATATTTGACCCATATATTTGACCTTGTAACTTTCAAAAATGCTATAAAACCTGTACATGGGGGGTACTGTTTTACTCGGGAGACATCGCTGAAAACAAATATTAGTGTTTAAAAACTGGAAAACGTATCACAACAATTATATCATCAGTAAAAGTGCTGTTTGTGTGTGAAAAAATGCAAAAAAAGTAACTTTCACTGACAATATCATCACTGTGATATGTTTTACTGTTTTGAATCACTAATATTTGTGTTCAGCGAAGTCTCCCGAGTAAAACAGTACCCCCCATGTACAGGTTTTAGGGTGTCGTAGAACGTTACAGGGTAAAATACAGTGCTAGCAAATTAAATTTTCTGGAATTTCGGCCTGGGTTGGCAGGCAGGTCCCTCAAATTGCAATCAATAAAATTACTGAATTATGTAAAAATATTACATAAATACGGACGTAGAATTTAAATATATATGCATATTTATATATTTGAAGTCTACGTGTATATTTATATAATTATTTATGTAATTTTGTATATGGACGTATGTATATTTCTTATTATTTTTATTTCTTTTTATATACATAGATATATATACAAATTCATTCTAAGTGTATTTTGATATAAATATATATATATTAATTTTAAAATACAGTTAGAATAAAATTTCATATAGCTATATAATTTTTTTTTTATTTTTTATTATTATTTAAAAAAAAATATTTAATTTAAATTACTTATTATTTATATTTTATAATAATATATATACACAATATATATAGTTATTATATATATTATATATATACGTGTGTAATTTAATTATAAGTGTATTTTTATATTAATATAAGTACATATTAATATAAAAATACACTTAGTATGGCATTATATATATGATATATAGACATATATTATATAGATATAATATATGTCTATATATCATATATACACATATATAATTATTTTTTATTTTTTATTAACACTAACTTTATTTTTTTTTTGATTTTACACTAGCAGGGAGACTGCCTGTCAGCACAGGCAGTCCCCCTGCAGGCAGACACATGGACACCTATTGTGACCATGTGATCGCTGTGTTAAGCGATCACATGGCCACAGGGGTCCTAATTCAGTGTGGGGAGACTGTCTGGGCTGCAGGCAGTCTCCCCACAACCGGAGCCACGCTGATCGCCGCCGGGGGAACGACGGCGATCAGGTAAGTAGCTCTGACCGTTAGGACGGTTCAGGACCGTCATCGGTCGGCAACACAAAAATGCCGATGACGGTCCTGAACCGTCCTCGGTCCTTAAGGGGTTAAATCATAAGCTCTCAATTGATTGGAGGATTTTCAGGATTCTGACCAATGGTATCTTGGGGAGGGAATCTCAACCATTAAGAAATAATTGACTAATTAACCCTATGTTGACCTGAATCTTATGGTTTTTTTATATTATATTTTTTACTGAATGTTAAAAAGATTGATTATAAAAAAGAAAAGAAAAGGTGGAAAAGTGTAAATAAACAAGTCATTATTTTAACTTATATGTGATTAACAATAGTGACATAGTTAGTTGAACGAACATAGCAACGTTTATCTGCTAAACTGTTTACTAATTAGTGCAGAATATATTAGTAGATTCCTAAACTTGTTGGCTAAAATGTAACATAAATGAAAGTTTTTAGGATTTTAAGATTTTAGGAAAGAGAATGTTTGTAATAGACCTAAATTAATATTGATAATAAATAATTATGCATTTATTTGTGAATAAAGGGGGTAAAATTAAATTCTTCATTTAGTCCTAAGGGAAATAAGGTCTTACATTCATGTATCCATCTGGATTCTTTCCTTAATAGGGTGAGATTAAAATTACCCTTTCTAGTGTTCAGGTGGATACGTTCTAAAACCTGAAACGTAAGATGAGATGCATCTGAGTTATGGAAGTTCCTTATGTGATTGGAGACGGGAGTGGAAATGTTTAGGTTTGAGACTGAATTCACATGTTGTAGGATTCTCCTTCTCAATTCTTGGAAGGTTTTTCCTATATATTGTAGTTTACAGCTACAAGTAATGATGTAAACTACTTTTGTGGTGCTGCAATTAAAATCATTAATCGGATATGTTTTCTGCGTATTGGTGCATAGGACTGATTTTGAAGGTTTAATAAACCTACATGCCTTACATTTCCCACATCTAAAGATTCCCTTTGTTTCTTGTAGCCATGTCTTAGGTGATTGTTTTGGTTCAAGATGACTATGAACTAGCAGGTCACGCAGATTATTAGCTCGTCTTGCTGTGATACTTGGGAATATAGAAAGATTACTGGCCACCTCTTTATTGTGGGTGAGTATCGGCCAATTGTCTGCATAGATTTTTCAAATGGGATTCCATAGTTGATCATAAGTGCCTATGCATCTAATTGTAGGTTTAGTATCCTTCACTTTGTAATTTCTGAGACTAGTCGATCTGTCTATACTGGAGACTCGTTGGAATGCCTTTTTAAGGATTTTATTTGGATAGCCTTGCTGTTTGAAGCGAAGCCTTAGGTTCTTAGCTTCTTTTATAAAGGTTTCTTCTTTCGAGCAGTTTCTTTTTGCCCTCAGGTATTGCCCGTAGGGAATACCTGCCTTGAGTTTGTAAGGGTGATGGCTGTTCCAATGTAAGAAATTGTTACACGAAGTAGGTTTTCTGTAAAGTTCGGTATCTACTTCACCCCCTTGAGATAGATTAATAACCAAATCCAGAAATTCTAGTCTGTCCTCACTGATGACATGAGTTAATTGTAGGCCAATAGTGTTGATGTTCAGTATCGAGACAAGTTCCTCGAACTGTATTACTGAGCCAGTCCAAAATACCAGGACATCATCAATGTAACGATGCCAACTAATGATGAATTTATCAAATCCTGTCTGTAACGTATTTTTCAAAATTGTGGCTTCCCACCACCCTAAATACAGATTAGCGTAACTAGGGGCACAAGCACTTCCCATGGCCGTGCCCCTAGTTTGCAGGTAGTAGGTGCCGTTGAACACAAAATAATTGTGAGTTAGTATAAAGTTCAATAGTTCCATAAGGAAATCCTTTTGGGACACTGTAATTTTGGATGATTTTTCTAAAAAATATTGGGTGGCTTCAAGGCCTACTTTGTGAGGGATGTTATTATATAAAGAGACTACATCCATGCTTGCTAGAAGAGTGTATGGGGGGACAGTGAGATTCTCAAGAGTGATTAATGTCTGTTTGGTGTCCTGAATATAAGATGGAAGATCACTTACAAATGGGTGGAGTATTATCTCCATGAATTTGCTCGCTTGTTCTGTGAGCGAGTTATTACCCGAAATTATTGGTCTTCCTGGTGGATTATTTTTGTTTTTGTGAATTTTGGGTAAGCAATAAAAAGTTGCTACCATAGGTGTGTTATTTGGACAAATAAATTTGAACTCATCTTGAGAGATTATCTCACTATCTCTTGCTTCAGTAAGTATTAACTTGAGAGTTTTCAAGTATGAAGCAGTAGGATAATTTGGAAGCTTCTCGTAACATGAGGTGTCAAAAAGGTGGACCATACACATTTCAATATATTTTTCTTTTTCCATTAGTACAATATTACCTCCTTTGTCAGATTGTTTAATTACGAGGTTGGAGTTTGATCTCAGTTCTTTTAAAGCACGTGTCTCTTCATGTGATAGATTATTAATTTGTATAGGTTTGTCAAGAGGGAGTTGTTCAATTTTATTACATGTCATTTGAATAAAAAGGTCAATGTTTGTCACCTCTTTGAAGTTTGGAGTGTACCAACTTTGTGGTTTTAAATTTGTGAGAGGTGGGTCTTTGTCTTGATCATCCAGTAACGTGACTAGTGTTCTCAAATGTGGGTAGTCTTCTGGTGCTACACCAATGTCCCTGGCGAGTAGAGTTTCTTTTCTCTTATGTAGAGCACTCAATGTCAACTTTCTACCAAATAGGTTAGTATCTTTTAACCAGTTAAATTTATCAGTATTAGGTGTGGGTACAAAGGAGAGCCCTTTGTTTAGAAGGGACAGATGTGTAGTATTTAGTTGAAATTTGGATAGATTTATAACTTTGTTTTCTGTGGGTACCATTAAAGCTGCTGCTTTTAACGATTCCTCTTTCCCCTGTAACCCCATTTTTTCCTGTCTCTTAGTTTTGGCTTTTGAGAGTTTTGCCAAGTTTGGTCCAAAAAAGGAGAGGGAGAGGAGGAAGAGGAGCCTGATCTAGATTCCAATTCTGTATCAGTCAAGGGGGGTTTATTCAGGAATGATCCTGATTTATCCTGATTTCGTAAAATACCTTTAGGTGTTTGATTATAATTCCTTGATCTGTAGGAGTTGGAGCTGTTACTATTACTATTTGCAAACTCTGAGTCTGACCAATCAGTGTAATCAGAAGTAGAAGAGTTTCTACTGTTAGTTCTTTTTCTTGATTTGGGTATAACTTTAAAAATGTTACCCTCACTGAAGTCTTTGTGGTCCCTCTGGAATTTAAAATGTTTTTTCTCCCTAATAAGTTTAGTGAAGCTTTCCAGATTTTTTTGGAGTTGTGCCTCCATGGGTTTGTAGTCAGGTTTAGATTGAAATTCTTTAGTTAACGTGATTTGATCATTAAGGTTTTTGTTAATAGTCTCAAAATGATTTTGTTCTAGCTGGATTAAGTATTGCATTCATTTAAAGGAACAGTCAAGAAGAATGTTGTTCCAACCTGTCAGTTTCTCTGTGTTTACTTTGTCTGGTGTGGAGATATTTAGTCTTAACCCACGGTGTACCAGCTTTTTTTTCAACATACTGCTTCAGACTTGCCAACTCCCAAAAGTCTTTAATTTGATCTTTATAAAGATTCTGAGTCGAGAAAAATAACTCATTTATATCGGTTGGATTAGGGTTAGGGAGTGGGTTCAATGAGAAAACATCTATTATCTCATTTGAACCAAAATCTAAGTTTGGAATCTGTGTTAAATAGGATGCCATCCCATAGGATGTTCGTTCTAGTTTACTTGTAAGGTGGCTCTTTGGTTATGGTATTGAAACCTGGGTCCTAGGACACTAAAATTATTATACGAGGAAAACAAAAAGAATTAACCTAGGGCCAAAATTTAGATATCACAAGGTAGAGGGCACAAAAAAGGGGGGTAACCCCTAAATGGTGAATATCATAGGGAATAAACAAAAAAAGAAACAAATGCCATTCTACCTGTGTATGATTTACTGAGAAGATTGTAGATTAAAAAGTAACTTTTAATAAATAAATCTAAAATAAGAATATAAAAAAGAAAAATAATATGAACAGCAGGAGTAAATGGAGACTATACAGCGAGTAAAACTCTGTGACTACTTATATAAGCTGTAAAAGTGTATACATAATAACACTAATGCTGAAGCAATACTGTTTAGCTACAATATAACATCAGTGTATTCCCAAGTAATAGAAGTGATACTATATTATATATCACTAATAGCTGTAGCAAAAAGGGGGGGGGGGAGATAAGACAACTGCTAAACCAGTGCTGTCAATAGTTCAGCTAAGACAGATTTCTGACAGACGGCGATTAGCCAGTTAAATATCACAAAAGCTGCCTAGATCATAGCAGCATTTTGATAATAAATTAAAGCTTGCTGTCAAGCAGTAAAGTGTAAAATAAGGGGTTGCTGACCTGGCTCCGTTTTTTCTGCAAGATACCTAGCAGTATATTCTAGTGTAACAACAGCTGCCTGCACTGAATGATGTTAACTTATGCTTGACCACAGTGGAGCACAAAGTAGTAGCTCACCTGTGAAGGACTGCTGACAGGCAGCAGTTAACTGGTTAAAAATCACACAAGTTGCCTAAATGCTAGCTGCATCTAAATAATAGGTCAAAGTATAAAGAGAGGGTTTACAAACAGTTTTGAACAGGTTGCCTAGGTAGTAGAAAATATACAGACAGTGACAGAGGAAGGCATATAGAATAAAGATTCTTGAGTCTTGTGCCTTCGAGGGCACCCCTTAATAAAATGCCTGGTCTCATCAATCTCCCCCCATACACATAATAAAGGAAAAAGAAAGAGAAATAAAGTATGTACAGAGTACACAAAATTAGTGTTAAGAGTCTCCAATATGCACTCCTGAAATGCTGGACATAAATGAACTTGATGTCGGTAATTTAGCAATAGATAAGCAGAGAGTTAGATGCCGACACCAATAATGTGTCAGTAAGTGTCCAGAGCCCCTGACGTGCACGTTTCGCCAGTGAAGCTCATCAGAGGGGAACCAGATATACAATATACAATAAATGGACATAATACAGGCATTCAACGTGTCCCCAGATAGCTGGGATCTGAGCGCACAAAAGTACCGAATAGCGCTCAGATCCTATGCACACAGTCCAATCGCCGTGGAGTCAAAGTGTTCCCAAAGTCTGTTCTCATACGAATGGGCTACATGGTATGGCTATCTGGGGTATGGCTTATTCGTGGACAAAGTACTGAATACAGGGGCGTTTTCTACCGAAGGAGAAGGGAGGTCAGCAGCTTCAGCGGTGTTCGTGCCAAAAAGTGTCAGTTTTGAGTCCCATGAGTTTGTCGAACACCGCTGAGCATTCATGGATTTAAAATGGCCGCGACCTCGTGTTTGGGATACGAATGGCTGCCACAGCTACAGGCGGCCACTCGCTTGGCTTGCTTGTATCCACCCCTGTGATGTTTGATCTAACTTGTGCGCCCACTCGGCATGAGAATCCTTCTCCGGTTTGCGCAAGCTTCTAAACTTGCGCCGGTATGCCTCCGCGGTAATGGCATATCTTTCCAGTATCGCCCGTTTTACTTTGTTATAATCCTTGCTGTCCTCTCTAGGTACAGTGTGATAGGCTTCTGCTGCCCGCCCTGACAGTTTGCCTGCCAGTAACGGTACCCACACTGCCTGCTCCAAGTCATGTAAATCACACAGCCTCTCGAAATCTTGTAAATACCGATCAATCTCATCCTTCTCCTCACAAAACATTTTAAAGGCATGGTATGGGATTTTGGGTTTTACCTGGCTGTAGACGGCGGCAGTAATGGATTCTGCCCTGGACGGTGTCTCCTGCGGACTGTGTGCCATCACATACTCCTGCACATCTGCCATAAGTACGGTCAATATTTCCAAGGGTACTGGCTGTGGCAGAAACTCCATCCTGGTTCGCGTCTACTTTTGATATAGAGTTTACCCCATGGTTGGTGGGGGTGTAATGCTGTGGGCTCTGTCTCCCTCCATCAGTTCCATGATCAGCACTGCTTTCGGCTTGTTGCTGGCTATCTTTCCCCTGGCTTCCAGCAGTTCCTTTAGTGTCTGCCTTTTCAATGCAGTGTAATCCGTCCCCATTCACTTTTCTCGTTCGGTTCTCTGCTGTATACGAATTGCCATTCCCTTTTCTCGTTCTGTAGTTTCACTTTATCCGAACGGCGCGTTTTGGCTGTAAGGTTGGATCCTGTCGCTTGCCACCAATTGTAGCGGAGCGGCAATATTAAATCCCACGATCTCTGCTGGTAAAGAAGGTAATCCACAGTCAGCGCTGAAAAGTAAGGCAATATCCCAAATCCCCCAGTAACCGGACGAAACACAGTTCTGGGAGTCAACTGAGGTTTTTATTCACAGCATCCAGTATTTATGCAAGTCCCCATGCAAGGGGTTTCCATACTGTCATAGCAGGGGTAATACAGTAGGGGACTACATGGGGGACTTAACATTCAGACCTTTTCTCCCATCAGGCACTGCTGGACGAGAGGGATACTCCCACTGGAATGTACCGTTAAGTGGATTATCTCTCCGTCCAGCAGAACCAGCATTTCACATTAAAATCTATAACTTTTACAATACTTGGTAGATTTAAACGAATGTACATTCGGTAGATAGCTGAGGTCTGAGTGCACCTTTCGTGAGAATACCGTTCAGATCCCAGCTAAAACAACCGAACGCTGCACGAAATACACTTTGCCCATGAGTTTGTCTGAAACTACCGAATACCGATGGGGAACTGTAATAGGGGAATACCGGAGCTCCCGAACGGCCTGGAAGTCCAGCGGGGTTCGCGCCATCGAGTAGCCGATTTCGGCTCCACGCGCTCGATGACCAAACCCCGCTGGTAAGACAAAGGATCCAAGATGGCCGACCGCCACATGGCCATCTAGGAATGCCTTTTAACGAGCACCACATGTCCCTCTGTGTGTGGGCTATTAGGGCATATCTCATTCGTTTCACTAACAGCCTGTAAAGTTGCTGTTCGTGAAACGAAACCCATGAATGCTAGTGGCTTTCGGCTGCTAGCATACGAATGCAATATACACATACAGTAATACACATGTTACAGCCAAATTACACCAGACGGTACAAGGATTATTATAGGCAACCTTTTCTGTGCATAGTCCAGAATATCATAAGTGGCTAGGTTTGCCACAATGAGCATGAGTGGGATCTTGGTAAAGAGACACTCGGTAATACAACATATAATGAAATGGAAATAAAAACAATAGAAAAGGGGAAAAAGAGAAACAAATCTCAAAAGGTAATAAATAGTATCAAAATGGCAAAAAAGCATGAGCTCACTTGAAGAAAAATATAATAAGCATATCACCAACTCTCACTGAGAACACACTATATCCCTCAAGAAGTCTACACCAGCAGCCAATATGCATAGGACTGATTTTAGTGTACTTTATTATCCCTATAACACTGATAAGGTGTTCTATGCTGTCCCAAATTTAAGCCCTAATGGCTCTGAGCCCTGGGGATACTTACCTTCCCAGTGGTCAAAATTGGGTGTACTGCCTGACAGCCCAGACTGCACTCCCTTTGATGAAACAGGCCCCTGTAGGCCATGTGATTGCTCTCACAGAGCAACCACCTGGCCTCAATAGCTGCCCATAGCTGTGCCTAAAGGGGGAGTAGTCCCCCTTATACTGGGAAATAAAAAAATAATAATAATTAAGACACACAAATATATACATAAGCATTTACATTCTGACTATATATTCAGTATCTCACAAAAGCGAGCACACCCCTCACATTTTTGTAAATATTTTATATCTTTTCATGTGACAACACTGACGAAACAACACTCTTCTATAATGTAAAGTAGTAAGTGTACAGCCTGTATAACAGTGTAAATTTGCTGTCCCCTCAAAATAACACACAGCCAATAATGTCTAAACCATTGGCAACAAACTTGAGTACACCCCTAAGTGGAAATGTCCAAATCGGGCCCAAAGTGTAAATATTTTGTGTGGCCACCATTATTTTCCAATACTGCCTTAACCCTCATGGGCATGGAGTTCACCAGAGCTTCACAGGTTGCCACTGGAATCCTCTTCCACTCCTTCATGGAGTTGGTGGATGTTAGAGACCTTGCGTTTGAGGATGCCCCACAGATGCTCAATAGGGTTTAGGTCTGGAGACATGCTTGGCCAGTCCATCACCTTTACCTTCAGCTTCAGCTTTTTTAGCAAGGCAGTGGTCATCTTGAAGGTATGTTTGGGGTCTTTATCATGTTTTTAACTGCAGTCCAGTTTCCGAAGGGAGGGGATCATGCTTTGCTTTAGTATGCCACAGTACATTTTGGCAATTTTGGTTCCTTCAATGAACTATAGCTCCCCAGTGCCAGCAGCATTCATGCAGGCCCAGACCATGACACTCCCACGACCATGCTTGACTGTAGGCAAGACACACTTGTCTTTGTACTCTTCACCTGGTTGCCTCCACACAAGCTTGACACCATCTGAACCAAATAAGTTTATCTTGGTCTCATCGGACCACAGGACCTGGTTCCAGTTATCCGTGTCCTTAGTCTGCTTGTCTTCGGCAAACTGTTTGTGGGCTTTCTCGTGCATAATGTTGTGCATCAAGTGGCTTCCTTCTGGGACGACAGCCATGCAGACCAATTTGCTGCATTGTGCGGCGTATGGTCTGAGCACTGACAGGCTGACCCCCACCCCTTCAACCTCTGCAGCAATGCTGGCAGCACTCAGATGTCTATTTCCCAAATATACAACCTCTGGATATAATGCTGAGCAAGCACACTTATTTTCTTTAGTCGACCATGGTGAGGCCTGTTCTGAGTGGAACCTGTCATGTAAAACCACTGTATGGTCTTACCCACTGTGCTGCAGTTCAGTTTCAAGGTCTTGGCAATCTTCTTATAGCCTAGGCCATTTTTATGTAGAGCAACAATTATTTTTCTCAGATCCTCAGCGAGTTTTTTGCCATGAGGTGCTGTTGAACTTCCAGTGACCAGTATGAGTGAGTGTGAGAGAGATAACACAACTGCTCCCCATTCACACCTGAGACCTTGTAACACTAACGAGTCACATGACACCGGGGAGGGAAAATAGCTAATTGGGCCACATTTTCACACTTCCACCTAGGGGTGTACTCACTTTTGTTGCCAACGGTTTAGACATTAATGGCTGTGTGTTGAGTTATTTTGAGGGGACAGCAAATTTACACTGTTATGCAGGCTGTACACTTACTACTTTACATTTACAACATTTTCTCCCGCCATAACCTACTTTGCTTCCCAAGCACTACCAAGTGTCAATAAGCAAACCGGTAACCAACCTCATGCTGATAATTTGCATTAACATTAAAACAGCTGTCCAGGAGTGGTTTACTCATATTTTACTAAGTTGTGTTTCAAATCTGTTGTATACAGGGCTGAGAACTGACAGGGATACATTCCCTCTGTGCCGACCACGGAGGCCGAATAAGCACCGCCACTGGTGACAACGGAACACCTTAGGCTCCTGCCCTCTCCGACTCAGGAAAGACTTGATCTCAGCGACGAGTTATCAAGTCAGTGGTTCACAGGCGCTGGTCCTCATCAAGGCCCAGGACTGGAGGGAGTCCTTCATCTGCTCCTGGTTTGCAACACAGCTTAACCACCTCTGTTGGTTCACAAATACTGGTATCGGCTGATGCTGGACTTACTTTTCCAGGCCTAACAATAGGGCTGTTTGGAGTCTCCTGGATGACGCCACCTTACATACCCTTGCCTGTGCTTTCCATCTGATGTTGTGACTTATTTTTCTAATTTTTTTTTATGCCTATAAATTTATGATTTGTGAAGCACCATTATAGTTTAGAGGGGACCAGAAAGGCTAATTTTAAACAGAGCAGTGGCAGGTTTTAGTGGAGGGTCTCAGTGGCACACTCCTCGTATCTTTCACTAAATCTTATGTTACAAACAGTTTGCCATCGTAGCCTGTTATGTTTTGTATTATAGTTTGTTTTTACTCCTGAATGATCTCCATAGGCGCACCTCATGGCAATACATACATCTACGTACCTAGCCTTGCCTACATGGCGCTTCTACAGTGAAATTAGTAAACTAGACCACATATTCTCTACCTTAATAGAGATTTACATAATAAACCATCTTCAAGTTCAACGTGTGCAGTTTAGCACAAAGCTCCAGGCTACTGATACAAGCATGTTTTTCATATATTATTCCATATGGTTTTTCTGTTCATCTCTCTTGCCTATACTATTCTAAAAATGGGCTAGTCTAACCTGTTACCCCAAATGTGATGCATGATGTTATGCTTCAGAAATGCCGTTGGGGTACCTCAAACGTGCCTGTACCTTTCTTAAGCACGATAAAAATTCTAAATTAAAACATTTTTTAAAAATTTAAAAATGTTAAACAAATATTTGCACACCTGTCAAGCCATAAGACTTGCTATTCCCACCCAGAATACTTTGTGGTAATAACATCACTGCATGTTTGTGATTACTGTGGGGAAAGCAAGTCTTATGTGCAGATATTTGTTTAACATTGTATTGACTATCCACTGACTTCAGGTGGAAGGGGTTTTTAATCACAGTTTTTCCCCACCATAATTTTGGGGGTTTTTGCTTAGCAAGTACTGCCAAGCCTCAATAGCAAGCCAGTAACCAACCTCATGCTGATGATTTGCATTAACAATGAAACAGCTGTGTACAAGTGGTTCACTGGCTTTGCATCTTTTCCTAAGTTGTGTTTCAAAGCTGTTGTATACAGCAAACACAGACTCATAGGAATCCATGTTTAAAATGGAATGAGGCAAAAATGTGATTTTATTAAGCTAATTTGCATATTCCCACCCAGAATCCTATGCGGTAGTAACATCACTGCATATTTGTGATTTATGTGGGAAAAGCAAGTCTTATGGCTTAACTGGTGTGCAGATATTTGTTTAAGATTGTATTGACTATCCACTGACTAAAGGTGGAAGAGGTTTTCAATCCCGATTTTCCCCATCATAACTTTTTTGTTTTTTGATTTGCAAGTACTGCCAAGCCTCAATAGCAAGCCAGTAACCAACCTCATGCTGATGATTTGCATTAACAACGAAACAACTGTCCATGAGTGGTTCACTGGTTTTGCATCTTTTCCTAAGTTGTGTTTCAAAGCTGTTGTATACAGCAAACACAGATTCAAAGGAATCCATGTTTAAAATGGAATGAGCCAAAAATGTGATTCTTTGTTGAACTAATTTGAATATGCCCACCCAGAATCCTTTGCGGTAGTAACATGATTTCTGTGGGAAAAGGAAGTCTTATGGCTTGAATGTTTTGTGCAGATATTTGTCTAACATTGTATTAAATATATATATATATATATATATATATATATGGGAAGGCGGAGCCTGGAGTTGTGGGAGGGGATGATCTGGCCTATAGAAACATAAACTTACCTCCACACCGGGCCGACGTCAATTGGTCACTTCCAGTTTCGCCAGGAGAGGTTTTTCCCACGTGATTTTCCATACCTAGCTACAGCCAAAACACGGGCAGATCAATCCTGCAGGCCGATCACAATGTTCACCAACGCCAGCTACAAACCGCGACTACACGGTCGCACACAGCTCCACTAAACTTCCGGCCACAGCCCCGAACTTCTGGGTAACCTTCCAAGCACCCGGTAACTGTAAGTAAAAAAATTATAAAACTAGTAACGCATTTGCACGATCACTGGGGAATGTTACTTATAAAAGCACGATACACATTAACTTACGTACCGATAAGCACTTCTTTCCCCCCATACAATAGTGGTTCACATAGATGATTCCTCATATGGCTACTCTCATGGCTGTTTCAACTTTACAATCCTCTACATAATCCAACAGACACCAATACTGCCATCTACTGGCACAAATTGCTAACTGTGCATAACTCCCAAACTGTTACAATAAGTCATAATTTGTAGATTATTTCACTATGAAAAACATTTGTCCTTCTGGCAAAGTTGCTAACTACACCGAAATCCAACCAATGTCACCACAAAAGGGTTGGACCCCCTTATAAAGCACTAATACATCATATGCATAATTACAGATAACAGAGAGGAATACATCAATAATTGGTTAGGTGTTAAGTGGTTTTAGTCAAAGCACATCCTACTGATCATAACATCACATAGTGGGTCATAAAGTTCTTCCTCAGATTCCAGCGCCATCTTGTATACTGTCGACAGAAGGGGTAACTTATAGCGGCCATTTTGAGTAGTCATTGTTATGTGCGTTTGGTTAGTTTAATGAAGTAAATAGGCATTTTACTAAATTGTCTATTATATCCTTAACAATATCGGCAACATTATATGTTTTAATTATGTGTAAATCTGCTGCTTCTAATTAGTTAACATGTTTTCTCGGGTCACACGGGAAAAAGCAAGTAATCAATTTGGCAGGAGATATCAATATGATCAGTCAGTCCGAATTTTCTCATGAACACCCATGTACATTTGCATTTGTCACTTCATGTCCTTTCAGAACTCTGATCAATACTCTCTCACTTACCATTCACATTTGCCACCAAATCAGTATACACGGTACGTTAATAAAATTGTGTGATTCCTAATGAGGGGGCGATAATAGCATATTGCAGCCACAATGCAACAACTTAGACATAATACTCATTGAGAATGGACCCAGGCGAGGCGTATGACGTAAGACATTGACGCCGTGAGGCGGGATCGGAATGCTCGTGTGTGGGGACCAGCGGCAGTGGATCGCCCTCTCTGTCCTTGACCGCCCCAGCTGACTTACCCTCCTCCCCGCGCTGTTTTCGTTTGGTTTGACAGCATAATGAACTGCACCTCGGAAAAGGTACGACTGAAAAATGGAGGGGACTAAAGATAAAGAAAATTAGAGAGTGTCCTGGAATGGAAGAATGGTTAACTTCACCTCTAAAGAAGCTCTGAAGAGCTGGATTGAAAGGTTAAACATCTCTGGAACTCTCACATAGTGAACTGATGAATGAGGGGATGCAAGTGTCCGAAGCAAAAGAGGACATTTTGTTTCTTTTCTGCTTTTCAATATTTTATTTTCTGTCTCCTCTGCCTCTCCCTCTTTGGTAGTATAAATAGTATGTTAAAGGAAAAATCATTTAATATGGTTATTCTTCTTTTTTTTTCTCTTTAGATAAGTGGTTTTCACACAATAAGTATTACATAAAACACGATAAGAATTGTGACTTGCACACAATAAGTACTATAGAAAACACGATAAGCAATAATGTTTTGGAGAAATAATAAGAGACTTACACAGTTAGTCTACAAGCACAATACTAGCTATTTATAAGTTAAAATGATTGCACTAGATCAGTACGACCGGAGAACAGTCCTTCTGTGATAAATACACTTGGGGGTATGATGAGTTGATTGCCGCAGATGCAGTAAGAGGGACTAAGGATTAATAATGTTTTTATTTTTAATATTTATTTATTTTTTAGATAAGTGACTTGCACGTAATAAGTATTATATAAAACACGATAAGAATTGTGACTTACACACAATAAGTATTATATAAGAAACGATAAGCAACAGAGTTATAAATATTGTTTGGAGAAATAACAATAAGAGACTCACACAGTTAGCTCACAAGTACAATACTAGCTAGTTATAAGTTATAATGACTGCATCAGATCAGTACGACCCGAGAAGGGTCCTTCATTAATAAACTCACTTGGGGGTAAGATGAGTTGATTGCCACAGATACAGTAAGAGGGATTTAGGATTAATCAAGGTTTTTTGTTTTTTTCTCTCTAAGCATGTTCCAAGGGAGGAGGGGCTAAGGGGATTGGGGGTTAGAGCAGCATCGTTAGAGTTGCACTCCCATTACATTTTTTTTTTCTCCTTCTCCCTCTCCTTTGGACTGGAGACAGCCACATAATAAGAAATACATTGAACATGATAATCAATAATGATTTATCCACAGCTTGAAGAAGATAATAATAAAAGATTCTCACCATAGTTAACCTTATAAGCACAACACGTTAGATATAAGGAAAATTGATTACATTAGATAAGTACGACTCGAGAAGAGCCCTTCTGTAACATAAACATTAGGAGGAATGGGGACTAGACCGCTGCAGATACAGTACGAGGGACTGATGACTGATAATATTATTTCTTTCTCTAATGATGTTGCAAAGGGAGGAGGGAGGCAATGGAACTGGAGGCCAGTGGCATCATGACAAGAGGAGTCATTAATACTCCCATGTTTTCTTTCCCTTCTTTCTTTTCTCTTTCTCCTCACGATTTAAAAGTTTGAAGATCTTCTCCCAAGCAGGAATTACTGAGACACAACAACCATTAGGATGGTTTGTTTTAAATCATCTTTCGAGGGAATGGCTCTCCCCTTCAAGTATAACTTGTTAGGTCAGAGGCCATTCTTTACTTTTCACTACCAGAAAAGAAGAGTGTGACGAGACCAATCTCGCCACATTGCATTGGAGAAGCCTGGTTGCTCGCCTGTTGCCTTTGGATTATGGCCCCATGTTAAAAGACTTGATTTCCCCCTGCAAAGACATGAAAGCCAGGTCATTTGGTGCTTGCCCTGTTTGAGCGTTGATATCCCAGATAGCTATGCCATGGAGCCCATTCGTATAATGAAAGACTATGGGAAAGACTTTGGCTCCATGGCAATTGAACTGTATGTGTGTGCTCTGAGCGCCATTCAGTAATAATGTACCTGTTTTGTGCAATGGCTGCACAGTTATATGTTTTTATGTGTTTTATTGTCTTTTGCTGCCATGTGTTCAATGGAGTTTTGCCTCTGTCTTTGGAGATAATTGGATTACTTCCCAATTATCTCCAGGATAGAAGACTCTGTGGAACTGGTTTTGGGCAGAAAAACCATGCTTCCTTTGGTCACAAAGGACTACGATCTATCTTTTGAACCACTGGACCAATTTGTATGAATTTGACATATGTTTATATTTGGAGTATGCTGATTCTGATTCTGTTATGTGAATGTGATGCATACTTTTCAAGTTATGAATAATGTGGAAACATTTTATTTCTCTGCTTGTGCTAATTACATTACCCATTGTGTAAGGTAATTGAATCACAGGCAGAGGGGAGGAATTTGTGTGGGAGTGTCTGAGTGTATTGTATGTGTTTATTGGTTGTGTTCCAAAACCCTGTGGGTGGTAGTAATGTGTAAGAATGTGTACATAAGCACAATAAACCCACAGCTCTGGCTGTTCACTGCTTGACCCTCAACACGGAGCTTTGTCTCGTTCTTGGGGGGATTTACTGTATGCTGTTAGAGACTGATTGCCAGGAGTGTAAGCCGCTTGGGTGCTTTTCCTGTTCAGCTGCTAGCAGCTATTCGTGAGGTTCCAGTTCAGGATTTTGGAGTGCTACTTGGTATCCTGTTCGGGAGTTTGGGGTTCTGCAGTAACTGTGCCTGTATCTCTGGAAGGGGAAGATCTACTAAACGGCTTTTAACCCCTTTTATGCCTGGGGGTGCCGTTACAAAGAGTATGAATGTTTTGTAAACGTAAAGGATGTGAGGTGAAGGAATTTGCAGATGGAAGTACTGGGAGATTTCTCTACAGAACATGGTTAAAATGTGATCAGTAAATACTCAGGGCCTAAACTCTCAATGAAAAAAAACTCTTGTATACAATTTTTTTAGGAAACAAAATGTAGATGTTGGGTTTTTACAAGAGACCCACTGTCTCGATAGGTAAAGTAAAACAGGGGGGCGCCAGATTTCCAAATATATTTCAGGCTTCTCTGAACGACAAGAAGAAAAGAGGGGTGGCTATTATTGTGGTCAGTACCGTGAAATTTGAATTAATATACCAATTCACAGACAGGGAAGGCGGATTCCTAATTATTATTTGCCAGTTAACATAATCTACCTAAAAACAGTAAAATCATAAGTCTCATTTTAATGTCATTATAGTATGTCTCACTTGTCAGACCAAGGAGAGGACTTCTCACTGCCCAGCACACCAGCTAGACCACCCACACTAACTGCGGCCTCTGCTGCAAACTAAAACCAAGATCCTTCAAGTACCTGTTCCTTGAGGTTAGGGTCCATCACAAAGATCGCCTCAGAACTAAGACGAAGAGGTATACCATACCTAGCCACCAGGAAGGTGGATTTATATAAACTAATGATGTCCAGCTCAGATAATCCACAAGCAGGGACAAGTACGCAAGCCTATATAAACAACACCCTAACTGGGATACAGGCCACTATGTCTTCAATTCTGTCATCTATAATTAATTTAAATCAAAGGATGGAGAAGTTGGAATCATCAACACCAGCTACTGTAACCCCAGCAGATCTCCTTCCCACACTAACCACCGAACAAACTGTCACACAGGGTAATGTCATGGCCACACCAACCACTCAGGGTCCCACGACACATGGTCCCTCCCAATATTAAGAAAGACATATTAGAAGGAAAGGACGTAAACCTAATGTCCCCTTTGATAGCATCCCAAGATATGGTCGACAATAAAACATACAATTACGGTGACTTGTCAGTGCTGCTAAAAGCCAAAGATCCCAGACTAAACAAAAAACTATCCATACCAGACTTCGTAATAGCATTTGGATTGTTCAAATATGTAATTTGCTTTAATTTCCCACAGCGCAGAGAGAAACTAGACCTGTACTTGCACAAATTGATAGACCTGGGGAACAAGTACGGTGGCACCACATTTTTTACGATTACCACAAGTATTTTTCGGCCAATTCTGCGGCAACATTTGCACAGTTCAATTTCAGGATAGACTGGAGCCACATGGACACTGAGTTGTTTTGTCGCCACTTCGCTGGGCGGGTGCCACCAGCTTGTGCAATTTGCTCTTCCAACTCTCATGCTACCAATTTTTGCTCCCACGAGCCTAGTTTATCCACCACTAGCTTCACCCCATCTAGCACAAGCAAATACGAACAAAAAGGATTTAAAGATGAACTGGGGAGACCGATAGTCTTCTTAGGTAAGGCTCAGATATGCAAAAATTTCAACACAGGGGGTTGCATGTCTGCTCCATCTGTTTTCAAGCCCACTCCAAGACTATGTGCCGAAACCGTCTCTTTCCCTAAAAAATGACTAACAGAAGTATAGGTCGACACACTGGCTTTCTTCCTAAATGCTCACCCATCACAAGATCTTGTTAAGTTCCTAATCACGGGTTTCATGGAATGTTCCATACAAGGTTAATTGCCCTACTGATAGGCACTATCGAATGTAACAACTTACTTTCAGCAACAATAGACCCTACATCAGTAGACACACTCTTAAGCACAGAAGTGGGAAAAGGCTTCATGATCGGGCCATTCAAAACACCACCATTCTCATGTTGACAAACCAGCCCGATTTATTTGTCTGTTGCGATTCCTAACAATAAAAAATGTTTAATAATAGACCTTTCGGCTCCTCATTCTATTGTAATACCAAGAATAAACTCACTTGTAACGGCACCCCGGGTATCAAAGGGGTTAAAGCTGTTTAGGATGTTCTCTTTACGAATGTAGAGACAGCTAACAAACCTTCCAATCAGCCGAACAGAAACCATACGAATACTCCACACCATACGAATGCTCCAAACAGCCGAACAGGAGAAACCATACAAATAAATCCCCCCAAGTATGAGACGAGGCTCCGTATTGAGGGTCAAGCAGTGATCTGGTTTAATGGGGCTACCTGCCTGGTATTTATGCAGGTCTTCCACCAGGTGGACACTCCCCTAGGGGACCTAGTTGAAAACTGTGACACGAATAGTACAGTTGCCAATCACAGTGTTACAGACATAATCACTCCCCTTTAGCTGTATAGGACCCTCCTTTCTGTCCTGGAGATAATTGGGAAGTAACTAATTTATCTCTGAGAATAGAGGCACAACTCAATTTTATACATGGCAATAAAAATACATAAAGATATATAACTTCTAAACTACCAAATACAATACACACATTTAACGTATATCCAGATAGGTGGGATCTGAGCACACAAAGTTACCGAATAGCCCTCAGATCCTATGTACACAGTTCAATCGTCATGGAGCCAAAGTCTTTCACATAGTCCTTTCGTTATATGACTTGGCTCCATGGGATGGCTATCTGAGGATGACTCAGTTCGTCTGAAATGCCGAACAGCCCATCGTTCGTATGAATATGTGAAACAGATGAAGGGAGGTCGGTGGTTTCAGCGGTGTTCATATGAAAAAAGTAGCCGTTTTTAGTTCCACAGAATCGTTGACGAACACCGCTGGGCGTTCGAATGTCCAAGAGGGCCGCTGTCTCGTGTTCATTCATACGAACGATGGCCACCCAGCCGACCATTAACAAGGGGAAGTGTTTGTGGTTAACCACAGTGTTCTAATGAGGCCAAGAGGTTAACAAGCGGCACACTTTCCCGCTGGGTGGCCGGCCGTTCGGCAAGTCTTTCGGTAAAAAGGGGAAATAACACAGGACCCTTGTGGACAGGGAAAGATACAAATAAACAGACGAATGAGAATAAAATAAAAGTAATCCACAGACATATGGTTCTGTCACATCACTTATACCTTCTGAGGAATTTTCTTTGCAGTATGCCACGGTAGACAATGCCATACAGGCAGTTAATCCAAGAACTCATCCTGGACTAGCTATACTCATGGCTCACGGGAGAATGCTGGCACAATCGGCACTCTCAGCCAACATCAAACACTCAAACCATAGAGACTTAACCATTTTCATCAGGCTCATTACAGAATACAAGATCACAAACCCGTTGTCATTAGATACTATGGTGGCGTTTACATCCTTTTGTCACTTCAATCTAAAACTAGCACACAATATGATAAAACTATATCTCACAGGTATACAATTCCATGTCATAAACACATACCCTAGTCACAGTACCTTCATGTCTTCAAACCCAATAAAAAACATCCTAAAAAGGTATCCTACGACTAGAAGGTCACAAACCCACGAAACAACAACCCATAGATGCTAACAAATTCTGAGCATTATCCAACACATTGGATACACAACCATTCGAAATTGAAACAAACAACACCATAAAAATCACTACTTATCTGGCCTTCTACGTTTTTTTACGTCCAAACGAATTCACAGTAGAAAAGGGCAATGATACCAACAAAATGCTAAAAATGGCTGACAAAGAAAATAGGGGACCACTATGTCCTGACACTTCAGTAATCCAAAACAAATCAAACAGGGCCACCTGTTGACATACCCATATACCCCACAGGCAACAAGTGGTGCCCAGTACAATTATTTGACCAGCTTTATCCGAACTTAAGAGGTCAAGACAAAAACGCCCCCATACTAAGCTTACATGGTAATCCTCTAACAACATACAAGTTCACCGTGTACCTACATGCTCTCTTTTCAAAAATAGGGTGCGATTCATCAGCTTTCACCGGTCATTAAAGGCACAGCAACTGCCACATCTAGTCAAAATATTCCAGTGCACATTATCAAAAGGCTAGGGCGATGGAAGTCGTCAGCATACAACCGGTATATATCCCAAACGTAAAAAGAACTCAGAAAAGCATTCAGAGACTTAACCAAATCACATTAAAAAAACACATATCTGCACGGGTCTTGTTAACAGTGAAATACGTATTAAAGTTGCTTTGTTTACATCTTTTTTGCCCTCTTTATTTACAGGTCTGCCCGAGCATTGGTTTCGGCACACCACAACCGAATTTAGTAAATATCATGATTAACACTTATTCTGCCTATTTTCCTGACCACACATTTTTTTATATATATATATATATATATATATATATAGTCAGAATGTGAATTAAAAGCAGCTCACTCAATGCTGTCTCAACTGTGAGCATAAAGCGCCAATTATGTTTTTCTGGCATGAGGGTGCATAGTTAAGGAATCAGGCTTATGGCGCCGCATTCTGCAAATCTTGTATTTTTTACTGCAAAAACTATAAAGATTTGGGCATACAAAATAATACAGCATATTAATGAGGTAAACACCTATATTATGCACTTAAAGGCTGTCCCTATTCTAGTGTTTTAATTATATTCTACATCAAACCACTGAAGAGATAGGTAAGAAAACATACCCTCTAGATCTGCATTGACCTACTGTTAAGATAGAATCCTGATTCTTGTTTTTTTTAACCACTGGGAACTTGGTACACCTTGATACACCTCATTTTACACTATACATCTGTAGAACACTGGTGGTTAAAGGGTTTCTTCAACAATGAAACATTGAACAACCAGATTCCTATCGTCATGACAATATTCAAAAAGCAGAAGTGGTCAAAGTGGTTGGAGTAACCCTTTAAATTATGAGCAGTATGGTATAATACTGAAAAGAAGACCAGAGTCTTCTGGTTCTTGAAATTTTGTAAACTTGTCTGAGGTAGGAGTGGAACTGATAAAAAAAAAATAAAAAGACTGCCTCGTTGTTTTATGGCAATACTTTACCAATCTATGAACTGACTTTTTAAACTGTCAAAATTAATTTTTAATTGACTAGCTCATTAAGTTTTTACTTGCTAGTCTCCTCTGGAAATTGAAAAATATGTGATTATTCAATATAGCAGGTGGTGTATGAATGGTCATTTAATGTGTACCTCAGTGGAGATGTTTCAGAAAAAGTTAACAGTATGAGGGAGGTCTTATATCTGAAATGTCTGCATCACTTAAAATTGGTGATAAAAATGTTTATTGTGCATTTCATACATTGTATGTCTCACAAATTATTTTCAATTTTTACAACTACAGGTTCATAAAATGTAACATTATAGGCATAAACACTTCCAGTGGAAAATAAAGACCTTGCTTTGAGACTCGGGAACAAAACAGGCATGTAAAGAATTTTGAAATGGATTCAGTTTGGCAAAAGTTTACTATAAGATGCAAGACACTGTTAGTTAAAGATTGACATGAAAAAGAATGTGTGTATATTTTAACAGAGAAGTGGCTGGAAGGATATAGGATATTAATATGTTTTATCAATAAATATTACAAATAAAAATAAGATAAAGGAAACATTAATAAATAAATGTATAATCAATCACTCTCTTTCTTCAATACAGCTTTATCAAAAGTAACACTCTCAACCTATCACTAGCCACCCAATGCAAGTACAGTGCTAACCTTAAAAACAATAGTAATAATTACAGTGTCACTAGCATTGGGTAGCCCATGATAGGCTGAGAATGTAAACTGACCCGAATGATAATTCCCTTCTCTGCTCAGTCAAGTGGCAGAACCAGGAGTGCCCAGGTGGTGCCTGAGGAGGACCTTAAGCGTTATACCTTTCGAAAATGGTTTAACACTTTAGGGTCAGATGTCACAAAGGGATTCAATCCCTTAAAACACTTCATTGAGGGAACAAAGTTCCTTTAATGAGTGAGACAGAGGAGACAAGGGGGAGTAGCAAATGATAGTGGGAGTAGGGCATCCAACAAATTAGAAATAAAATGGGGGCATGGAAAAATGAAAGATGAAAGTTCATCTGCAAAACAACCGGTTGAGGCAGCTTCATGTCAAGACATGTAATCTAACCTAAGCAACCAAAGAGAGGTTTGCATGTGGTCCATATTGTGAGCCTGTCAAGATTACAGAATGATCCAGCACGTAGAATTGTGTAACACAGAGGACTGATAGGTAACGTTTACCGGACCTTAGAATGGCCGGAATACTGTACCAAAAAATAGTCAGGAATAGCCAAGGTTAAGGGATACAGAAAGAGACACAACGATAAGGAAAAGCCAGGAGTCAGGGATGCCAGAAAACAGGGAAGTCAAAAACAATGCCAAAGTCAAATAACCAGAATCAATAACGCGCTCTCGGACAACCACAAGGGAAACCATGACAGGGCACTGAGCAGGATGAGAACTGGGCCTAAATACCCCTCCTCTAGATCTGATAGGCTGTAAACGGCCTTTGACCCCAAAGGCAGTTACCAGGTTCCCATTTGCATAATTGCTGCCCAGCATTAACCCTTCTGTGGATTTGGTTGCTGCTCGGCACAACTTTTCCTGTGTGGACAGTAAATGCCATTAACCACATTTTTATAATCGGATGAATACGGGACAGAGCCCCTCCCTTTTTATAAATTTCACAGTTGTAAGTACTGAGCTCTTAATGTATTTCCATACATTGTTTAATGCCTTCAAAACTAAGTGTTTGCAAAAAAAAAAGCATGCAAAAATTATAATTTATTTAATGAAAACAAAAATTTTGGTTGGTCAGAAAACTCTTGTTTTCCTGGCACTATAGCTTCCCCCTCTATCAAGACCCCACCGTGGTGCAGAATAGGTTAACAATCCCATCTGTCACTTACCTAGGTCCAGCAATGAGGTCCCTCAGTACTTGCTCGGCTCCGCCCACGTTCCTCCCCGGCCGACATCAGCTGGCGGGGAAGACCTAGTGTGCATGCTGGAAGTCCTCATGCATAGCTGGAAGTTCTCATGTATAGCGTGGGTACATCCAGCATAATTTAAGTGACCAAAAGTTGCCTTCAAGCCCGGATGTCCCTCTAGTGGCTGTCTGGTATTAATATTAAGATATAGTTAGAATAACGTTAAATATATATATATATATATATATATTTGTGTAAGGGGCAAAATAGCCGTATATGGAGTAAGGATCCAGCATAAGCTTAGGATAGTGTAAAGGGAGCAAGTCGGTTGTGGTGTGCCGATACCGACGATACGGTAGGCCTGTAAATAAAGAGGGCCCACCAAGGAGTAAGAAAGTAAAGTAAATGGAAAGAAAAGAGAAAGTGTTGAAATGAGGAGTGGGTGGGAGGGTCATTCTGATGCTGACCTCAAGCGATATGAGTCAGGTAAGGGGTGTCCCTTATATAGGGAGTGAATTAATTTAAGCCCCTCCCACAAATACAGGCAAAACTGCCTTAATACTTGTGTAAGGGGCAAAATAGCCGTATATGGAGTAAGGATCCAGCATAAGCTTAGGATAGTGTAAAGGGAGCAAGTCGGTTGTGGTGTGCCAATACCGACGATACGGTAGGCCTGTAAATAAAGAGGGCAAAAATGAATAATCAAAGATTTAATACAGTCAACAAATATATTCAAATTAACCAGACATTTCCTTAAATGCATTACAGTATTTAATTCCTGAAAGGATTTTGAAGGTAGGAATCTAGGACCGAAAGTGGGCACCATTTGTTGTGGGTAGGATAGTATGTTATCTCTACTGTTGGTGCATGTTGACTCATTTCGGAATGTGGTAGAGCCAATAGGTAATGATATATGTGTTTACGTACGTGGGATCGTGGAAGACAATGATCTGTCTGAGTGGTGGTGATGGTAGTGGATTCTCTGGCCTGAGAAAGGCAAAAAACATTAATAAAAAAACAAATAAAAACACTAACTTTGGCAACTACAAAAGACTGGAAATACCCCATTTTGAATACCATGGGTTGTCTACATTTGAAAATTATATATCATGATGGGGGTTTTTCACATTCCTGGGCTACCATATGGTCTAAAAAGGCAACACAGACCCAGCAAACTGATTTGGGCAAGCCCTATATTGATCCTGTAACTTTCCAAAACACCATAAAATCTGTACATGGGGGGTATTGTTATACTCGGGAGACTTTGCTGAACACAAATATGAGTGAAATCACCAGTAAAAGTGCAGTTTTTGTGCACAAAAACAAATATGAACGCTAACTTTGGCAAGCGTTTGTGACTAAGTGACTACTACAAAAAACTGGACATACCCCATTTTGAATACCCTGGGTTGTCTACTTTTTGGTATGTCATGGTGGGGTTAATTTTTATTTCTGGGCTACCATACCATCTCAAATGCAATATAGCCAATCTGGGAAATAGCAATTCACAAAAACAGAAATTGGCAAATCTTATGTTTGACCCTGTAACTTTCCAAATCACCATAAAACCTGTACTTGAGGGGTACTGTTGTACTCGTGAGACATTACTCTAAACAAATATGAGTGTTTTAGAGAAGTAAAATATATTATACTGATAATATCATTGGTCAAATGGCAGTTTATGTGTGAAAAATGCAAAAAAATTAATAAAAATTTTGGCCAGGGTTTGTGACTAAGTGGCTAGTAAAGGACTGGACATACCCCATTTTGAATACCATGGGTTGTCTACTTTTGCAAATGGTATCCTGTAATGGAGTTAATTTTCATTCCTGGGCTGCTATACAGTCTCAAAGGCAACATAGGCCCAGCAAACCAATCTGGCAAATTTCTATGTGCAAACATGGAAAAGGGGAAAGCCCTACATTTGACCCCTGTAAATGTGCAAAAACCCATAAAACCTGTATATTGGGGGCACTGTTGTACGCAGGAGATGCTGCTGAACACATATTGTGGTGTTCTTTGTCAATAACACATAACAGGAACTGAAGTTTGATGAAGACTGGTGGTAGGATTAGTGCATGGAAAGTATTAAAATACCACCACTAAGACCTTCAAACAAGCAATTTTGGCTTTTAAACTCTGCAAAAGCGACTACGGCATACCTCCTACCATCATGTCTCAACCCAAAGGCAAGAGGAACATCGAAAAAAGGAGACAAGTCTACTTTTTTTACCTCCAGGACGACCCAAGGCAAAAGCGCTACACCGTCAGAAGGCACCCAAGATGGCGCAGACGAAGTACTCGAGCAGGCCCAAAAATCCCCAGTGACAGACACCTCACTCACAAAAGAGATAATGAAAACTATGCTGGATGACATGTCGGCTAAACTGCTGGCGAACTTCGAAACCTCACTTAATGACCTTCGCAAAGACCTACAAGACCTGGGCACTGGAACCTCAACCATGGAAGATAAACTAACAGAAATCACTGAAGCCCACAAGGACTTACCCTGGTTAACCTGACTTCATGCTTTCCTTCTCAATAATCCCTGGGGTACCAATGTGATCACCGCTGCGCCACCCTTTGGAGCGGACGGTCATCGCCTCTTGGACCCAGGCTGCCTTATAGGATGCGGGGGCAGCAGAGCAGCGACCCACTTGCTAATAGGGGTAGGACACTCGGTTCCGATGGGATGAGTGGGCCCCCCCCCTGCAAAGCTCTTCAACAGAGTACTTAAACATTTTAGGTTTAAACCCCCATGCAAATCTGTAGACTAAATGTAAGAGGACTGAATTTATGGGTTAAGAGACACTTACTAAGCAGGGAATTAAAACACCTAAAGGCAGACGTAGTAGGCTTGCAAGAGACACACTACCATTGTACAGAACACTGGTGAGACCTCACTTGGAGTATTGTACACAGTACTGGAGACCGTATCTTCAGAAGGATATTGATACCTTAGAGAGGGTTCAGAGAAGGGCTACTAAACTGGTTCATGGATTGCGGGATAAAACTTACCAGGAAAGGTTAAAGGATCTTAACATGTATAGCTTGGAGGAAAGACGAGACAGGGGGGATATGATAGAAACATTTAAATATATAAAGGGAATCAACACAGTAAAGGAGGAGACTATATTTAAAAGAAGAAAAACTACCACAACAAGAGGACATAGTCTTAAATTAGAGGGACAAAGGTTTAAAAATAATATCAGGAAGTATTACTTTACTGAGAGGGTAGTGGATGCATGGAATAGCCTTCCAGCTGAAGTGGTAGAGGTTAACACAGTAAAGGAGTTTAAGCATGCGTGGGATAGGCATAAGGCTATCCTAACTATAAGATAAGACTAGGGACTAATGAAAGTATTTAGAAAACTGGGCATACTAGATGGGCCGAATGGTTCTTATCTGCCGTCACATTCTATGTTTCTATGTTTCTATGTTACTACAGGACAAATAATTTCACACAACCCTCAATGTCAGACTACCCTCACCAATACCACGCCACTTCCCCTACTAAATCCAGAGGCGCTTCTATTTTAATCTCCAAACACCCTTGAATCCCTGGACGTACACGCTAATGGGAGGTATGTTATCCTTGGATGCATGATCAACAATATTTGATACACAATCACCAATATCTACTCACCCAACCAACACCAATCAACGCAACTTTTTGTACATGGTTCTAAACAAACTGTCTAAACTAAAAGAAGGTATTTCCATCATTTGCGGCTACGTCAATCACATATTTGATTGACACGACATTGTCACGGCATAGCAATAGATTTAAAATCCTCAAGCAACAATGTATCCAAATACAAAACCCCTCACCCTGCACCATTATTATGATGATTGGAGGATATCGCATACAGACGAGAAATCTTATACACACTTTTCACAGGTACACAATTCGTATTCCCATGCAAGGATCCATGCTCAATCAAATGGCCCACTACGATATAGAACACATCACATAGTCTGACCTTGCCCCTGTCACATTGACATTAAAAGACCAATACGACTTTAAAGGGACACTCCAGACACCCAGGCCACTTCTGCCCATTGGAGTGGTCTTGGTGCCAACTCCCACTAGCCTTAACCCTGCAAGTGTAATTATTGCAGTTTTCATAAACTGCAATATTTACCTTGCAGGGTTAACTCCTCCTCTAGTGGCTGTCTACTAGACAGCCACCAGAGGGCACTTCCATGATTATAGCACACGAAAAGAGTGCTATAGCGTCACTGGACGTCCTCGCAATATGTGAGGACCTCCAGGGTCACTGAAATCCCCATAGGAAAGCATTGAAAGCATTTTTCAATGATTTCCTATGGGGAGGTCTAATGAGTGTGCGTGGCATTGCCGCGCATGTGCATTAGGTCTCCCCCGCCGGTGGCCCATCCACCCAAGTGACCCACTTAGGGACTCTCCACAGGGTTCCCAGCCAAACTCCTCTCTACTATGGGAAACCTTGACAGCATATAGATGACACGTTAGTCCACTAAGGAGAGTTATAACCACCTAGGGACAACTTTGTCATATACATAGAGTGAGTTTACCTACCGAATGGAAATTATATCAAGCCGCGACTATGTCCTTAAACAAGGCTGTGTGGCAAACCTTTAAGGTATTCCCACATAGCAGACGAGCCATGAATATTCCTGACAAACAAGGGCTAGAGCTCACGCGAGAATCAACTAAACAAAGGAACGGCAAAGTATATGGCTGGAGAGCCTCCCCCACAGGTACAAGCACTCTACATCTTATGTTGTACACCTGTTCCAATTGATTTCCTATTACGATGTAGGTACTGTAATGCACATACTGTTATGTGATTGTCTACTAGTGTATGCCAAATACATTTTGTCATTAACCCCACCACCCCTTTTCATTTCGGTACCCCCAACTTATTCTTGAAAATAAAAATAAAAAACTATCAAATTGGAAAAAAATGCATGCCGGGCTTTGGCACATTACAGTACTGCGCCTGCTCGGCTCTTTTGGTACTCGCGCACGTGTGTGAGGAAGCGAGCGTTGTGCGCATGCGTGCACTTGCTGTGAACGCATGCGCGTTGGTATTTGTTTTGGATCTTCTTGCGCACGCACGGAATTTGTTGCAGACGCTCGCGCGATATGTGATCACGTTTGGGGGCAGACATCGTACCTGTGGGACAGCCTGGCTGATGCGTCCACATGCACATAAGCAAAATGGCGGCTATGGACGCTTTATTTTAGTATGGTGATTTACTATGGATCTCTTATGCATTTATTATTATGAGGTTGGGGATGTTTTCTCTGCCAGTATAATTTATTGCCCTATGGATTATTTAGTATACTTAGCTCCAGCACTTGTTTTGTTATTTAAGCATTGTGCCAGCACTTGAAGTGATGATGTCACTTCCGGACGTGGTGACAACTTTCTGCTGATGGCCATCAGCTGTAAGGAGAGATTTATAAACAGACACATTGGGACTGGGATACAGTTACCCTTGATAAAGGCAGCGGTTGGTTGCCAAAACGTTGGGGGTTTGGTGGCTCGTGTTTCTGTCCTAGGGCTGTGTGGAGCTTTGTTGGTATTGTACTATTTACTATTGTATTTGCCCTTGCTACTGTTATTTTGTTTACTCATTTTTGTATTATTTCTATGTGGTACTATTTATATACATAATAAATTGCATGTGTTATTCATAGTGGTTATACTGTGCATTCTGTAGTTTATGGATGTTTGGATACTTTGAACACTTGAGGGAGTGTTTATATGGTTTGCACCTAGCTTTTTGATGTGTTTTGTTTCTCCATGTGTTTCTTATTTGTAAACAAGGCAACCCACTCACATGGTGCAGCTATAGCAGCATCTAGTGAAAACATCCCGGTACACATAATTAAAAGACTAGGACAATGGAAATCAGCTGCATTTAACAGATATACAGGTGATACTCGAAAAAATTAGAATATCATGCAAAAGTTTTATTTATTTCAGTAACGTAAAAGGGGAAACTAATATATGAGATAGACACATTACATGCAAAGCAAGATAGTTCAAGACGTGATTTGTCATAAGTGCGATGATTATGGCTTACAGCTCATGAAAACCCCAAATCCACAATCTCAGTAAATTAGAATATTGTGAAAAGGTGCAATTTTCTAGGCTCATAGTGTCCCACTCTAATCAGCTAAGTAAGCCATAACACCTGCAAAGGGTTTCTGAGCCTTTAAATTGTCTCTCAGTCTGGTTCAGTAGGAATCACAATCATGGGGAAGACTGCTGACTTGACAGTTGTTTAGAAAACCATCATTGACACCCTCCATAATGAGGGAAAGCATCAAAAGGTAATTGCAAAGGAAGTTGGATGTTGCCAAAGTGCTGTATCAAAGCACATTAATAGAAAGTTATATGGAAGGCAAATGTGTGAAAGAAAAAGGTGCACAAGTAGCAGGGATGTCCATTCAAAAGTGTTGGGGACTTTTACAAGGAGTGGACTGAGGCTGGAGTCAGTGCATCAAGAGCCTCTCCATTCTTCCTCCAGACTCTGGGTCCTTGGTTTCCAAATGAGATGCAAAAGTTGCTCTCATCAGAAAAGAGGACTTTGGACCACTGAGCAACAGACCAGGTCTGTTTTTCTTTAGCCCAAATAGGATGCTTCTGACGTTGTTTGATTGTTCAGGAGCATCTTGACAATAGGAATACGACATCTGAAGCACATGTCCAGGATCCGTCTGTGTTTGTGTTTGTACACACACACTCACACTAACAGACATACACACACATACATACACTAACAGACATACACACACACATACATACACTAACAGACATACATACACTAACAGACATACATACACTAACAGACATACACACACACACATACACAAACAGACATATATACAAATTATTAATATTATTAAAATTAACATTTCCCACCCACCCAGCCTCCCTACCTCTTGGGAAAGTGGTGCTGCAGTGAGGCAGGCGTCTGGCTCCCTCTCACACATGGCGAGGGAGCTGTGTCCTCTCTGCTCTGCTCCCTCGCACGGGCTGTCTACTGATGCTGGGAGCTGGAATATGACATCATCCGGCTCCCGGCATCAGCAAACGTCATGCGTGGGAGCAGAGAGGACACAGCTCCCTCGCCGCGTGTGACAGGGAGACAGCCTCCTGCTGGGGGGGTCCATCAGGTGCCCCCCCCCCATGACAGGGGGAACACCGGGAATTTGGGGGCTGCATTTTTTGCCACCCCCTGGTTAGTGCCTGCAGTTTTCCTGCTGTGAAAAAAGTGCAGGACCAAGCCCTACTTTTAAGGGAGAGAGGTCATGACAGATTACCTTTAATGTAGGGCACATAGAACAAGTAAATTAGCCTATATAAGATCAATACAACAAGAGAGCACATCAAAGTCATGGCTATCAAAGTTATGAAAAAATATACAATAAACGTACCAGGAAAGGTTAAAGGATCTTAACATGTATAGCTTGGAGGAAAGACGAGACAGGGGGGATATGATAGAAACATTTAAATACATAAAGGGAATCAACACAGTAAAGGAGGAGACTATATTTAAAAGAAGAAAAACTAACACAACAAGAGGACATAGTCTTAAATTAGAGGGACAAAGGTATAAAAATAATATCAGGAAGTATTACTTTACTGAGAGGGTAGTGGATGCATGGAATAGCCTTCCAGCTGAAGTGGTAGAGGTTAACACAGTAAAGGAGTTTAAGCATGCGTGGGATAGGCATAAGGCTATCCTAACTATAAGATAAGGCTAGGGACTAATGAAAGTATTTAGAAAATTGGGCAGACTAGATGGGCCGAATGGTTCTTATCTGCCGTCACATTCTATGTTTCTATATAAACTGAGTCAAACAAAAAAAAAGTATAAAACTGTCTTGGGAATAAATAAACCATGTATACATTTTCTCCTGTTTCATAGTATAAGTAGTAGGGCAGTTTTTGGCATTGGTCTGAGGCCAGAGTGACACATGACATCAGAATGTGTAGCGTAGACAATAAATAATAAAAAAATAATAATAATAACTAAATACACACATTTTATTTTTTTATATATATTTTTTTATTATTTTATGCACATACATTTAACTTTTCAGAAAGCTTATTAAAGTAATGGAAAGTTGTTGGTTTTTTTTAAGTTGGCTATTTTTGCAAGTTAGTAATTTGTGGCATTTTATAAAAAAAAGAAAACGCAGAGAAATGTCGATTAGATAAACGGCTCAAATGTTATTTATTGAAAGTGTTTATCAATATGTATGTGAAAATTCAGGAAAAGCTTTTTCCACAGACACTACAACTCAGGCAGAATGGAAATTTCATATTTATGCAGTACGCATGACTGCATTACACATCACTGGGAAGAGGTATGAGTGAGTCATGCCAAGTCATCCCTAAAATGATAATAAAAACTGTTTTCTGGCCAAATTGCATTCTACAAATGCATAGAAAAAAATCAATCAGGGTTTACTTGCAGTGACCAAATGGGAAAATTTCACATTTGCCTGTTTTAGATAGTTACTGCAATGTAGAGATTTGCTGTAGGTAGAGCCGTGGCAATAGTCTATAATCTAGAGACAGCCAGACCAATTTGTGCATTAACAGAATGTCACTGATTGACTTTTGATCTGCTACAGTCTGATGTACATTTTAAATGGAATGTTTTCATTTGTGAGATCTGTTAATCTTCTTTTGCATCTATAAATATAACTTAGCAAATGTGAAGTGTGTGTGTGTGTGTGTGTGTGTGTGTGTATGTATATGTATATATATTCCATATATATGTGTGGTACATATATACAAGGTGGCCCAAAAAAGTAGATATATAGTTGAATCAATGAAATTCATCACAGAAAGAAAAATAATTATTGTATCTGCCGTCATATTCTTTCCAACTTCCACACTGATATTTAAATGCCTGAAATGTAATTGCCATTTTGTAGTGTCAGTGTGTACGTGTACCCATATAATCTGTTAATGATTTCATTGATTCAACTGTATATATGACATCCCTGTATATATGACATCCAAAACATTTTCTGCGCTCACAGACCTCCAATATATTTCTCCCTCTTTTTCTCCATAGTAAAGTTAAAACAGCATAGTCAACGTTTCAATTCCGATTCAGAACTTTCCACAGGACAAAAATAAAAGTACATTTCTGAACCAGAACTGAAATGTCGACTATGCTGTTTTAACTTTACTATGGAGAAATAAAGAGAAACATCTGTTTGAAGTCTGTGAGTACAGATAATCTTTTGTGGATGTGTATATGGAAAGGTTATTTGTCTAGCACCCAGCAAAATGATTTTAATATGGCTTGAGTGCAAGGTTTTTTTTTTTTTAATGCTTTTTTGAATATATATTTGTGGTCAGGGAAAAAAGCAGAGAAGGAGTGTTAGTTGTATGGGAAGAAAGTCGATTGTGGTGTGCTGAAACCGACATTCGGGTATGCCTGTAAATACAGAGGGCAAAAAGATTTAACAGTGCAACACTTTAATACATAACATTACATATCCAATTCCTTAAATGCTTGTCTCAGGTTCCTCTCTTGTTGAGGGATACAGGTGATACTCGAAAAATTAGAATATCGTGCAAAAGTTCATTTATTTCAGTAATGCAAAGTAAAAGGGAAAACTAATATATGAGATAGAGGCATTACATGCAAAGCAAGTTAGTTCAAGCCATGATTTGTCGTAAGTGCGATGATTATGGCTTACAGCTCATAAAAAAAAACAAATCCACAATCTCAGTAAATTAGAATATTACATGCAATCAATAAAACGAGGAGTGTACATAGAACAATATCGGACCTCTGAAAAGTATAAGCATGCATATGGACTCAGTACTTGGTTTGGGCCCCTTTTGCAGCAATTACTGCCTCAATGCGGCGTGGCATGGAAGCTATCAGCCTGTGGCACTGCTGAGGTGTTATGGAAGACCAGGATGCTTCAATAGCGGCCTTCGGCTCTTCTTCATTGTTCGGTCTCATGTCTATCATCTTTCTCTTGTCAATGCCCCATAGATTCTCTATGGGGTTCAGGCCAGGCAAGTTTGCTGGCCAATCAAGCACAGTAATCCCACAGTCATTGAACCAGGCTTTGGTGCTTTTGGCAGTGTGGGCAGGTGCCAAGTCCTGCTGGAAAATGAAGTCAGCATCCCTATTAAGCTTGTCTGTGGAAGGAAGCATGAAGTGCTCCAAAATCTACTGGTAGGTGGCTGCATTGACCCTGGACTTAATGAAGCACAGTGGACCAACACCAGCAGATGACATGGCTTCCCAAATCAACACAGACTGTGGAAACTTCACACTGGACTTCAAGCATCTTGCAGTGTGTGCCTCTCCATTCTTCCTCCAGACTCTGGGTCCTTGGTTTCCAAATGAGATGCAAAAGTAGCTCTCATCAGAAAAGAGGACTTTGGACCACTGAGCAACAGACCAGGTCTGTTTTTCTTTAGCCCAGGTAGGATGCTTCTGACATTGTTTGTTTGTTCAGGAGCGTCTTGACAATAGGAATACGACATCTGAAACACATGTCCAGGATCCGTGTGTGTGTGTGTGTGTGTGTATGTCTGTTAGTGTATGTATGTGTGTGTGTATGTCTGTTAGTGCATGTATATTTGTGTGTATGTCTGTTAGTTTATGTATGTGTGTGTATGTCTGTTAGTGTATGTATGTGTGTGTATGTTTGTTAGTTTATGTCTGTTAGTGTATGTGTGTCTGTTAGTGTATTTGTGCATTTGTGTCAGTGTGTGTGAGTGTATGAGTGTATTTACATCTGTTAGCATATGTATATGTGTGTGTATGAGTGTATATGCTTCTGTTAGTGTATGCACGTGTGTGTATGAGTGTATGTTTGTGAGTGTCTGTCAAATCAGTGAGAGTCTGTTTGTCATTTAGAGTGTGTGTGACTATTAGTGTGTGTCTGTCAGTGTGTTTGTGTGTGTCTCTCTGTCAATGAATAAGTATGTGTCAGTGAATGTGTGTGTGTCAAATCAGTGATGTCTGTGTGTTTGTCATTGAGTTTGTGTGTTACTGTGTAATTATTGCAGTTTCTTAGACAGCCACTAGAGGGACTTTTGGGTGGTTAGGTGACCAAAAGTGAGGAAATCCAGCATCTGCTAAATACTCATAGGATTTTAACCCCTTCAGTGTCGAGTGGTGGAGGGGAGGACAGGAAGGAGGGAGGCACTATAGGAAATTATAGTGCTAGGAAAACAGCTTTGTTTTCCTGGCACTATAGTATTTCTTTAAAAGGAGCAGGAAAAGGTGAAGTCTAAAGAGGAAGGGGTGGGTTCGTTAATCAGGAAGCGGTGCGCCCTTGACAGGAAGGGGTGGTAAATTTAGATTAGGGGGGTGCTCAGGTATAGTCATGCCTAGGGCATCACAAAATTAAAATACACCACTGTGTTTGTGTCTGAGTGTATGTGTGTGTATGTGCACGTGTTTATATATGCATACTAGTGTTTGGGGTTTTATTGGGGGGGAGGGGGATCTTGGGTGAGTTCCAACACTTTTTTCCCCAGGACTTGACCCCTGCTTAAAAGCAACTAAACAGGACAGCCAGAAGAAAAAAGAAAAATGTGTAGATTAATAGTGCATATATGTGTAATAAAGTACACAGTGCTAAAGTGATGACTCCCAAGACTGTCCTATCAGATTAATGCCAAATCAATAAGAAACAAAACAGCTATTATTGCCGACCTTATTGAAACATGTGAATTAGTGTGCATTACAGAATCATGGCTTGATGAAAATTTGGGGCCTATTCTAGAGGCAGCTATTCCTGGCAATTACATGGAGTTGCACTGCCCAAGACAAGATCGCAAGGGAGGTGGAGTTATGATCTATGTGAAATCATCCTTAAATCCCAGACCAAAATCAGTCCACAAACCCCAATCTTTTGAATGTGTATCTGCCAGCCTCTCAATAGATAGAGGATTCTGGATTGTCAGGATATTTAAATCGGCAGACATTTTGTGCTATGATAGAAATTAAAAGTGTATATTCTGAGTCACTCTGAACAGAGCAGACTCCATTTTGTTATTTCCAAGTTAACAAAAAGACACAAGATTTCTATCTGTAAACTAACCACTTTCCCAGAGCTAAAGGAATGCATAGTATAAACAAGTGATAAGCAGAAACGGGGGTTGGATAGACTGTCTAATGCTAATGGAATAGATCAAATCTAAACCCAGACATTTGTGACAGAGAAGATTAAATAATTTAATTTTACTGTCTATATATATATATATAAGGTACCATTGTATGGAAAAGGGTAAACTTAGTGCATGATCTGCCATTTTAGGAATTATAGCAGGAATCGCGGACACTAAGTCTGGACAAAACTTAAAGAAACCCTTTGATCTGTCAAGGATACGTAAGTTATGGCCACTATCTAGATAGGCCAAAATGTCGTCAAAATAGCCACCAGGAAAAGTTAACTCTTTCCTGGATAGGTATGTTTAGTGGGACAAGACTGCCCTCTATAGACCAAATACCTAATTTGCGATCTGGAAGATAACCACACCTCTAGTACTTCTATTGGGTTATCAACTGATGACGTACAGAGTGTCTGGCCCTTTAAAAGTTAAGACAAAGGGAAGATAGAGAGATGCAAGAGAGGCAAAGGAGAACGAAAAAGAGGAGAGAGGAATTGGAAGTTTGGGGACTCCAACTCACAACATCTGAGACTAACACTCTACTCTTAAAACTCTAACACTTAGAATTTTACTGACTTCCTAACCAACACCACCTTTCACCATAACTCATGCACCTACAGACATCCAAATAAGTTCCTGAGACTATCTACCAATCGGATGAAATATCTACTCAACTGGTAATTCTACTGGTTTCATTTAATTAATTAAATTAATTAAAATGTATTAATAGCATTATATATGACTGGATAAAGCACGATCAGATTTCCATATTAAGAAATCTTAGTTAACTAAAGATATATAGTTATAAACATTCCATTCTGCAGGTGGAATTAAGAATAATTATATATTAATGTGATAGTATCACGTGTTAGCATACCGCTGTTTTTATCCAGGTGTATTGATTTGCTCTAATATAGATAAGATATCTTTTAGACAAATTAAAAACAAAGTCTGCTTATATAATCATGGTAGATTCTCTTATTGGATGGTTCCAGGAAATGACTAATGAACTGGTTTAAATGTTATTTTATTTAAAATTACATAAGAATAGATCTTAACTACCTAGGAGATCTAGCCAGCATTGAAAGGGTTATCCTAACTGTTAGCCAGGGTTTTATGGTCCTTCGCTGTGAAAAGTTTTCCTTTAAGTCTGTGTTAAGAATACCTCATAAATCGTGTAAGTCTTGACAGAAAATGCTGTTTTAGCCGTTGAGACGTGTGTAGCCATTTCTTTGTATTGCATACCATTTTATACTGGATATTCATTGATTATTGTCATGCATGTTACATGTTATTATTAATTAACTTGTTATTATAAATAAATCTATTGTGAATATTATTTATATGATATACTTCTCACTTAACACGATAAACGTTCTTTGGGATCTGAGAATTGAATTAGTGGGCAATTCTCACTGTTACTATTATTATCCCATAAATATCCCCACAGGATACTGTTAATATACAGACCCCCAGGAGATGGTAAGAGATTTCTTCAGGAACTCTCAGACCTTCTGGCTGGCTTAATCCCAGATGGCTTATATTGGGACTTTTCAACACTTGGATTGATGACACCTTATCCCTGCTGGGGCAGGATCTCCTCAGCTTGATGAGTGCACTCGGCTTCACACAAATCGTCGCCACTTCCACCCACAGAAAAGGTCATACACTTGATCTAGTGTTCCAGTCTGGACTAGAATTGTCACCAGTAACTGTAAATCCAGTTGTTTGGTCATACCACCACTCCATTCACTTCTCCATTGTATCTCACTCAGCAAGACCCCTCAGAACCTGGTCATACACCGCTCAGTAAAAGTGGTGACTCCATTGGATGTAATATCACATATGGATCCAAGTAAAGTAATGGGCACCTGTGAAGAGCCCAGCTCCTTAGTCCGACTCTAAAACAAAACCATGAGCATACGCACTGTCAAAACCCACAACAATGCACCGTGGTTTTGATAGCACCATCAGAGAAATGAAGAGAACAGGCCATAAACTTGAGAGAAAGTGGCACAGGACACATGATCCGGAGGATAAAGCCACTCTTACCAAGCATCTAAACGAATATCAATTCAAGATAACTCAGAAAAAATCCTCCTTTTTATCATGCAAAATTGCACTCTCCCACAATAGACACAGGCAACTGTTTTGCACAGTAGAAAGGCAAACTAGAATGCATGCATATCCCCACCAACTTTACTTAAGACAAGTGTGAAGCATTTGTGATCTTCTTCAGAGACAAGATTTCCTCAATCCTATCCTCTATCACAGCAGAACCACTACAATGGAATGCCAGATCTCCCCAATTTATGGTCCACATTTACAAATGAATATATAAATTGAGTTAATAGAACCATGCAAAGGTTACACCCTACTACACGTGACTTGGACCCTGCTCCAACTCAGCTTATATCTGCATGCATTGAAACACTCACCCCAGCCCTCACCCAAATAGTGCAGTGTTTACTAAAAACTGGAGACTTCCCAGATCCTCTAAAAGAAGCTGTGGAAAAAACAATCCTAAAGAAACCTTTATTAGACGCAGACTGCATGGCTAATTACAGACCAGTATCCAACCTTCCATTTCTGGGGAAAATAATTGAAAAAGTAGTGGCAACTAAACTGGAGGCCCATCTATCAAGCTTGAACATCTTTGATCCTTTATGGTCGGGTTTCAGATGCTGCCACAGCAATGAAACAGTGCTGGTCCGGGTGCTAAGTAATTGCCAAATGGCGAGAGACAAAGGTGATTATGCCATCCTCATCCTCCTGGATCTCAAAGCTGCATTTGACACCATTGACCATAGGATTTTAATAGAGCACTTGCAGCACATCTGTGGTCTAGGAGGCACAGTCCTTAACTGGTTTAAATCTCTCCTCACTGATAGATAACAAAGAGTAACATCAGGATCAAGCTTAGCGGCACCAACAGAACTGGCCTGCGGAGTTCCATAAGGATCCATCTTGTCTCCCATGCTATTCGCAATTTACTTGCTACCACTGAGGGACATCATTCGGCGACATGGCCTAAGGTATCATTGTTACTCTGATGACACACAACTCTATTTCTCCTTTGCTCCAGATACCACATACCCAACATGCCATATCAACAGCTGCTTAGCAGACCTCATAGAATGGCTTGAAGTGAACCCAGACAAAACGGAGTTACTCTTGGTGAGGGAACCCAGACAGCAAAAATATCCCATGATCACCCAACTTGCTTGGGGCTTGGAGGCTCTGAACTCATCAGTTCATCAAAGGTACGAAACCTCGGAGTGTTGATTGACTCTGGACTATCATTTAAACAGCAGATTTCCTCCATAATAAAATCTGCCTACTTTCATCTGAAAAACATAGCCAGGTTACAACACTTAATTCCACCGTATGATATGCCAACATTAATCCATGCATTTGTATCCTCTTGCCTGGAGTACAAAATGCAGCAGCCAGACTAGTGACCAATTAAACTCCACTCCCTGCATTGGCTTCCAATTAAATGGTGAACATATTTTAAAATTGGCCTGCTAACCTTCAAAGCCTTAAATAATCAAGGCCTACAGTACCTGAAAGAGCTCCTGACACCTTACTGTCCATTCCATTCACTTCGGTCAGCCAGCAAATCCTTCCTGTCAGTGCCAAGAATAAAGACAGATTCAGGTTCCAGGGCATTTAGCCACATTGCCTCTACCTTCTGGAATTCTTTACTGTGTGCAATCAGAGTCCTTACAGACTTTAAAAAAAGTTAAAGGCTCTTCCATCAGGCATTCAGTCCGCTGAGTTGACCTTCAGAAACTGCTAACTTTTATGTCTTTATGTTTAAATACTTGTAAAGTGCTTTGAGACTCACAAGGAGAAAAGCGCTATAACAATTGCACATTATTATTATTAAATATTATTATTATAAAGTGATGGGTGAGAGCGGTGGTATGTAGGCTGTCAATGCATTAAAACTGACAGCCAAGGTTTCCTTTGCCTTTCATTTATGTGGCTCTTTATTTTGGCCTTTTTCTTCTGATATATTGTTATTTTAATCTTCTTTTTTAGATAATAGAGCTACTGTATCAAGTCCAGCCTTGATAGGTGGCCTAATTATATGCAATTTAGGGAACATATATAATCCATTATATCTATTCACATATGGAAACTTCTGTCAGATACTATACCCCTCATGTGCCATGCAATTATAATTTTGGCATATCATTTGCAAAAGTAGACAATTCAGGTTATTCAAAATAGAGAATGTCACAATCTCTGGACAAAGTTAGTGTTCATGTTTTATTTGTTTTGCATTTTTCACACAAAAACTACAATTTCACTGATGATATCATAATCATTATAAGTTTTACTGTTTTAAAACACTCATTATTTGTGTAAATCAGTGCCCCACATGTACAGATTTTATGGTATTTTGAAAAGTTAAAGGGTCATAGAATTTATACATACAAGTTGAGTCAGAGCTGGTAAACCTACATCCTGGGAACAGTCAAAAAGATGAAAGAGCCTGAATCCCTCTTGCACCTGGGATGTTTTCTGGGGGGCAACTTCCCTAGCGTAGGCTGGGCTGTGATGTCACTGCCAGAAGCACATGGCTTAAGAAAACCATATCATGGATTAATCCAGCACACTGCACCGAGTTATACATCTAAAGCATTAATCTTATTATGCTTTATTTATGGTATAAATCATTATTTAAATCACTACAGTTAGGGAATTAGAATAGCATATAAACTTCAATATCAAACTAGCAGATGGGGGAAGGGGGATCAATGTTCTTATGGAAGGACAATATTATTTAAAAAGGGATAACAATATTTTAATGGATCAGGGGACTTATACAGTAATGGACAAATAACATGCAGGGGTAGAAGACTAGGGATCCTAACCAAATAGTGTGCATATTTACATATAATGTACCCTTGAATTTCTGTTTTCTACTTCTTGCCAAGGAGTTGTAGTTCAGCAACATCTGGGGGGCTGCAGGTTGGACAGCCCTGCTTTAGACTTAATGGCCACCAGCCAAGCAAAGTCCTGGAAATACTAGAGCCAGTAGTTCTAGAGGAAATGGCACAAGGATTATACCTGAGTCATGCCCAAACCTTACGTTTTAGTCCAAACATAGATAAGATGTCTAGGACATGGCATTGGACTAAGATGTTTTCATGTGAAATGACCAAGCCAAGGCTATGTCATTTAATGGTCATACATTTACAGACTTGAAATTTCCCAATATGAACTAATTGAAAATCTAGGGTATAAATATGTGTACTTGCTAATATTAGGAAAACAGAGGAGAGAATTTTGGATGCAGAAATGCTGCACCATTTTATCAAGACTGAGAGGTTGATTTGTTATTCTATTTTACTGAGAGTGTGTTATTCTATTTTACTGATATTGCAAGCATATACTTTAAAGGTACACTATAGTCACCAGAACAACTACGGCTTAATGTAGTTGTTCTGGTGAGTATAAAAGCTCCCTCCAGGCATTTTTATGTAAACACTGCCTTTTCAGAGAAATTATTCCTATTTCAGAGAAAATGCAGTGTTTACGTTGCCCCTAGGGACACCTCCAAGTGGCCACTCCTCAGATGGCCACTGGAGGGCCTTCCTGGCTCAGGGCTGCACAATTAGGAGCCCTGCTGTTCAGCATCCCCATGATTCAATGCATCTCTATGAAGAGGTGCTGATTGGCCAAAACTGTGTTTGGTCCCACCCCTTGCTGATTTTAGCCAATCCAATGCTTTCAAGAAGGAGAAAGCAATGGACTGGTTAAAAACCAGCAGTTTTGATTATGTCACCAAGGGGGCGGGGCCAGCTCCAGTGGACCCGTGGAGAGATGAAAATGCCCCCCCATTCTGAGGGTACTAAGGGGGGGGGCAAGCCCTCTAAATGGTGGGTTTTCACTATAGGGTCAGGAATGCATGTTTGTGTTCCTGACCCTATAGTGATCCTTTAATCTTATAAACTCTGCTATAAATAATTATAATGGATTATTAAGTTATTATCTATATCGTGCTTCCAATACAAACAATTCCTATTTTTATTTTATTCTCAGTTATTGATACATTTTAAATAGAAGATCTCTTACGAACTATAAAATCTTATGGCTGAGATATCTGTATGGTTAGCCCTTCCAAATTCTATACTTTAAGACGTTATTGTGGTAAATAGGGGAATACAGCATTAACAGCTTGATGGAAAACATCCAACTAATCTCTGGCAGCACATATATAAACTTGTGTTATCCTGAGATTACGGTCCAGTAGTGTACTGTGTCAATCAACATTAATACATGCATAGTGTGATGTCAAGCACTGTGCAGTCTGGGATTAGAAAACATGGTCTCGTCACAATGGGAATGGGGTAAAATCTGTTGAAATAAGCATTGTCCACCATTACACCTAAATATAAAATATAAAGTCTAGTGTCCCAAAGACTTCCAAAATATGCTCATGGAAATCAAAGACTATGACCTCATTCCTGTTTTGATTTTAATTGTACACTTGGTACACTTGCCTCTGTTTAATTTAAGTTTAATTTGTAAGCCAAAGCAGATCAGGTAGAGATTGCTAGACAATAGAATATAACATTAAGTCTCTAATAGGTTGTAATAAGTCACTATCTCAATGTTTATTCTTCATCAAACCAGCTTTCATAAAAAATTAAATATCTCTTCAAAACAACATGTTGGTTTGAAAATATGTTGCCGGCAATATATTGTAAATTAAAAAAAGACAAACATATAATGAGGTATAAAAAATTCTATGTCTGTCTTTTTCTAGAATAAGGAAGAAAACAAACAATGAAAAATACTAGAAATGTCCCAACCTCTTTCCATTACCGACATTTCATTTGTCACAGATTATTAAACAACACAAAGAATGCATTATAGCTAAGCAAAAATAAATGACACTATGCCTCTATCTTGCTGCTGGAACATGCAATTTGGTTCAGGAAAATGTTTGTCTGTATTTCTAAAATGAAAACATGTTCAGACTGCTAAGATTAAAAAGTAATTATAAACACTTTGTCAGTACTAATATTTGCAGTTAATTTGATTTTCAGAACATTAAATATTAAATCTGAGTACAATTATAACACGTTATGTGACCGACTGTGAATGTGTCCTTTTTACATTATCTTTTCTTTCTTTAAAAGCATATTAAATGAGTTTTAATGTTTTGTAAAGCAGATGAAAGGCATGTACTGCAAAGATAAAGAACCTTGAATATGATTATTTGGAATTAATACAGATTGTTTTATGGCTGCGCTGAACGTTCTATTGTGGCATTATACATTTCTAAGGATAAAAAGACGTCTAACTCCAATTAATTAGTATGAATTGAAAGCATCAATTAGAAAATTACTAGTTGCAGTTAATGTGTAAAAGTGATATGAGACCAGAGTCGGAAAAGCTTAAATTTATTCTTGGTGAAATGTACACCACATAAATAAAATACAAAGTATAACACAAAACAATAGTTTCTACTTTAAAATAAATAAATAAATAAATAATAATATATATATATATATATATATATATATATATATATATATATATATAAAACAATATAATATACCTAATATTTAAAGTCAGATAATGTTTTAGAATCCTGTAGAAGCTCATTGGTGATATCATTAGAGAAATTATTCCTGCAATGAATGATTAATAATGTACTGATCAGCTCCGAGCAGTAAGTGTGCCTTAATATTAGGTAACCCGGACTATATAAATTTGTTTTTAGTAATATTTAATTTTTTTGATAAATGCATGTCTACTCATTTTGGGGTATCTTCTGGTTTCCTGCTTTTCATGGTATGTTGGAATAACTACTTAAAGCACAAAGAGGATTTGGATCAGCCCCCCAGAATTTTAAGGGGAGGCACCCCAATGCGACATATCCATCAGCACTCTACTGTATTACACAATAACAGTGTTTTTTCTGTAGATCTACAACTGTATCCTCATGATTGGCCTTACACAATAGTCCAAATTAGCAACCCATACAGTGGGAAACACTCGCCTTCACCTGCTGACTTTTGACATCGGAATACCTAAGACCTAATTGACACCACCATCTGAACATCAATCTCACAGAAATCTCCAATGTCTTGACTTAGAGCATTTATCCACTAATCTCCAAACTCTCCTTTTACCTATCTCAAACCTCACCTGTCCTAGCTCTGCAACCTCCTTCTACATATCCACCCTCTCCTCTCAACTAGACATCATGGCACCTCCTACATTTAAACGCAGCAAGCGCCCCCAACAAGAACCTTGGCACACCAAGCTGACTCGATACCTCCAAAAATGCTCCAGAACTATGAATGCTGTTGGAGAAAGTATCACTGTGCATCTGACTTTATCCACTATAAATTTATGCTGTGCTCGTACAGCTTGGCTCTTTACTCTGCAAAAGTAAATTACTTCAATACCCTCATAACCACACTCTCCTGCTAACCCAAATAACTATTTCACACATTTAACGCTCTTCTTCGCCCTATTGTTCCTCCTCCACCTACTAACTTGACCGCCTCAGACTTTGCAATTCACTTCACTGACAAGATCTCTACAATCAGGGAAGAGATCTCTCATCTTTCTTCTTCCCCTAACCTCACTCCCTCTGCTGTTCTATGTTCATTCACACCCACTACAGCGGAAGAGGTTTCTGCTCTGCTCCAGTCCTCCTGCACTACCACCTGTTCCCTACATCCAATTCCCTTGCATCTCATCCGTACTCTGTCTTCTTTTCTTTCTCTACATCTAAGTGAAATTCTCAATCTCAAGCTCTCCTCTGGCATATTTCCATCGCCCTTCAAACATGTAACTATAATCCCAATTCTAAAGAAGCCCAACCTTGACCATAACTCCCCATCCAACTACTGTCCTATCTCGCTACTACTTTTGCATCCAAGATCCTTGAAAGAGTTGTCTATGCGAGATTGATAGACTTCCTCGAGTCCAACTCTCTGCTAGACATGCTTCAGTCTGGTTTCCACGCTAAGCACTCTGTAGAAACGGCACTGACTAAAGTATCCAATGATCTACTCCTTGCAAAATCTCATGGTCACTATTCTATCCTTATTCTCCTTGACCTTTCTGCAGCTTTTGACACTGTTGATCATCAACAGCTTCTTCTCATTCTCCACAATATCGGTTTACAAGATATTGCTCTCTCCTGGTGCTCCTCCTACCTCTCCCAGTGCTCTTTCAGTGTTTCTTTCTCTGGCTCTGCTTCTTCTCCCCAACTCCTCTCTGTTTGTGTCCCCCAAGGTCCATTCCTTGGTCCCCTACTGTTCTCCATCTGTACTACCTCCCTTGGGAAACGCATTAGCTTTAAAATTCTGATTCCTGCTTTCAAATCGCTACATAATGCTGCTCCCACCTATCTATCCTCCCTAATAACAAGTATGTTTCGTCTAGGCCCTTACACTTTGCTGAAGACTTTCATCTATCTTCTGTCTGTACTCCCACCTCTGATGCTCGCCTTCCAGACTTCTCGAGGGCTGCATTGTTCCTTTGGAACTCACTTCTCTCCCCCGTTAGATGTTCACCCAGTCTGCACTCCTTCAAAAAATCATTAAAAACCCACATAAAAGCGTATCAATTAAACTGTTAATAGCTCCCGACTGATTCCTCTGTTGTCACTGTCATTAGTCTAATACTATCCTTACCTTTTGTGTCACTTTACCCCAATCCCTGTAGCATGTAAGCTCATTGAGCAGGGCCCTCAACTCCTTTGTTCCTGTGTGTCCAACTTGTCTGGTTACAATTACATGTTTGTTCATCCACCCACTGTAAAGCGCCACGGAATTTGTTGGCGTTATATAAATAATAACATAATTATTTCATATATTGGTTTGCTATATATGGCTTTGTCTGCCTGCATGTTATGATAGTTACACTCGTGAATGGCACATGCAGCATTTTTAAAGACGGTACCTGATATAGTTTCAGCCGAGATTGTCACTCCCACTCATCTCAGACTCTTACAGTAAAGTCCTTCCCTCAAAACGGACACTAGCCTAACACAATATACTACATATCAACCTCTACATTTCCCTACAGCACTACACATTAATCCATGCATTAGCTTAACACACATTATCCTTAAAAATGTACCATTTCACTAACACTAAAGATCTCTTGGCAATACCCAAACACTAACCATTAAATCCTACACACCTCAGCTGCAATAACAATAGCCCATAAATATAATAGTTACATAGTTATACAACATAGATAACCAACATTGAAACACACATAAAAAGGAAAAATTTGAGAAAAAAACAAGAGGGACTCCAGATGTAGGAAAACCTACTCTGTTACTCAAAAATTGGTTGAGGAGGTAATATGGGCTTAACCCAGAGTGAACAATTTGATGAATAAAGATTTAATAAGGGAAGGACCCTAACTAAAAAGGAGAGATCCTAACCTTAAACTGAAATAACCTCAAATTAAAGTCCATTCTAAGGTAATGGCAATAGTAATAAACATTATTAGAGAACCAACACATAAAAAAAAAAAAACAGTGCCCAATGTGAAGTGAAATAATTAGACAAAACTAATGTCAAATTTTTAAGTAAAAATAATTATAAAATAAAGGCTACAGTCAACCACACAAATCTTTATTAAAGTTAAGAACTAGTTAATGTGATATGCAAACAGTGCCAGGAAAATATACAAACACTGTTAGAATTCAGCAAATTCCCTATATATGAACATTGTAACAGAAGCCTTCTGTAGCAAATTTAAAATGGAGAATACAAATAACAGAGAGGTAGACAGGAATTTGATGAATTGGTTGCATCAAAGCTATTTGAAAAAGTATAGCGCCAGTATAGATACTTACATATATAGATCCAACTAGTGAGTGAATAAAGATTACATTTAAGATAACATTTCTATCAGTTAGATCAATATAGATAGCTCAAAAGATCACCTAAGCCAAGTAAATAAACAGGGGTATCAAGAACAGATAAACAGAACAAATAATCAGATACCTGAGAAATTAATACTTAGGATCTGTACACCAGTAGAGACACTCCAGTTATGTCCATGTGTGCTACGCAGGTAAAAGAGGGGCCACACACATTGTTTCGTTTGCCCCTGACAAAGGAGGATATTGGATTGCACCAAAACACGCGTCAGGCCTTTTGCTTGGAGTGGTTGTAGGGCACTTAATACCTCACACATTGGGATGTCTATTTTATATAAAGACATGCTGCACTTTCACTCATTTATTTAATATTTTCACTCTCTTTACTCTGACTCCACTACCTATCTAGTTAGTTTACCAGGGAGTGAAGCTTTCTACCTTACCATACTGTCTTACTACCTAGACATTCACTACTTTATATCTGTCCTTTTTAATACTTAATCATAGGACACTTAGAGTTTCTCTACTTATAAATATAGTGCTTTTGTCATCTTTTCAATTGTTTCAATTAAGGTATTTATCTGCAGTTCATTACTCTGGAACACTCCCTGTATTGATATATACCTACTATTTAATCAACCTTAGAATTGAGTGATATCTAGTGCTATAAATATGCCTATCTAATAAAGCGAGCATACTATTTTAAGCACTTTACCGGATTACTTTATAATTTTATTAACCTAGAAGCTAGTGGAGTAGCCATTTAAAGCTAGTTATTTTCACTTTCACTTCAGATATTTATGGTTATGTAAAAGATACAATCTACAAAAAAGAATAGACAAGAAAGTATATAGTGTAATAAGTTGAAACACCAAAATGTGCGCTGATAAGGTTGCACTCACAAGATGAGAGGACAATATGGGCCTCTCATCTTGTGAGTGCAACCTTATCAGCGCACATTTTGGTGTTTCAACTTATTACACTATATACTTTCTTGTCTATTCTTTTTTGTAGATTGTATCTTTTATATTTGTATTAAGAAGATCTGAGGGGTCTTCTTACAATCATACATTTGGTAATAAGTTTGATTTATTTTACTTTTACCTGTGGGGAGCACGTGTGTTATATTTGAACATATGTTTTCCTGTTATTTATGGTTATGTACTTTTTGAGTCATATATGACATTATTTAACTCTAGATACTTATTTACTATCCAGGTTACATTCTCCCACTAGTTTGTTTATTTTGTATCAAGAATGGCACGGAAGTAAAGAGGTAGGATCTATAGTCACAGGTGGGGGGATATGATTTAAGGGGAGCAGTCACTTAAATTAATCTCAATTAAAGGGCACAATCATCCTCTATCCTATCAACCTAAACTCACCACCCAGCATGCTGCTTCAAGGCAGCCCCCAAGCTAAGCTTTAGATATCTCAATCTCTATCATGAATAGGATTCCTCGCAGACCGCAGTCCTCATTCAAAAAAAGTGAAAATAAAAACAAATAGAGTGCATTGGCACAGATGCTCGATGCACATTTTGGCATTACAGCATGACTTTGTCAAGAGCAAATGTGTTTCGCTAATGCACCTAATTTTAAAGGAGACTATGTCCCTCCTCTCTCTTAGATTTCACCAATCAAGGCCCCATTACGTCGGCAGGGTGATGTCCGTAAGGAGGTGCATCCCATCATATCAACATTACGTCCACACGTACTCGGTAACACTTAGAGGGTGAGATGGAGGAAGGCCCCAGGAATGGGCCATCCTCAGTATAGCTCTTTATCTCAGATATTTGCTATGTCTCCACCTACAGCACAATCCAGGGGAGGGCAAAGCCTCCTTCTGTGTCTTGCCCATCCCTAGTGGAGGCAAAATAATATCCTCAAAGGTATACAGCCTTTGAGGACATTATTTTTGCCCATCCTTATCTCACAGAATTCAGGGCAGAGCTGAGAGGTAGACAAACCGATGAGGAAATGCCCATCATCGGTCTAATATGCCTCCATTTACCATACATTCTGGGGGAGGAAACTCTCTATTCTAATATCTCACTCATCAGTACTAGAGACAGGGAAGTAGATGTGAGAGGGTTCAGTTCTCCTCATAACAAAGTCCCCAGCCCTTCATATCATGTACTGCTTAGGAGCCAGAGCTGGGCATCAGTTTCCGATATGGGCAACATTGAGTGTCACCTCCTATCACAGGTCCCCATCATGTCTTAATCTACAGCATGACCCAGGGGAGGTCACCCCCTTTTCTTTAATAAATTCAAAACATAACCCATAAGGGTTGAATTAAACCTAGCTCCGAATTCTGAAAATATATCATGTTGTGCCCAGCCAGATGGATTAGGCATTCAACACAGCCTGCCATCCCTATACGTTTGTTAATAATAATGTAGTTTTGCAGTGTCTGTCCTAAAGTATGCTTTAGATACTAATTGAGTGGACTACAATGAAGGGTAAATCCAAGGGTAAATCCACTAAATATTGGTTCAAGATGAAAGTCATAGGGAATGGAGTTAGGATAGTCCCCCTGTGTCAAAACTTTATATAGTAAAGGAGAATGGATTCCAGTGAAACCAAATGGGGCATATGTATGTAAATTAACAAATGTGTTTTATACCAGCAGTACTAATTCACGTTAGTTTAAAGGAGACTGTCTTTTGTAACTGTTCCTTTAAATGACAAATTGCCCTGCTTCCCTGGATTATGGAGGAGCCTATTTGCCAGCCTCCTCCCCCATGACTATGGACCGGTTGTGTATGGCCCTTTAAGAACCGTCTGTGAGCATAGTGGGGCTTATGGACTTTTTATGGGACTGGTAAGCAAATTTTTGGGGCATAGGGGAATTGGGACACTGCCCCTTGAAGATGGTGTTCCTAGACTTGTTTGGGACACTGCCCCTTTAAGCCTGTGTCCCCAGTGTCCCCAGACTTGGTTAAAACCCTTTGTTCCTGGCTATTTCCCACTTGATTCAGTAAATGGGACTTACTGAACCAAGTACTACACGGCGGACCACCCAGAAGTGGAAGTGTGCAGGCAATTTAACTCCCAGGCCGGGAGCCTGCTGTAGATAAATTGCCGAATGCTCGGTGGCCGCGCCATCTTTATTCATTCAAATACGGTCAACGGTGTGTGCAGCAAAAATCTTTGGAACTAGAATCGGCTGCACATTTCCGCGAACACCGCTGACCTGTACCTTCTCCCATACTGAACTTTCAGCCACAGAGACTATTCGGCGATGGGACTGTAACAAACCGACCGCACAGCCCAAAACTATGGAACTGTTTTGGGCATGAAAATGTGCTTGCGGTCAGTCCTAAAGGACTTCCGTCTAACTTTTTATCCACTGGAGGGATTTGTATGATTTTTGGTTATGTTTATATTTAAAGTGTGCTGATTCTGAATATGTAATTTTAAGACTGGATGAATGGTTTTAAAGTTATAGTACATGTATAAAAACTGTATTTTTCCTGCCTGTGATAATTATGTTAACCATTGTGTGCCATAATTATATCACAGGCAGAGGGGAGGATTTTGTGTGTAATTGCTGGGAGTGTTTTCTGTAATGTACGTGTGTTATTGGTTGTTCTGTAAAACCCTGTGGGTGATCCTATGTAAGGAAAACCTGCATAAAAGAAGGCCTTTTGGGTGCCAATAAACAGAATAACTTGCCCCTCTAACTTGCAGCCTCGACTCATGTTTGTAGGGAACAGCTATAATCACTTCAGGGATTGCTATGCTCTGCATGCTCCCTTAGCTACTGAGCTCTTGTAAGAGCTCTTGTTCCTGATCCTGCTTCGCTCTGCAGAAGGAAGAGAGATCACCCACTGGACTCTGGAGACTGGTCGTAGGTCCAGGGTGGATAGCAGACAGCGAGATACCAGCCCAGCAGCAGTGGTTTGTAGTGTCTGCAGTGTTTATTGTGTCTGCGGAGCTGATGGTCCTTTGGTCAGCGCTAGGAGCATTCTTTCTACTGTCCAACTTGCAGCCAGCCTGGAGGCAACCGTAACAGAGACCCCCATTCATTGCTCTAGAATACGAAAGTAGATAGGTTAAGAGGAATTTTATATTGTCAATATTACATCCCAGTTGGGAGTTAAAATGATAATAAGTTCTTATTCATAGTTAAGGTTTCCAAGATCGATCTCTAATTTACAGGTGTGGGGTATAACCAAAAATTCCATGTGGAATGTCCTAATGATTTATGTGAAACAAGGGAGAAAAATTAAAATAAGAAAAGTCCAACTTGAGCTTAAATCCCAATGAATGAACAAGGTCGGAATTCAAGATATACCATTATCAAAATGCCACAGGTCAAACATTACTATGGTTCATTAAATAAAAGTAGAGAATGAGAAACCCCCATTCAACCCTAATGGATGGAGAGTCTTTAATTTATAGATCCACATACACTCTCTCTGTCTTAGCACACTGTCTTATTTACTTTGTCTCTGGTCGCTCTTGACCAGTTCTAGGCCACAGAGTTTCAGATCTTTAGCATCACCCCCATGGCACTCCTTAAGATGTCTAGATATAGGTGTATTAATCTTAGATTTTGGAGATCTCTCATGTTCCTTAATTTGTTCTTTGAATGGGCAGAAGGTTTTCCCTACATATTTTAAGATGCAGCTGCAGGATAGTAAGTATACCAGACCTGCCATATTGCAATTAAAGAAGTGTGCAATCTTGAAGTTTTTATGCCCCTCACTGTCCATCACATTCTTTGAATCTTGTTGGATAAAGTTAGACACTACACATCTCCCCCGTCTATAGGTGCCACGGGGGAGGGGGGGAGGGAGTTCCTAACCATGTGTCTCTTAGTCTTACTTTTGGTTGAAAATGACTTGGGACTAGGATGTCCCTGAAGTTCCTGCCCCTATGTGCTGTAATATCCACCCATGGGCCAAGAACCTCTTTTAAGTGGACATCATTAGTTTGGATGGGCCAGAAACTTTAGATAGACTGTTTAACCTCACTTTATCCCGAATTCTAATGGTTTTATTATTGTTCTGCCTAGAGGGGATGTCGGCCAAGAGTTCACTTCTGACAGCCTCCAAAGCCCTCATATAAGCCCTTTTCAGGCATCTATTAGGGTAACATTTCTCCTTAAATGGATGCCTTAATAATTTGGCCTTTATATTAAAGACATTGATGTCACTGCAATTCCTCCATACTCTAAGGTATTGGCCAACAGGTATACCTCACTTCAGAGACTTTGGATGGAAGCTGTCCCACCGTAAGAGGGCATTGGAGGCCGAAGATTTCCTAAAGAGAGTTGTTTGAAGTGAACCATCTTCGGTGATAGAGATTGTTAAATCAAGGAAGTTTAGTGAAGTACCACCAAACTCAAATGTAAATCTAAGATTCTCAACATTGGTATTCAGAATAGAGACAAAGTCATTAAACTCCCCAGGGGTGCCCTGCCACACAACCAAGATAGCATCGATATAACATCAACATATAAATATTTTGGATGTGTACAGGTCCAAATTTCTGACTTCACAACTTGTTCATCCCATCAACCCAGGTGGATGTTGGCATACGAGGGGGCACAAGCTGTCCCCATCGCCATACCTCTTACCAGGTGGCAGGACTTATAGTGAAATAAAAAGTAGTTGTGTGACATGATGAACCCCAGTAGTTTATGCATGAATGTTTTATGGGCCTGCTATTTTCATCCCGTCTGATCTAAAAAGTACTTAATATGCTTGATACCTCTACCGTGTGGGATTGAGGAATATCTACATACTGTCACGACTCCTAGTGTGGTCCAACACACAGAAACTATGTAAACATACATAAATAAAAAGAAAGGAAATAAAAGGACAGAGCGTAAACTGGCCCTTACAGTGGCCGGACTAATACGCTAGAGATAGAGAATGGTCAAAGGGAAAGCCGAGGTCAAGGAAGCCAGAAATACTCAAATACCATTTAGAAAAGCCAAAGTCAGGGGAACCAGAAATCAGAATAACCAAGGAAGAGCCAAGATCAGAATACCAGGAAATCAGAATCACAAGGATAAACGCACTCTCGGGAACCAGGAACAGGAAACCACAACAGGGCAAGGAACTGGAGTGAATTAGGGATTTAAATATCCCTCTCTGGGCTCTGATTGTGTTGACGTGGTCAGCGCCATCTTTGATTTGGGCGCACTGCCCAGAAGACGCGGAGGAGCATATATTTGACATGCCCCTACATAATCTTTGATGTCGTTCCTAAGTGTAGGCCACCAGAACCTCCTGGAAATAGCAGAGAGAGTTTTATGGACTTCAGGATGACCTGCTGTCAAATTATCATGGAATAATCCAAGTACCTTTTTCCTTAATAGTGGTGAAATATACAGTTTATCTCTCCACGGGTGCCTGAGTTTGATCTGCTATTATGGCACAGAAGAGTGGAGAAGACACTTGGGAAACTGTAGTAGCAATAAGGCAATTTGGAGGTATGATAGGGAATATCTCTTGTTCAGGAACCTCATCTGTCTCAAACTGCCTAGACAGCGCATCTGCCATAGTGTTCTTGGTCCCGGGCCTATACGTAATTACAAAATTGAATCGGGAGAGGAACAATGACCATCTAGCCTGATGAGAGGACAATCTCTTAGCGTCCCCAATATAAGCCAAATTCTTATGATCAGTAAAAATCAGAAGTGGCTCTTTGGAACCTTCTAAGAGATGCCTCCATTCTTTAAGGGCAAGTACAATGGCCAATAATTCCCTATTCCCAATGTCATAATTTTTCACTGCAGGTGTTAGTTTTTGAGAGAAAAACCCACAGGGATGTAAAGGCGCATCAGGACTTTCTCTTTGAGACAGACTGGCTCCTACTCCTGTTTCTGACGCATCTACTTCTAGAATAAATTGTTTGGTTGGATCAGGATGTGTCAGGACAGGTGCTGAGGTAAATGATTTTAATTGCTCAAATGCCTCCTTTGCTTCCTTGGGCTATGAATTGCAATTTGCTCCTTTTTTGGTTAGGTTGGTAATAGGAGAGATTACAGAGGAAAAACCTTTAATGAACTTGCGATAATAATTCGCAAAACCTATAAAGCGATGTGTAGCTTTAAGGCCTTTGGGTAACGGCCATTGTAAGACTGCTTCCAATTTGCGTGGGTCCATTTTGAAACCAGACGGGGATATAACATACCCAAGAAACTGTATCTCAGTCTGGTCAAACTGGCATTTCTCTACTTACAGTAGAGGCCGTTCTTTAACAGGGTTTTTATTACTATTCTTACATGTTCGTGATGTGTCTCTAGGTCTGGGGAATAGATGAGAATGTCGTCTAGATACAGTAAAACGAACGTGTGGAGATATTTTCTAAGGACATCGTTAATTAAATCCTGAAACACCGCTGGAGCGTTGCATAGTCCAAACCGCATAACTAGGTATTCGTAATGTCCCATTCTCGTATTAAAAGCGGTCATCCACTCATGCCCTTCCTTAATTCTGACTAGGTTGTAAGCACTTCTGAGGTCGAGCTTAGTGAAGACTCGGGCCCCTTTCAACCTGTTGAATAACTCAGAAATAAGGGGGATGGGATATGCATTTTTATTGTTATTCTATTCAAACCCCTATAGTCTATACAAGGGCGTAGGTCTCCTTCTTTTTTAGAAACAAAGAAGAACCCAGCCCCAGCAGGCGAGGAGGATCTACGTATGTGACCCTTTCTGAGAGCATCTTTTATGTACTCTTCTAAACAAAAATTTTCCTGGGGAGATAGTGCATATACTCCTCCTTTAGGAGGCATAGTGCCTGGTAACAAGTTTATGGCACAGTGGTAGGGTCTATGTGGTGGTAATACCTCCGACTGAACCTTGTTGAATACCTCCTTTAAGTCCAAATACTGCGGTGGGATTTCTGTGGTTAAGGGAGGCGCTATAGGTACATTTTTACCAATTCGTTGTGGCACCTGTTTTAAACAAAGACCTCTGCATCTCTCACCCCAATTCACAATTTCTCATTCAACCCAGTCTAAACGTGGATTGTGTTTCTGGAGCCAAGGGAAACCGAGTATTATCGGACATGTAGGTGAAGATATAATTTGGAAAACCATTTCTTCAGACTGTAAGATACCCACTGAGACAGTGATCTGCAGGGTTTCGTGCGTGATGAGAGGCTGGATAAGAGGTCTCCCATCGAGAGCCTCTACTGCTATGGGTCTATCTTTCTGCCTTAAGGGCAGGAGATGTTTGGCAGAGAATTCCTTGTCTAGAAAATTCTCAGCTGCCCCAGAGTCAATCATAGCCTCACACTGTACAGTGGTTTTATTACAAAACAAAGTAATTTTTATAAGGAAATGGTTCTTAGTAAATTTAGGGGACATATACATTACACCTAAGGTCGGTCCCCGAACGTGCCTAAGGTGCGCAAGTTTTCTGGCCGAACCGGACATGAAAACATTTGATGTCCCCTTTTGCCACAATATAAACACAACCCCTCATTGCGTCTGTGTTGTCTCTCTGCCTCAGTGAGTTTAGCAATGCCCAGTTGCATGGGTTCAGGTTCTGGAGGTGGAGCATGGCTAATTACCACTGGGTTAGAGAAAAGAGGGGCTATGGATAAGTTATAACGTCTAGTATGCTGTTTATTTTTTTCTCTCTCTCTCTGAGCCTGTTATCAATGTCAATCATGTATGCAATAAAGTCGCTAAGGTTAACCGGAAGATCTCTGGCTGCGGTCTCGTCTTGTATATTTTCCGCTAAACCTTCGGAAAAAGCAGCCACCAAACCTCTATTGGTCCAGTCAACCTTAGGCGCCAATGTCCTGAACTCTATGGCGTAATCAGCTACAGAGCGATTTCCTTGTTTTATTCTCATTAAGGCTCTGGCAGCATTATTTTCTCTACCTTTCGGCTCAAAAATAGCTTTAAATGCTGTTAGAAATACATTGTAATCACGGGCAACTGGATTACCACTTACCCGTTAATTGGTTCATTAGATAGCCAATCTTCGATCTATCTGTAGGGAATGAACCAGGGGAAGCTTCGAAGTGGTATTCAACTTGGTTTAAAAAAACCTCTAAATTCCTTAGGATCAACTCCAAAACGAGGGGGAGGTGAAAGGGTTATGGATGGTGGTTTGTGTGCCACAGGTGCTACTACAGATGGCAGAGCCACAAGTGGTACCGGAGGTGCCTCCAGATAGGCAGTTCTCTGGAGCAAAGTCTGGAATGCTTGGGCAAACTGATCTAACCTGTTGTCCATATCCTCCACCCTGCTCTCACAGGCAATCATATGTTTGCATAGTTCTACAGGATACAAGGCCCTGTCATAATGTCACGACTGTTAGTGTGGTACAAAATGCAGAAACTATGTAAACATATACATATAAAAAGAAAGGAAATAAAAGGACTGAGCATAAACTGGACCTTAGAGTCAGACTAATACGCTAGAGATAGAGAATGGTCAAAGGGAAAGCCAAGGTCAAGGAAGCCAGAAATACTCAAATACCGTTTAGATAAGCCAAAGTCAGGAGAACCAGAAATCGGAATAACCAGGGAAGAGCCAAGATCAGAATACCAGGAAATCAGAATCACAAGGATAAACGCACTCTCGGGAACCAGGAACAGGAAACCACGACAGGGCCAGGAACTGGAGTGAACTAGGGATTTAAATATCCCTCTCTGGGCTCTGATTGGTCAGTGGGTGACCTCTGACCCCAGAACGTGCGCGTGCGTTGACGTTGTGAAGTCACGCATACGTCCGTATAAATTTTAGGGGCGAAGCTTGTGATGTGCGCGACCATGTGGTCAGCGCCATCTTTGATTTGGGCGCACTGCCCAGAAGACATGGAGGAGCAGTTCCTAGCTCACCGACAAGCAGGTAAGCTCGCTCATCACCACCACATTACCTCCCTTATTGGCAGGATTCACAATCAGATTGTCATTGTCCCTGAGTAACCTCTTTTTGCTCTTTGCTCTTTTTTGTCTGGCTCTTGTATAACATTTATCTTGTCCTCTGTACTCCTTTCACCTCGTATTGTTTCTTTGATATTCATCACATCTGTAATGCTTTCACTTCGGCTTAATATACTGATTCTGTGTGTTCATTTAACCCGGTCATTCTAAGGACCAGTATTACGACTATTTCTTTTAGTGATTCTGTCTGTGAGTTCAGGTTCCAGAATATTCTGATATAAACAGAATGCTTAAATTGGTTAAGCTTATATTTAAACAATACAAAAATCTTTATTATAATTTAAAAAAGAGTAAGAGTTTTGAAACCTTTTTTATTATAATAAAGAGTTGGATATTGTTCAACTGGGGTCCTGGCCTCTCTGCTTGTCAACTGGTTGAACCCAGTTGAAAATATCTATCCTGTTGTGGGAAGTATTCCTCTCAAGGTGCATTTTTCAAACCCAGAGCCAGTGGTGATTAGGCTCTGGTAAATGTGAGTTTAACCCCAGATACACTTTATATTGTGTATATATAAGATTAACCAGATGGTCTGTACTATATATGTTTATTTTATTATTTACAGAACAAGATTCTATGTTTTACACAGTTTAATGGTGCTGTTTCTTGGTATACTAGTTTAGTTGTTTATCTCTTTCTCTCCTATCCTTGACCTTGCAATTCTCTTTGATACTTCTACCATTTGTTCTAAGGAACACTACTCAAAAAGTCCATTTGTTGTGCAATAGGTCTGTACGTTTAGGTTCCTCTATGTTCCTGACAATTACAAAGCAGATACAGAAATCTGCATTTCGGACAATCACTTGATTGGTCCAAATTTGGACAAATTACAACCCAAAATGAATCCCCAAGTCTAAAGATAGATAGAAAGGAATTATGGTATTGTTATATTTAGACTAGAAACACACATATACATTTTTACCACGTTCTATGCTCTGTTGACACATTACAAAATAGCATTTGTCCAAGAATTTAGTTCTGGTTGTTTGTTTCACAGTTTTGGTGATTGTTAAATACAGTAATTAAGAATTATTTTTAATGAAAATGGGGATTAAGCAAGAGTTTGATTATTTTTACCACCAAGCATTTTCTAGTCTCTGTAGCAGTGTAAATTCAAAGACTTAATCATCTCTTCATTAAGTCACAGCAGGATATGGAAAAAAGCATAGTAGAGTTATAATTGTCATGATTACTTAAATATGCTATGTAGGTATGCAAGAGCCTAAATTCTGAATACATACACTATATGCGTGATTCAGTTTCAGATTGTGGAAGTGAAAATGCTAATATGTAAAAATATATTAAAGGGACACAATAGGCACCCGAACCACTTCTCATCGGAGTGTTCTGGGTGTAGTGTTTCTGTTCCCCTTAGACCTGTAATGTAAAACATTGCAGTTTCAGAAAAAATGCAATATTTGCTTTGCAGTGCTGACTCCCTCTAGTGGTTGTCTACCAGTTAAGCAGAATTATTGATATGGAACCTAAAATTAGTTATATCTCTAAATTATTATTCTAGTGGTGAGATTTTTATCATTTCCATACTTAAATTATGAAAAACAACTTAATAGAAATTAAATTTAATATTGTTTGTTTTTAGCATATTACCAAAGAATTGTACTATGGTAATGTTTTAAACAAATTAGTTAATAAAAATGATAAATTAGTATTTTTAAGTGACTATTTGAGTCCGTATCCTACCAACATTTTAAGCAAAGCATGGATGCTGCAGTTTAATCAGAAGTAAATTTTACAGCAAAAGGTCAGTGCAGGCTCTGTTTTAAACAGACAAGATGAGAGACAGATGGTATACAAATGATATCAGATTTGCTAACAAAGGTCAGACAAAGAAAATGTAAAAACTAGTTAACACTCCAAGGAAGCACTCTAGTTTTATGATCAATTCTCTTGTACGTAGGTAGAGAAACTAATAAATTAAGGATATCAATTTTATCTAAAATTCTGGAAATTATATCTCAGAGGAGAAATGTTTTAGTTAATTGCTTTGCCAGTTGAATTAAAATTGACAGTCATGAGGAATAGAAATGTAATCTCTGCAGAGAATCAAATAATTAATTAGTACTATATGAATGAGTTGAGCTGTCTATTGCCATAGCTAAATAAAGCAGCTGTATTGGAGTATAATCTATTATATCATTCAGGATTCTAAAATAAATAAATATATCATAATCATTGCTTCTGTTGACATAGAAGCTATGACAGACTTTGAAAAGGACATCAGTCTCAGCATATTTACTATGTTTATTTATTTCTGCCAAGTGGCCTAATTTTTTTTTCTTCTAATATATGGAAGATTTTGTTGATAATTACCTCCTGCCTGTCCTTTTAATAAACACATTTATAAAGTATATGTTAAAAATAGCGGTTAATTACAAATTGGTAAATTATGGAGAATTCTAAGTTTCTTCACAATAAAAACCTGATAATTTTTTTTATTTAGAATTATAGACATTACTCTGATATGAATATCTACAGTATGTGTGGTTATATAGACTATATTTAGACTACAGGAAAACAGGAGAGACACAGAAAAAGAAAATGTTGATATATGGGCCCCTCTGAGATGGAGAGAATAGGGACATGTCTACTAAGACTTAGACTTGGTCACCAATCCTTGAATGAAAACCATGAAATAGAAATCAACTAGAAACTAGTAGAATTACCAGGAGCTAATATTTAGAGTCTGCAGTATTTGGTAACATGTAGATAAGTCTAAATCAGATTAAAAATGCAAAAGTATAAATAGTATAAATAGTGGCAAGTGATTCAACTTGTCTTGTTGCAACTTGTTTGTTAAGCTTCATATTGTTAAGCTTTGCAGAGTATATTGGTGCTTTATTAGTTATAATATATATGTATTTATCAGTTTTCTTTATTATTTAAGTCTTTACGTATCCCACCAGAACCTAATAGCAGATCTTAATAGATAATTTATAAATTTAATAAAGGTGTTACATTTATGGTTATTAGTATAGTTATGCAAAAGTAAATATAATCTGAACTATAGTATTAACTAGAAATGAGTAGAATTACCAGGAACTACTATTTAAAGTATATAGCAATATATGGTAATAGGTAAAATGTAGATAAGTCTAAGTCAGATTAAAAATCCAAAAATATAAGTAGCAACAAATGATTTACAATGTGAAATAAAGCCAGTGGTGAATGCTGATCAACCATAGGAAAAAAAAAAAAAAAATAACAAGAAAAACATAAAACATGTTTTATGTTTTTCTTGTTATTATTTTTTTTTTTTCACCACTGGCTTTATTTCACATTGTAAATCATTTGTTGCTACTTATATTTTTGGATTTTTAATCTGACAGACTTATCTACATTTTACCTATTACCATATATTGCTATATACTTTAAATAGTAGTTCCTGGTAATTCTACTCATTTCTAGTTAATACTATAGTTCAGATTATATTTACTTTTGCATAACTATACTAATAACCATAAATGTAACACCTTTATTAAATTTATAAATTATCTATTAAGATCTGCTATTAGGTTCTGGTGGGATACGTAAAGACTTAAATAATAAAGAAAACTGATAAATACATATATATTATAACTAATAAAGCACCAATATACTCTGCAAAGCTTAACAATATGTAGCTTAACAAACAAGTTGCAACAAGACAAGTTGAATGTAGAGAACCAGAAGGTGTTGGGTGCCCTACTTAAACGAGCTTACATTCTCAGGGTGTAATTGGTAGAAGAAACAAGTAGAATACAAGTTTTAATTATAGGCTTAGCAGATGGGCTAATTGTTTTTAATGATTGATGTAATCAGCAGAAAATAGCACAAAAAGAACCATTTGGAGCAATCACCATGGAACTTTGTCCCACAATAACTCTTAAGATCCTCTAGTGAAGAACATTGGGTTTGATGTATAAATACATACATGTTCAGTATGCTCAGCTTTCATCAATATAAAACAATGTCTATTATTTCTGTGTCAGTGACTTGACTTCATCCTATTTAATAGGAGCACAAAGTACCTAATTCAGGATCAATAAATATATTAATGGAATTGGAATCACTCGGAATTTGCTGATGTAAAGTGATTGTTCTAAATTAGTTTATTTGGCAATGAAAATGTTCATGAGCACACTTGAATAGGTAATACATTTTTAGTTGCCTAAAACGGTTACATATCATATTGTCATGTCTCTCTCTATTCTTCTTGGTTAAATTTGCAAGTTACCTATTCTTTATTAAAACTAACTCCTTAGGAGAACAAAAGCACACCCTTAGTACTGCAAATAAACCTAGTGCAGAAGTTCATCTATATTGCAGTAAATCACTTGTAGTTTAGTAAGTCAAAAGTAATTAATCACTATACATTATACCTCCCCAGCAATGCAATAATACAATCTCATATTTGCAACTCAAGATGTTTAGGATTTGGAGAAGGGTGCCCAAAAAGTAATTACCCCATACTAGAATTCAGAAGAAATAAAACAAGGTAAGTATTATAAATGTAGGTAGATTGAGATATCAAACTCAAGGTTGTTTATTATATTTAATGTCTTTAATCAGGCATTGTCATTATGACCCTAGGGTTTAATTACAACATCTAAAAGTGGCCAGGGATTTACAAATTCTAGGCCAAAACAGCTCAAATTTAAAAGTAGTTGACTATTGACCAGTTTGACTATTCTTGCCTAAACAAAATACAAGTAACATTTTAGTGAAAAACAACAACAAAAAAACCCTATTGAATTCAACACTTATACAACAATGTGTTTTAACAATAAAAAAATGTGTGTGGTATCTGGTACTAGACTATGAAACAAATTAATTAAGGAATGTTTATCCAAATCAAATGACTTTTAATGAATTGTCCCTGATTTACTTGTTAATTTACCTGTTTATTCTCTGGACGAAAGTGCATATAATTAAGATGAACCGATTACTTATCGGTTACTTCTGTTAACCATCTTGGCTCTCAGCCCAGGAGATAGATGAGGTATTGGAAAGCAGCTGGAGGCCTCAAGTGTCACTGCTAGGGTGTGTATGTGCTGGTGTTGGCAGGACTGAATTTGGGCCCAGAAGACTGCACACAAGTCTGCAAAGACTGCATGGAACTTGGTTTCACAGTGAGACAGATGCTTAGTTAGAGTGTTGGCCATATTAAGTTTGCCAACGAGGGTCTTTGCTGAAAGGTAGATAAATGCCTCTGTGCCTCCAAAGGTAGTGGTGTTCCCTGTTATAGACCGGGATATCCCCCACAGGTCCAGAAGGAGGGTTCAGTGGGCAGCATTCTTCGATGTGGGAGATCGGCCACCTCCTTTTGTCGCTGGAATAAAATCGTTGTGAGCACCCATAGGACTGGACCAATTCAAGCAGATTTTGATGTAGGTAAGTGTAATGTCAATCCGTTGCCTCGACAAAATGGATCCCACACCACTGAATAGCCACACCACTGAATAAAATAATTTTGAATGCAGTGTGCCAAATACTAAATAATATAGAATGTGATGGCAGATAAAAACTATTCGGCTCATCTAGTCTGCCCAATTTTTTAAATACTTTAATTAGTCCCCAGCCTTATCTTAAGTCTAGGAAAGCCTTATGCCTATCCCACGTATGCTTAAACTCCATCACTGTGTTAACCTCTACCATTTCAGCTGGAAGGCTATTCCATGCATCCATTACCCTCTCAGTAAAGTAATACTTCCTGATATTATTTTTAAAACTTTGCCTCTCTAATTTAAGATTATGTGCTCTTGCTGTGGTAGTTTTGTTCTTCTTTTAAATATAGTCTCCTCTTTTACTGTGTTGATTCCCTTTATGTATTTAAATGTTTCTATCATATCCCCCCGTATGGTCTGTCCTCCAAGCTAAGTTAAGATCCTTTCCTGGTAAGTTTTATCCTGCAATCCATGAACCAGTTTAGTAGCCTTTCTCTGAACTCTTTCCAAAGTATCAATATCCTTCTGAAGAGGTCTCCAGTACTGCGTACTATGTACAATGGTATGAGCACTTCTCTCTACTGCTAACTCTTATATGAGACTTCCTCAGGGACCCAATAGTAAAAAACAAATTTGTACAGGTGAAAATCTGTCTTATAATCAAGTCTTGTGTAACACAAAACACGTAGGACCGCATTTTTATTTTACCTATACATAAAGATATAAAGAAAGCAGATTATTTTTAACTACTTCCTAAGTCCGGACTTTCATATGGTGGTGATTTCATCAACCAGCTGAAACGGAGCTCTGGATGTACCACTCAACCATCTTGGTTACATTTTGATATACGGGATATGGTCTGGAATATCCCAAGAGGAAGCGGTTATATTTACATTGAGATAAGTAATTTTTTTGCTCTAGTCACTATTTCAGAGTGGTGTGGGTTTATACACCCTCTGTCTTTTTGCTATAGCCTGTAACTCAGCCACTGCCTAACTAATTCAACAATATTGGAATCCAAACTTAAATATTGCAGTTTATTGATGAGCCTTCTATGTGATCAAGCTCATATCACAAGTTTAAGGATGCAGAAATACAATGGAATTTAAGTTGTTTTTCCTTTGATACATTGTAAATGTTATATCAGGAACAGGAGCAACATAATTGATACTATATTATAAAACATATTCCCAATGGATAGTAATGTCAAAGAAAACTACAAAGCACACTTACCCTACCTATAACACACAACACAAAATAGTTTGTAATATTTTAAGTGTATATATGGAAGTAGAAGTTGATTTCTTCGTCTGTTGTTTTTGGAATCTTAGTGTACAGCTGTTAGTTTTTTCATATTTTTTAATTTTTTTTCTTTTCTTCAATATACAAAGATGTTTAGTAACACACAAAAAAAACCTTAAGGACACATGACAGAAATATTCCGTCATGATTCCCTTTTATTCCAGAAGTTGTGTCCTTAATGGGTTAAACTTTTGCTGAATTTGTGAGCTAATCTATCTCTGAAACATTACTTGTAGTTATCTTACTGCGTATAATATAAAATGGTCAGATTATCCCCCTCTCTTATATATAAATAAATAAAAATAAAATGCTATTAATCTTTTACATGTCTTTTAAATTTACAGAATTATGTGCAGGTGGTGGAGCAAATTATTTTTAGCTCTTCGTCTGCTACATTCATCACAAAATTGAACAAAACATGCCTATTTCTTATACAAAATGATTATTTGTGAAAAGCAAAAGAAGAATGTGAGAAGAGATAAAACGTAATGAAATATGGATTTCTTTGTAAGCAAAAGCTCAACTCTGCAGAAGACTCTATAAAAAAAAAAAGCTTAAATCAAATTTAGAAAAAAAGAATGTTATGATGTTTTAGTGACATATCCAAGGTTTGTTTGTGATGTATTGTGGTCTTTTAAATACTTTTTATTTTATTCATGGTTATTATGCAAATTTTAGACTGTATTTTTCACTAAATGCCATGATTTTAAAATGTAGATATTTATAAGGTGAATTCATAAAATATAGAAGTTTTCATCAGAAGAGCTCAAAGTTCCTTTTGACACATCTTCCACTTATTAAACCACTCCATATACCCTAAAAATCTTTTTTTTTATTGGGATGCCTTGTTTTGAAATCAAGTTTCCGTTTACATGAAAAAATAAATAAAAATAAATGTTCAATTAATTAATCCTTTGAGACATTGAAATACCAACTTTAGAGAAATCAGATATGAGGAGATTCAAATATTCAAATGTTTATTTGTGCCATTTTTTACAACATTATTCCAAAGGGATCAATTAGGAAGTATCTTCCCCTTTAGAATTCAGTACAGCACAAAATTCCATGAGACAACAATATAACTTGTCCAAAACAGTTTATTTGGTTTTTGCTTTTGTGATTAAAGGTCTGTTTTTTTTATTTAATTAATAGATTGTACAGAACTGGGTCAGATAAATCCAATAGTAAATAAATGAATTGTTATTTATTTTCAGCAGTGTGGACTGAATGTCGCGTAAACCTCCATGGAGCTGCGCAGACCATCTCCTGCCACATGGTCCGACCGCTCAACGAGGCCGCATGGCACACTGAGGGAAACTCACCTCCCTCGAACTGCACAGGTATCCTCCTGCTGTTCAGGCTGACTGAACCACATGGCTGTGCTGCAGGACATATATAAATTGATATAGGCATGACATGATGCCCACTTGTAAAGTGACCACTTCATCATTGCGATCCTAATCTTTCATACATTCATTCATTGTGTACTTAGACAATATATATTCTCATATATTCCCCTGACTTACGTACTCATCACGTACATGCCTCCAAGGTCTTACAAACACTTCTCAACAATGGTTTATATTGTAAACTAGAGAAGTGTTTGTTTGATCAAACAGAAGTCCATTTTTTGGGTTATGTTATCTTGCCTCTGGATTCAGTATGGATCCCAAAAAGTTGTCAGCCTTTGTTGAGCGGCCTTTGCCTCAGGAATTTAATCCTATCCAGAGGTTCATAGGGTTCGCCAACTATAAGGAATTTCTCCATTATTGCCCTTATCAAGAACCGCACTAAGAATGCGGTGAACCACTATGTTTGGCCCCCTGAGGCAAGGGAAGCCTGAGAAAAAGCTTTTGTTTCCGCTCCTATCCTCAGACATCCTGACCCATCACTTCCTTTTTTATTCAAAGTAGATGCTTCTGATGTAAGAGTAGGAGCTATTCTGTCCCAACGCTTGTCCCATGACTAACCTCTGCACCAGTGTGGTTTCGGAAGTATGATATTGGCAATAGAGAACCATTGGCCATTATCACAGCCTTGAAGAAGTGCAAACATCTCCTAGAAGGTTCGCAAGATCCCATCCTGGTGCTAACAGCTCATAGGAACCTTCTGTGCCTTGGAGAGGCGAAATGGTTGAATTCCAGGTAGGCGAGATGGGCTCTCTTCCTATTCATATTTAATGTTATAATCACTTATAGATGTGGATCATGCAATGCCACAGCTGATGCTTTGTCCAGGCAATTCAATGTGAGTAAAGAGGAGAAGGCAGAGGAGTGTTTTATCATTCCCTGGAAAGAATCATAGCTACAATGGTTCTTTCCATAATCTCTTCATTGTTAAGTCACATCACAGCTACTTAGTCTGAGTTCCCTAAAGACAAGCCTAGTGATAAACTGTGTTACCCCTACTGTCAGACAGGAAGTTATGTCTTGACAGCAAACCCACCGGACATCCAAGTATAACTGAGACCACCAACCTTGTAACTCGTGACTTCTGGTGAACTTCCATAAAGAGGGCTATAAAGGACTGTGTGCTTCCTTGTGACAATTGTGCAGCTATAAAGACCATTCACCGGGTACCATGTGGATTGCTCCAACCTTTACTCATACCCACTAAACCCTGGTCCAACTTGTCTATTGACTTCTTTGTAGAACTGCCCCCTTCCAATGGACATAATGTCATACTCTGGTCAGATTTTCAAATATGACTCACTTCATACCCCTGAGGAAACTCTCCATCTCAGCAGAATTGGTTAGAATTTTCTCCAGGAAGGTATTCCGTCATGGCATACCAGAATAAATTGAATCTGACAGAGGTAGTCAATTTGTTTCAAGCTCCTGGAGGGCTTTTTGCTCAGAGATGGTATTGAATTGTCCTTTTCCTCCACTTCCCATGCTCAGACTAATGAAGCTGCCGAATGTGCCAGCCAGTCTCTTGAGCAGTATCTACGTTCTTTCATTTCACATCACCAAGATGATTGGGTTGACCTGCTTCCTTGGGCTGAGGTTGCTCGCAATAACTCTGCTCATGAATCCTCTGAATTTAACCCTTTTTACATAGTCTATGGCCGGCATCTTGTTGTTCATCCGAATGCATTCTCCTCACAGGGAATGCCAGCTCTGGATGAGCCCATGGCTGGTTTATGTAGTACTTGGAAGAAGGTTCAACAGCTGTTGGCTAATGCTGCTCAGAGACAGAAGGGACAGTGGGATGGGCACCGTTGTGAAGCTCCTTCCTATGTCCTGGGGGATAGAGTTTGGCTTTCTACCCAAAATATCTGTCTCTGTGTGACCTCCATGAAGTTTGCTCCTTCTTTTATTGGTCCTTTTTTGCATCCTGTGCAAAGTTAACCCTATATTGTATGCTCTAGAATTGCCTCGTTCCATGCGTATGCCTAATGTCTTCTATACTTCCCTGTTGATGTAGTCGATTTACTGGACCTCATATTCTCCAGCTCCTGTATCGTTTGAGGTGGTTGAGGAATAGGAAGTTGCTGCTGTCCGTGACTCTAGGTTCCTCGGGGGTAGTCTCCTGTATCTGGTCCATTGGAAGAAGTATGGTCCTGAGGAACATTCCTGGGTCCCTCAGTGCTGATATGCATGCTCTTCGGTTGATCTGTTCCTTTCATCGCCGTCACCTGGATAAGCCTGGTCCTTTATGCCTGGTGGGCGCATTGTCCCGGGGGGGGGGAGATGTGGCATTACTTACCTCCATTGAGCCATGCAGACCTCCTCCTGCCATGCAGCACACTGAGGGAAAACTCACCTCTCTCAAGCCGCACAGAACTCCTCCTGCTGTGCAGTTTGAGCACTTCACGCGGCTGCGTGGCATACTGAGGGAGACTCACCTCCTTCGAGCCGTGCAGACATCCTCCTGCTGCCCAGTCTGACTGAACCACGTGGCCGTGGGGCAGGACATTTATAAATAGACATAGGCGTAATGTAGACCACTCTTAAAGTGACCATGTCATCATTGGGTCGCAGTGATGACGTGGACCTATCAGAACATAGGTAAGCTTAGTTAAGTCTTGTTTTAACCCCCTATTCATTGCCCTATTGTGGTTTCTGTATAGATCCTTGCTTTGTTTTCCTAGTGATTTTCTGTTTTTGACCTCTGCTTCGTATTGACCTTGTGATTTCTGGTATCCTGACCCAGATTCATATTGACATAGGGATTTTAAGTATCCTGACCTCAGCTTCGTATTTGACTTGTATTTTCTGGTATCCTGACCAAGGTTTGTTTTGACTTTGTGTATTTCTGTGTCCTTGACCTTGATTCTTGCAATATTAATATGTTAAGTCCGGCCACTCTAAGGCACGGTAATATGCCTTTTGGATCTACCTTTTGTGGGTTTCCTCTTTCCTGTATGATGGGGTACTACTCTCGTGACAGATTTCATATTATTCAAAATAAGTTTGTAATATTTTAACATGTTTTTTATATTTTAATATGTTGAAAATAATTATAAAAAGTACTCAACAATATCAAATCATTTGGAAATCTTAACTAACGGTACCCTCAATTTAATATTGTTGGATAACACACACATATGTCTACAATGTTTTTAATACAATATCTACACACTTTTCTCATAAAGTATTAATATATTTAAAATAAGTCAATTTTTTTTTTATAAAAGGTTATATTTTGCTTGTGTCAAAAGCTATGTGTAAGAAAAATTGCTTTCTTAATACGTTTTTCTGTGGTTTATCATATTCTAAATCATTTTCCTAAGACAGATATGCGTCTTTCAGATAGAATGTTCTAGTCTTATAAAAAGTATATTGTAACCTGACAGACAGCTGAATATAAAAGAGAAAACATTAGAGGTGATAGTTTTATGGAGCATGTAATTTAAACAGAATAAAGGGATTATAGAATGCTGTTATGCACTCAAGTAACACAAGGTTCATGGCGGGCAAACTGAAATTATTATCTACCACATATGAAGCTAATCAAAAGAATAACTGTGCTTTTTATTCAGTACTCAGTAGTTTCACAGAAACAACCTATTAGAGATTGTAACAGTAAATTGCATTAATTGCCTTTAACTATCTGAGTGCCAGACATTATGTGCTTCGATCACAATTGGTGTTCACAGTATTTCAATATGATCTTGAAGACTAGAAAGGGATAATGGTCTTGGATAGAACACAGGCTTAAATATAGAATGCAGAGAGTAGTTATCAATTGAACATTTTAAAATTGGACAAAAGGGGTAAGTGGAGTGCCTCAAGGTTCTGTCCTGGGTCTTTTTCTCTTTAATATATTCACAAATGATCTTGAGGTGGCCATTGAACGTCAATTGTTGGTGTTTGGAGATGACAAAACTAGGTTAGAAAACACAGTCTAAAAATGATATGGCTCCTCTACAGAGGGATTTGGGTAAATTGGGGGACTGGGTAGGAAAGTAGCAGAAAAGACTCAATACAAATAAATGCATTCATGCATTACGGAATAAGGAACCCACAAGCTGCTTATAAATTAAATGGGGTTCCATTGGAGATATCATTAAATAAAAAGGATTTGGGAACAATTATTGATCACAAACTAGGCAACAGTTTATGTGCCTGTCTGCTGTTGTAAATTCTAGTGAGGTGCTTGTGTGTATAAAAATTAGGGATGTGCATGGGCAAAACATTTTTTAGGTTCGGCACTTCCCGAAATTTAGGACTTCGGCAATTCTGGAATTCAGCACTTCAGGACTTAGGGAATTCCCTATACCTAACCCTAACCCTACCCCTATCACTATCCCTAACCCTACCCCTCCTAGGGTAAGGGGTAGGGTTAGATTCCTGTTATGGTTCCCTTAATTTTCCCTCCCTCTCCTGTTTTGCCACTTTACAGAAATCCAAAGCACTTCAGCATTTCCGAAATTCGTCACTTCGGCAATTCAGTTCGATTTGGCACTTTTTGGCACTGAAATTCGGCAAATCTGACAATTTGGACATTCGGAAGCATCCAAATGTCCGAATTGCTGAAATTCATCAGAATTTAAATTTGGATCGAAACAAATTGCACATGTCTAATAAAAATGGGTTGTGATTAGACATGTGACCGAAATACACTATTTACAAATGAATGGTAAGACTCCATCTTGAATATGCAGCACAATTTTGGACATCAGTTTTAAAGAAGCATAATGCAGAACTAGAAAGAGTGTAGATGTGAGCTAAAAAACAAATAAGAGGGTTGGAAAATCTCAGTTATTAGAAAATGCCAGAAAAAGTGGAATTGTTTTCTTTAGAAAAATGGCACCTCAGAGGGGATATGATGGCACTATTTAAATATGTAAATGGTCATTATAAACCGCTATATGCTCACTTGTGTATTAGCAGGAATATACAACAGACAAGAGGTCACCCATTGAGACTGGAAGAAAGGCGTTTTCGCTTACAGCAGACGAAACGTTCTTTATAGAAAGAACAATAAAGATGTGGAATTCTCTGCCTAAAGAGGTTGCTGTATCAGATTATACAGATACATCTTTAAAAAGATTGGATGCTTTTATGCATAAACAGAATATTCAAGTATATAATTGAGATATATATATATATATAAGACAAAAAGGTTCCTTGCACTCACATTATCGTTGGTAATGCCGGGTGCATGAGCCAGCTGGCAATTCAAATATAATAACAAAAATGATGGCTGCACTCCTCGGTCTTCTTATATAAAATCCAAATTGCTTTATTAGATATACATTGAAAATGATAATTTTGAATGCATATCTAATAAAGCAATTTGGATTTTAAATAAGAAGACCAAGGAGTGCAGCCATCATTTTTTGTTAATATATATATATATATATATATATATATATATATATATATATATATATATATATATATATATATATATATATATATATATATTTATTTTTTATTTTTTTGCTCAGGGCAATATTACCATGATGGTAAGATAACATATAATTCGTATACAATGAAACATAGTTAATAACACCAGTCAGTTGTGTTGTGTCAGAACGGACAATGCAGTAAGCCTGTAATAAAGAGGGCCCACCTTAGAGGGTGATGTGAATAAAGGGAGTGGTGGGAGGGGTAACTCGCCAGACCAACAACTGTAAAGTGGGAGAGGTTTGGAAGCCCTTATAAAGGGGACCCAAGCCTCTCCCACAACTACAGGTCCATCGTTAAATTTGTGGTCGGGGCATTATTGCCGTGATAGTAATATAACATAATTTGTATACGATAAAGCATAGTTATTAACACCAGTCGGCTGTGGTGTGCCAGAACCGACAATGCAGTAGGCCTGTAATAAAGAGGGTAAAAAGAAGTGTACCATACAAAATTGTATTCATACTACAAACATCAATTATTTGGACAAATCACAAAATGCTTGCCGTAACTCTTTAACTGGGTTTGGTATGTATAGAGTGTAAGCAGATGATTTCCAGCATCCCACAGCTTTTATTTATATGAGCTGGAATGTGGTTGGAGGAAGTAGATGATGCTGCCCCTGAACTGAAAGTGTGTCCTGAGTAATGATTTGCATTTAGGCCAAGTCTAGTCAATTGCATACGGACATAGAGTATACATTTAGCAGTAGTGAGAATGGAACTGTGTAGTTCTAATAGTGGTTGGTGTGGTTGTTTGTGGAAAGTGTTGAAATATGTATCCAAAACCTTAACGAGGCACCATTTAGTATAGGTAGGGAAAAAAGGTATGTCAACCGTGCTCCCCATCTAGCTAGTTTTAGAGTGGTAAAGTGAAAGAAGGTAATGGTCTACAGATTTGTGTATATCGGTTATTTTAATTTAGTCTGTGGCCGTTATGTTACTGGTGGTGAATTCCCTTGGACGTAAGAATCTATAAAATGCTAGATAGATGGCTGTTTTTAGTACCATATTGGTCATATGTTCGAACGGAGCTGTATATCACAAATCGGATAATGCTTGGAATATTTTATTGTGGACGAGTAGTATTTGAGGGCGTAGATGTGTATCTGTTTTTTGGATTCCTATCAGCAAAGTTTTTATCTGGCATGATGAAATGAATTCTGTTTTATTAGGATGTTGTAATAGCATGTGGTGTTGGATGCCAATTAGATAAACTTTGATTGTGTTAAAAGATAATATGTTAAGATGGCAAAAAGTAGTGAACCCCAATAAAGTCTCCAAAGCAAACATGTCCTGAACTTTAATTTTCGCTATGAACCTGGTGAAAATGTGAAAGACCCTACCATAGGTTTTCCTAGAGTTAACCGAAATTGCAAGGTGGGAAAGATTACGTGCATGAGTCAACAAGATGTCTAATCCAGAAGTGTATTTTGGAATGAAGGGGCATGGGTAGCCAGTCAGGAAGCGGTGGGCAGAGTCTGGAGGAAGGCCTGAAAGTGATCAGCTGATATATTTGTGACCCATGGAACGTGAATACAGGTGATGAAAATTGGCAAGTGGCCGCTACCCATGTGAGTCTCCTTAAAAACCTCATAATTACCAAAGATGAAGACCGGCCTTTATTTACAATGTGGCAAGTGGCTAGGTTGTAAGAAAAACATCTGACTGAGTGACCAGCCCAGTATGGCCCCCAGGCAATAGCAGCGGCCACGATTGGGTATAATTCAAACATGGCCGATGAAGTGGAGAAGCCAGGTAGGGACTTAACTTCTCTAGGCCATGGACCCCAAAGCCATTTGTTGCCACCGATGGCTGCAAAGCCAGTATTGGCTGCAGCATTTGTCCAGAGTGTAGGAGAATTGTTGGAAAGTTGGGGGATGAACATGGCTTGTCCATTCCAAGATATGAGAAAAATGCACCACATAAGTAAGTCAGCCATTGCATGTGTGTCTAAAGTGATGCGTGATTCATCTGAGGGGAGGTCCGTGAACAAAGAAAGTAGGGGGGGAAATGAAAGATCTACCCTGGGGAATGATCCTCTTGGCAAAATTGAGCAACCCAAGCAGAGATTGAAGTTTTTCCAGTTACAAGAACCTAGCTGTAAGTACAGCTCAATGCTCGATAGGGTGCGCTCAATCTTATCCTGGGGAAGACTTTCCTGCATGTGAACTGAGTCTAGTTGAATCCCCAGAAAATGTATAACCATGTCCAGACCTACCGTTTTTTAAAGGGAGACCGGTATACCCAGGGATTAAAAAAGAGCCATCGTGTGTTTGAGGCTGCTACGGGGTAGTGAGTTGTCTTCAATTGTGAGGAAGTCATCTAAATAGTTAATTACAGTCAGAGTTCTGCACATATTAAGTAGCAACCAACACAAGATCTCAGCAAAGATATCAAATATTTGGGGGCTGCTCTTAGAGCAGAAAGTGAGCCGTGGGAAGAAATAATAAACCTTGCCACTTAATGACATGCAGTTGCCAAAGTGAAGCGTGAATGGGAAGTAACTTGAAAGCATTGACAATATCCATTTTACTGAGCCATGCTCCTGTAGCCCATGGAGCAGCGTAGCTAAGGGGAGTGGGCCTTGACATTGCTAGGAGACAGGCACCTAGTTACAGTTAGCTGGGGATTGGTTAAGAAAATGGAAGTGGGGTGGAGTTATAAGGGGAGTATAAAAAGGGGCCATTTTAGATCTAGGGGTCACTTTAATCTAAGTTGCACTTACCTGTTGTTGTCCCACCCACCCTCTCTTTGCTTTCAGATGTTACCCGCCTGGTCACAGCGGTGGGGGATGGAGAGTAAAGTTGGGCGGAGAAAAGAGTGAGATGGGATAAAATTTGGAGTTCAGGGCTAATAGGTAGGCCTTTGGACTGGTTTGGTATGTTCAAGCTCATTGGTAGCTCCAAACCTGGGTGTGTAGGGGTGTCTAGGTATGCTCCTTCACTTGTGGTGCCCTTTGGTGGCAATGGGTGGTGCCCTTTGGTGGCAATGGTAATGTGTTCAATGTTAAGTACATGGTGTTACAATGTTTTGTTTTGGTATTATGTTTATGTAGGAGTGGGTCATTGTCAGAGGGTTTAAATGGTAAAATGCAGGATGGAAATTGTGCAAGCCAATTTTGTCATCCTGTTGACAATGACCTTTTACTGTTAATAATTAATAAATCTGTGATATAATTTTGCCAAAATTACGGTGTCAGTGTTTTATTGGTAAAATGGGTAATGGTGGGGTTATGCATATGCCGATAAGGCGACTATGCAAATGTCATGTACCAGCAGCCAAAATGTCCCAGATGGCATTGTCAATCGTGGCATATTGCAGAGAGAATTCATGAGGTTATGAAGGAATTAAGACTGGGGATCGTGGAGGAATGTGGTGCTGATAAGTCGATGATCAGTCTGAGTTTATGTGAAGTTTTACCCGTGATGACACCAATAGGATTAGTTCTCCATGAAGTGAAAGGTGGGGAAATAAATGGCCCTAATACAAAACCCTGCTCCAATTCAATTTTGATAAGATCAATCACATCAAAATGCCGGCAGAATAACTCAGTATCCAACTTACTCCAATTTATGCTGTAGTTAAACTGAGTAACCGCTGCAGCCACTTTTGCAGAAAAGGAATGGTGATAGTCATAGAAGGCTGTAGCACCATATTTGTGCTCCAGATCCATCAGCTTGTGCATATATACATCCAACTCTTCCCTTTTCTCAGCATAAACAGAGCAATACACATCCCTATAAATCCCAGAATATAACACCAATTTAGGTATAGACAGTTTCTTGTTTAGCCTAGGATCTCTTGCCCTCAGCACCACTGATATGTCCCCATACGCAAAGGTCCTGTTCTCAAGGATATCCTGGGAGGCAATTAGGAGCGAGACTAGGTTAACATCCTTGCCCTCCATCAGGTCTTTCTTGAGATTAGCCGGGTCCATATGCGATGCGTTGATACTTTCTTGGGACCTTAAATGGGGTAAGAGAGTTACCAGGTGTGGCAGCTGAGCCCGCGGAATCAGGAATAGCGGGCCCTGCAGGCACATTGGTGAACAGACTGCTTCTAATTTCTCCAGTATATCACTTATTAGTCCAATAGAAGACATTAACAAGGTCATCATAGCATGTACATCTGGCATCTGGGAACCACTAGTCCCTTCCCCTGCATCTGAGTTGTCGGTGTTGGTATTGAGAAGTCTGAATAACTCTGCTTTTGTGGAAGTAGCTGGGAAAGGAATACATCTTCTACAGATGCTGTGAGACGAAGTATAGTTCGCAATCTTAGAGAAGATGGACTAGTTGCATCAGCTCCGTGGGCAGAGATACAGGACCTGGCAGGGGTGCTAGGAAGGGACAGTTCTTCTTGTACTTCGGGAACTTGAGACATACTGTAATAATCATAAGTGAAACAACATAGCCTGGTACTGGCTGGTTAGCTAATGCCAAGCAGCGAAAAAATTATACTACCACAGAGTGACAAGTGAGGCCCTGCTAGTGGCCAAGCGGTGTGAGAGGCTCTAACTATGCATTGACCTGAGGGGATTTGGGGCCACCGAATGTTATGGCAGGGTGTTGGCCTCTTGGTGTTAATTAAAGCAGACGATAGTATGGGAGTAACATGTGAGGCCCTATCTACGCTACCAATGCGAGGTGAATAACTATGCTTTGGACCGATGGGCGTATACCTCTGAGTATGAGGATGGGTGTTGGCTTTGCAGGACCACCAGCCTATGGCTTAAGACCAGAAAACATAACTATTTGGATAACCTAAATCCCTAATAGCCAGTACCATCGGCTAACAGTGGTTAAGATATAGGAATTGTAAATGTCGTACCTGAGATAGTTAGAATCAAAAATGATGATTCTTAGCAGAATAGGGTAAGGACGGTGGGAGTAGATATGTGCTGCAACCTATAGATGAGACATAATAAAGTATCTGAATATATAACTATATATGTGTGTTGGCCAGATCGTGGACCCGAGTAATAATAGAGTAACCTACCCAAATCCTGGATGCAAGGAGTCAATTTGGCAAATGTTGCCACGAATGGAAGAAACCTTGTAAATGACACAAAAAAAGAAATTTGGAGATATTAACGTAAAACCAGAAGGGATTATTTATGGATGGCTGCTCACTTCCTTTAACACAACCTGTCCAAAACAGAACTTCTGGTCTTTTCTCCCTCAAGTGTTACTACTCCCGTGTCTGTCTCCCTCCAAATCAACAGCGCTACCATCACTTCTACCTCGAAGGCTCACTGCCTAGGTGTTCTTTTTGACTCCAACTTCTCCTTCACCCCTCATGTCCAATTAATTGCCAAATCCTGTTGCTTCAATCTCAAAAACAGAGCACGCATCCAACTTATTTAACCCCGGATGCGGCTAAGGTGCTTGTCCATGCTCTTGCTCTCTTCCTCCTGGACTACTACAATACTCTTCTCAGTGGTCTTACGTGTTCCCAGATTGCACCGTTGCAGCGGCAAGGCTCATTTTCCTGTCCGCTCGCACCTCCCACGCCTCCCTGCTCTGTCAGTCCCTGCATTGGCTCCCAGTTAGATATAGGGCTCAATTTAAAATGTTGGTGCTTGCTTACAAGTCCCTACATAATGCTGCTCCAACCTACCTATCCTCCCTAATACACAAGTATGTCCCGTCAAGGCCCCTACGCTCTGCCAAAGACCTACGTCTATCCTCTGTCTGTACTCCCACCTCTAACGCTCACCTCCAAGACTTTTCCAGGGCTGCACCTCCTCTGTGGAACTCCCTTCCCTCCTCCGTAAGAATTTCACACAGTCTCCACTCTTTCAAAAAATCATTGAAAACTCACTTTTTCAAGAAAGCATATCAATTAAACTGTTAACAGGTTTTCATCCCCCACCCTCCATGACTCCTCTCCTGCAACTGTCAAAAATTACCTATTAAGCCCTCAGCGAATACGTTTCTAACATCTTACTTCGTACCCCTACTTTTACCCTTTGTGTCACTATACCCCACTCCCTCTAGAATGTAAGCTCATTGAGCAGGGCCCTCGACCTCTATGTTCCTGTACGTCGGGTTGTCTGGTTACAATTAAATGTCTGTTAGTCCACCCTTTGTACAGCGCTACGGAATCTGATGGCGCTATATAAATAATAAAATAATAATAATAATAATTAAAATAAGCCAAACTTCTAACCAAATTACCAACCTAAAATGACAATTTAGTGGAGTTGTCAAAGCAGGAACAATTCCTCTGATTAATATTTCCGAAACGCACCTGTGAGTAGAACTGAAAGGCCCTACCACATAGAAGCAAACAAATTCGTACATGCGGTAATGCAAACAGTGCCGAACGCATACGAAAACTATATGAAATGATAAGAATAGGAATAGACCCAGACCGTGATAACGCTGAACGAGTGCGTCTGCGGCAGTAAGGGTTGAAAATGAGCCATACGGAGACCAGTGTCTGAGCAAGCTGGAGGAGGCAACGGGCTTGTAGCATTTGGTACGCGGTTAGGTAAATAGAACAGAAACAGGAGCCAGGAACCAGGATTACGAGGGAAACAGGTAAGAGACAGCAAATTTCGACTTGACCGGAAATAGTCCCTTAACTAAAGTGGGAGAGGCTTGAAAGCCCTTATAAAGGGGAGCCAAGACCCTCCCACAACTACAGGCTCAGTCTTAAATATATAATTTATATATCAAGGAGAAATCTGATTGCCATTATGGAGTTAAAAATAATTTTTCTTCACTGTTTGAGGCATAATTGGAAATGGTTGCAATTGGATTTTTTGCCTTCCTTTGGATCAACAGCAAAATAACGAGCTTCATGATTGAACTTGATGGGATGTGGTCTTTTTTTCAACCTAGACAACTACATTATGTAACTATGTAATGGTATTTTTCAATTATTAAAATGGATTTAGGAACCATACCATATTATTGGTAACTTTTTTGAATTCATGTTCTTTCTAAACCAGGGTAGGTAACTTTCGGCACTGCAGATGTTGCAGACTATATCTCCTTCGATGCTTTGCCAGTATTATGACTGTAAGACCATTCAGACAGATGTAGTTCACAAGATCTGGCATGCCACAGATTGAATACCTCTGTTCAAAATAAATGCATTAGGAAATGTGCCCTTTTATTTCTATGAAAAATCAGATTTTTTTTGTTCAATTGTCTATAAAGAAAAAATATACAGCATATATTTCTAACTCAATAAAATTGGTTTCTTTTATCAAATGTAGAGGGAATTCATAGTTTATTACCCACTAAAAGCTTAATTACTAAAGCAAAAAATGCTTGAGTCTACTACATTGTATAATTTATATATCCATTCAGATCCTCCTATGTAATAATACAAATGTAGACTGAAGTATTGCAATGTTAGTAGTTCTTATTGCGCTAAATATTAATCTGATCTAACCACTGGAAATGTCATGCTTGTGTTTTGCTAGCTCTCTGAGTAAACATTTTTGTGACTCCCTCACTGATTCTGTCAGAACTACTGGGGAATTAAATAATAGGAGACAAAAATTTAACAGAAGGGTTCATTCATCACACTGGGAGAGGTGAAACTTTTTCTCACCACATTTTCAGTAAGGCAACAATTTGCTAAATTCTACATTTACATTATATGGCTACCTAGAAACTTATATTTTATACATTGAAGGATTAAGAGATCGTGGACATGGCATGTGGAAAAGTATACTAAAAGTAAAGAATACAAGAAGGACCAATAAAATGTAATATTTATATTAAAATAATTTAGATTCATGTCAAACAGACCTCTTATGATATTCAAGTGACCAATCAAGATAATTTGAAACGAGTTGACTGTTACATCCAATGCCATATTTTAAAAACTCAATGGCAAATTGTACATTATGTATAATGAGAGCAGACTATTCAAGGCCCTTCTATATCAATTTTGTAAGTAGTAATATGAAAATATTTTAATACTAATATAAATAGAACAAGTGCACATTTTAATTTATAAAATGGTGTAATTTAATCAGCAGTGTTAATTAAAATAATAAATAAATTTAAAAAAACAGTTTTTAAATGAAGTGGCTTAAAATTATATTGTTGCCAGCTCTTTCAATTTTCGACTAACTTGTGTATGAAAACATTTATTAAGATTAATTAAAAAGTAACAAATCGTACACTATTACCAACAAATGTAAAAACAAAACAAAAAAAAACCATACAGACATTTTGACAGTCAGTTTTGAATTTCATTACAAGATGGTTGTGACAAAACCCAAGAGACTATTTCTTTTTTACTAAAGAAATAGGTCACAGATTCAATTACATTCACTGAAGCATGGACTCAATCTATCATGGCAAATTAAGTACATTTTAGCAACCTACTTTCCTTTAAAAATTTTATAGACACTTTCACTGGAAGAAGAAATACTATAGCAAAATAAATTACATTCTATGACTTTCTCATGTATGAGAAACATTTTGTGGATATTTTAAACAGTTTTATGGGAATCTTGATGGAATAGCAACCAAGCTAACCTATTGTATATTACTTCTCCTTTGTGGATCACATATTGTTTTTAATTTAATTTTTATTTTAAATCTGATTCTTCTTCTCATGATTGACTTCCAATTTAGACCTTCTTTCAAAAGCTCATTATACCAACATAGATTAATTATTAACAAGCTGGAATTTTTATTTTTGTAAAAAACAATATTTTGAAAAAAAAAAAGAAAAGCATCTTCTAAAGAATATTAAAACATTAATAGTAATTATGTATCATATTTAGTCCTGTATTTCTTATTGGACTTGTGCACGGCAGAAAAATTAATTAAGGCCAAACCACTACATTCAAAAATAAAACCATTTTGGGATGCCAGAATTTAGTGCATGTGGTGGTTTGGCTCATCAGAATTTTGTACTCTAAAATAGATTTGATAAAACGAAATCAGATGAACCAAAATAAATTTTCAATGTTATTTTTTATTATAAATGCTTTTTTTTAACAAGTAATATCACAGAACGTAGAAACTGCTATCAGCTTAACATCAGTCTTAAATTCCATCATCATTGTTAATCAGAATCTCAAAATCGATGCACTGAGAATGTTAAATTAATGACAAACAAAATTGATCCATTTTAGAGAGATCTGACCTGTTTGACCCTTTTTATGAAGCAGTGGTAATAATAGGTGATGTGTGCATCATTAAAGAGCCTTTATGATCTAATTATGGGCTCCCCAGTTGTTATGTACATTTGGTAGTGATAATTGCTTACATGTGGATCAATAAAATGTGTTGTTGGTTTTTGTTTTATTTTTTTAAATCTGTTTAAATAAAATAAAATAAAATTTTTAAAAAAAAAAACATTTTCCTTTCTTTTCTACAGAGAAGCAAAAAATCCAGTTTCTAGTTTGGAAGCTACTTAAGTCAGCAGAATGCAATGATTACTCCATATTGTGAGTGACAGTGCAGAGAGCCAGTGATATGATCATCACCATTCCTTGGACTTTGTGAGAATCCAGGAACTCCTTTCATCAGCTTGCTCTCCTATATCTCCTCCTCCCTGCCTCAATGAATCCCCAAGAGAGTGACAGACTATGTTGGCGCTATATAAATGATGATACTATTATTATTTCTCTATATCTACTTTAGATATCAGAGATCATACACAGTAAAAGCACTATGAAAAATATAATACAAAAATTCAAAACAGAAAACCACACAAGAGACATGCTTATAGACAGACATGCATTTGATAGAATATTTAACATGTATATCTTGGGCTGTCATACTTCTCCAGTCTGTAGGCTCCCTGCACCCCAGTGGCTGAACTGTGTACATACTAACAGGGTTACAAAGTTACATAGTTACATAGCTGAAAAGAGACTTGTGTCCATCAAGTTCAGCCTTCCTCACAAATGTTGTTGCTGTTGATCCAAAAGAAGGCAAAAAACCTGGTCTGAAGCGCTTCCAATTTTGCCACAAACTAGGAAAAAATTCCTTCTTGACCCCAAAATAGCAGTCAGATGTCTCCTTGGATCAATCAGCTATTACCCCACTAATTAGAAATTATTTCCCTGTATGTTATGTTTTTGTAACTATTTATCAAATTTCAGTTTATTTACTAATTTGAGAATTCAAAGTGTATTTCAAATTTAAGGCCAGAGTAGCTTAACTGGAAGCTAACCTGAAAGCATAGCTGAATTAGAAAATATTTTCCATTTGGCTATTTTGACTGGGCTAATATTTCGCTGGGCCACCTTTAGCTTTGATTACAGCATACAATCACTTTGGCATTGTTTCAATACGCTTCTACAATGTCATAAGATTTATTTCAGCAGTGTTGCATTAATTTTTCACCAAGATCTTGTATTGATGATGGGAGAGTTGGACCACTGCGCAAAGCTTTCTCCAGCACATCCCAAAGATTCTGAATGGGGTTAAGTTCTGGACTCTGTGGTGTCCAATCCATGTGTGAAAATTATGTCTCGTGCTCTCTGAACCACTCTTTAACAATTTGAGCCAGATGAATCCTTGCATTGTCATCTTGGAATATGCCCGTGCCATCAGGGAAGAAAAAATCCATTGATGGAATAACCTGGTCTCTTCTTACCCTGATGCGCCCATCACTGGTGGTTCCCCACTGTTATGATGCCTCCGGTCTAGCAGGAGGTTGGATCGCTTGGATGTCCTGGATACCGAAGTAGGAGAGTTGAACGCTGCTTCAAACGGTAGAAACCTGTAAGTGTAAAATATCCCACTAGCTATAGTAAAGCTAGGATTACTGGTTCCCTACAACACGAGTCAAAGGCTGTGAGTTGAGGGTAAAACTAACTGGCTTTAATGGCACACATGGACAGCCCCTCTGGACCTGATGGAACACAGTTACAACACAAGGATTTGACCAATCACATTACACTGTATCATTCAAAATAGTACCCGCCCAGCTTGGAGATAATGAGTCCAACGGTTATACAATCTAGTTATCTCCAAGTGCCCAAAATGCCATGCTTTATTTTGTCACAGAAAACAGCATAAAAATAGATAACTTCAACATTTTGATGAGAATACAGCTCATTCGACTATTTATTCGGTAGCTCAGATCTGAGCGTATCAGCTATACGAATTGCGCTCAGATCCCACAAACAGAACAGATGATTTCTGTCATACAAAGTCCCATTCGTTGCTTTTATTCAGAAATTGGGATGGCGGTCATGTCTTAAGGTCGGTCAATGGACAGTGGGACCTCGACCTAAAACTCATGGACCGTGTGTCAGCTACATGTTTGCATGAACTCCCACTCTCAGTATGGTTGTCCCAACCGCCTGGACGGGGGTACTTAACCTGCGGTTAACCGCAAAATCAACATTCTAATTGAGGCCACACGCCAGGATGTAGGTGTTCATTGTTCATGAGTCTTTCGGTAGTATTTAGTTTGGGGAAATGTACACGAACGTGGATGCCCTTTAGACCGTCAATTAGGCTGTGGTTAACCGCAGACCACAGCTCCTTTGGTGGTTAATTAGAGGCACGCTTCGCTCGTAAGGTGGTCGGTTGTTCGGTACTTTCAAAGGTGACCAGGGTTATGTGGCGGCATACGCCAAGGGCAGGGTGGTCCGTCGTTCATATACACCAATGTGTAGATATAACTGTTCATATAATGTGTTCATACAGTCTGGATACCGAACAGAGTATTAGATGAACAAAAGGGGGTTACTTCTATAACAGATTGGAGGGTTCTTGTAACAATGGTTCCTCCTTGTGGAACACTCTGGCAGACACTGTCTGACCCCTTTTCAGGGCATACCAAGGCTGCCCAGACTGAGGCGTTAGGCTGGACTGAGCTCGGTTTGTCGAGATAACCCGTCGGCATTGCCATTCTGTTTCCCGGGTCGGTAGGTGATAGTGAAATTAAATGGCTGTAAGGATAAGCTCCAACGTAAAAGTCTACCATTGTCCCCAGCAACCCGATTGAGCCATACCAACGGGTTGTGGTCTGTAACCAGAGTGAACTCTTGCCCATACAAGTAGGGAGTCAATTTCTTTAGTGCCCACACCAGGGCCAAGCACTCCTTTTCCACGGCGGCATAGCTGACCTCGCATGGCAGGAGTTTTCGGCTGATGTAGGCAATCGGGTGTTCCTTTCCATCGTCTCCTACTTGGCGGAGGACGGCCCCCAGCCCGAACATGGAAGCGTCTGTATGGACGATAAAACGTTTATTAGGGGCTGGGGCAGCCAAGACAGGAGCATGAATTATGGCACTTTTGAGGGTCTGGAAGGCTGTTTCACAGTGGGGAGACCACAGGACCTGTCGGGGAACATTTTTCTTCGTCAAGTCAGTCAGGGGTTCAGCAATAGAACTATAGTCCGTTACGATTCGCATGTAGTACCCGGCAGTGCCCAAGAAAGCTAGTACCTGGGTCTTAGTGTGAGGTGTGGGCCAATTTGCGACCACCTCTATCTTAGCTGGCTCCGGTCACTGATTCCCACATCCCACTCAGTGACCCAGGTACTGTACCTCAGCCATCCCAAAATGGCATTTTTCTGGTTTCAGTGTCAGGCCCTCGGCCTGAATCTGATCCAGAACCATTCCTACATGAGCTAGGTGTTCCTCCCAGGACTCACTGTGGATTGCTATGTCATCCAGGTAAGCACAGGCAAAATCCTGGAAGCCATCAAGGAGTCTATCCACCAAGTGCTGGAATGTGGCTGGGGCATTCTTCATCCTCAATGGCATGACCTTAAAGTGGTATAAGCCAAACGGGGTGACGAAGGCCGACTTGGGGATAGCTTCCCTGGCCAGGGGAATTTGCCAGTAACCTTTACATAGGTCAATGGCCGTTAGGTAGTTTCTCCTGGCTACGCAGTCCAATAGCTCATCTACCCTGGGCATTGGGTAGGCGTCGGTCACGGTTTTATCATAGAGTTTCCGATAGTCCACACAGAATCTGGTAGTGCCATCCTTTTTGGGTACTAGCACCACTGGAGACACCCAGGGACTATCGGAGGATTCAATGTCCCATAGTCTGAGCATCTCGTTTGTCTCTTTTTTTCATCCCTGCCCTGACCGCTTTGGGGATACGGTAGGGGGCCTGTCTTAAGCGTTGCTGCCCTGGTGTGTCTACTTGGAGAATATCAAGTATTTCTCTTGGAGCAGTTTGTGTAGATGCTCCCTCTCTACTGGGTTAAGTCTGTCCCCTATCTGCACTTGGTTCACTAACTCAGGCGGGAGGTCCTGGTCTAACAAGTCGGGTATGGGCAGGCTATCGGGGTCTTCGTAAGCGGGGCTGCAGATGACTGCCACATCCTCCTGTCTCTCCAGATATTCTTTAAGCATATTTACGTGGAATATCTTCTGCAGACTTTCCTCGTGGCAGCTAGCAATCACGTATGTAGTGTCCCCGCGTTTCTCTACTACTTGGTAAAGTCCCTGCCAAGATGCTTGCAGCTTGTCTGCTTTAACAGGTTTGAGAACCATAATTTTTTGTCCTATACAAAAGCTCCTCCTCTGTGCCCCCCTGTCATACCAAACTTTCTGTCGCCTCTGGGCCTCCTGGAGGTTCACCTGGACCGACCGGGCTAATTGTTCCATACGGTCCCTAAGCTCCAGAACGTATGGTACAATGGGGACTCTGGCATTCTTGGTCTCTCCCTCCCAGTGCTCATGGATAAGGTTCAGGGGTCTCTGTACCTTGCATCCATATAGCAGCTCAAAGGGAGAGAATCCGGTCGTTTCCTGGGGCACCTCCCGGTAAGCGAACAGGAGATGTGGCAGGAAGCGTTCCCAGTCTCTATATTTCTGGGTGAAAGTTTTCAGCATTTGTTTGAGGGTTCCATTGAACCTCTCACATAAACCATTAGTCGGCAGATGATACGGAGAGCTGAGTAGGGATTTTATTTTGCAGACATGCCATAGCTGTTTCGTTAGTTCAGCAATGAACTGGATGCCTCTGTTGGATAGGATTTCCCTGGGGAATCCCACCCGAGAGAACACCTGAACTAATGCATTAGCTACGGTGTCTGCTTGGATGTTGGAAATTAAATGGCTGTAAGGATAAGCTCCAACGTAAAAGCGAGTAGCCTCTGGGTAGCGAGTAGCATAGTCCACCACGGTAAGAATATATCTCTTTCCAGATGGACTGGGGGTGGCGAGTGGCCCCACTAGGTCGATGGCTACCCGGCTAAAGGGTTCTTCTATAATGGGCATGTTGACGAGGTGTGCCTTGGGGTGGTCTCCTCTCTTTCACACTCTCTGGCAGACCTCGCAAGTATTATAGTAAGTCTTCACATGTGCATGTACCCCTGGCCAGAAAAAGGCATGGGTAATACGGTGGAGGGTACGGGTTACTGCTAGGTGCCCGGCTAAAGGAATGTTGTGACCCACCCGGAGAATGTCTCGCCTATACTTGTGGGGAATGACCAACTGTCTCCTACGGTGCCCCTTTTTCTCGGTATGCCTGTACAACCTGCCCTGCTCCCATGCAAATGTCTCATGGTCTGACCCCCCAGTCCCTGTGTCGGCTCTTTCCCTATATTTCTGGAGGGTCGGGTCGGTTTTAGTCTCAGCCTCAAAGGCTGCAGGCGTATCCCAGGGTAATGGTGAAGGGCAGTTAGTCACAGTCGGGGTTAGTCTTACCTGAGTCTCCCGCACTGGCGAAGGGTCTTGGGTCCTTCCTGCTTGCGACCGGGTAGTTACAGGATGTGCCTCCAGGTGGTAGGAAGAGGCATCTTTTCCATGACCACGGAATTTGTCTTTTGACATGGTTGTTTAACCCCTTAAGGGCAGATGACATGTGTGACATGTCATGATTCCCTTTTATTCCAGAAGTTTGGTCCTTAACGGGTTAAGAAATGAGAAGCTACTCATTGCATCAGTTGAGGTTATTATTATTATTATTATTGCCATTTATGTAGTGCCAACAGATTCCGTAGCACTTTACAATATTATGAGAGGGGGGATGTAACTATAAATAGGACAATTACAAGAAAACTTACAGGAACAATAGGTTGCAGAGGACCCTGCTCAAACGCGCTTAAAGTCTATAGGGTTAAATAACTTGTTGCCAGCTGAAATATAATTGCCCATGCAGTAACTATCCAATAGGAGGCTCTTACCTATTTGCTTAGTTAAATCCATGTGGCGACTTTTTTTTGGCCAGACAGTGTACATGACATGCATGTGTAACTAAAGAGCTTTGTCAATTTAGGAATGCAATATCCACCCTAATTTCCAGGACACGCACAATTTCTTTATATTAATTGATAACACAGAAAAAGTTTAGCCTTGCAGTATCTAGGAGATAAATGTTACAGGATCCCTCATTGCTTTAATATGTTTTCTTCCTGTAGCACTTAAATAGTAATGTGTGTCTAGTATATCATGGGGGCTCTGACAAACTTACATATCATGCCACCCTTGTAAATTTTAAATAATGAATGCACGTGTAGTGAGATTTATTCACTAAATTCTCCATTATAGTGAATTTAAATCTGAATAGAAGCTAGCTGAAGTTCTGTTAACTAAGCAGTGACTATAGAAGTTAGAAAATTACTCCCAGAGCCAGATTATACATTAGGCGACCAAGGTGGTGACCTGGGGTTTGGGCTCAGACAGAGGCCCAGGAGCTTCAGCTGGCAGGGAACTGTGAGGGAGATCAAAAGATCTCCCTGCATGGCCCTGCGACCCTCATTTCATTGACAGATCATTGTGTTCTTTGCCAATATCAGGTAGAGACATCTTTAAGAGAGCCAATGTGAGGGAATTCTTAACGTGGTCTGTACCTGATATTGGTAAAGATGATGGAGCACTCCTATCGGACAATCATGGATCCAGTTCACCCTTCACTGGACCACCGGTGATCCAATTCACCCTCCACTGGCCCACAAAATTAGGTAAGCAAGGAAGGGAGGCAAAAACACACAACACTCAGACACCCATATAAATACAAAGACCCTACACACACCCAGCACACATAGACACAGTCAGCCTTCCCCTATATTTTTCTCAGCCCCCACACAACAATCATCCACTATGCTTGGTCCACCAACAACAACACACAGAAACAGATTCCAGGGCTCTTGGAAGTGGAAGTAATCCTACCTAAAGTACAGGGCAACCTTACTCCAGCACTGAATTTAAATTCACTGAAACCCTTATCAGTGTAAAACATGTATAATGTATGGTAATCAGAACTAGAACCAACTGAGAAGATTGTTCATCTTTTGAGCATATGAGAATCCATGATTTATGTAAAAATTTATTTTACAATACTTTATATTTTTTAATGTTAATTATTTATGTATTAAACAATGACTTATGATATTTAATGCAAAAGAAATACACGCTGCAAACACCAGCTAATCCTCTCAATATACACTAAAATATTGTACAAAACGCAACACAAAACTTAAAAAAAGGTGGAGCATGTCTAAAACAAAACATATATACCTAGTATTGGAATTGGAAATAGTATTTCCAGTTTTACATAAAAAAGATGCAGATCTGTGAGTAATATCCTAAACTGTGATACAGATGCTAATTGCCAACTCACAAAAAAGAGCCAAACGATTGGTGTCTTTAAAGATAACCTCATATGGGAGAGAAAACCTTAAACAGAATAGCCAATGTAGCATATAGTTTTCACGTATGTAACGTATAAAACGTAGGCATAAAAATACACTCACATGAAGAAGAGCCTATATGTACTGGCTCTGGTATATATATATAACTGTGTTAACTAGGCATAGCACCTCCCACACAACTATGCAGTATAACAGCAGGGAATATTAACAGCCAGGTCGATGGAAAATTAGAAGGATTTCATTTCATACACATTACAATGCCAACAAGGCTAAAACCAATAAAGCAATATGAATATCTTTCAAACAATCCTTGTGCATGTCAATACGTGCTTGTTGTATTTAAGCAACTTCCTCAGTCCATGTCTACTGGCTCTGCTTGTTCCGATTTTAACTTCCACGGTGTGTGATGTTACACTATCACTTCACCTCTTCCACAACCTGAATCTTAAACTGATTAATAAGACCCGACAGGGAGAGCAGTGAGCAGTGCAAGAAAAAGCTAAGGAGCACCACATTATGGGCTGGATCCCCCAAGCCCCTCCATAATGAAGTCACTTGTTGTACCCATCTGTTGCCCCTAGACCTCACATCTCCACATCTGATATCATGCCTAACACCTTTGATTTCTATATGTATTGTTTATTTCCTTTGCCAATTGGCCTGGTGGGTTTCTTACCAAGTAAGATTCACAATACTTATCCCATTAAACTTGGCACAGGGCACCTGGTCCCAGCTTGTGCTAGCTTTATTGAGATTGATCACCTACCATTAAAAGTATTGTTTGGATTGTGCCATTGTACATTAATGTGATAATTATCTGTACACTCATTTTAACTACCCTCTCGCCTTCTTCCATGTGTTTACATTTAGAGGGTCACAAAGCATAATTGCCTCCCTGCCTAGAAGTAAATTTCTTCTGCTTACGTCCATGTATCACACTGTATTAACTGTTGTTAAGACTTTAATAGTTAAGTTGCTACTAACGTCTTTTTTTATTTATTTAATGTTTTATTGGGTTTTTCATTTGGTTTTGTAATCCCAATTCATAGCATAATGATAACAGAGTAACAGTATCGGATCAGTCGTACATACAGTTACATAGAGTATTGTACAGATGTGAATAATCACATCTTGTACAATAATCACATCTGTTGTGATAGGAAATAGAAAACAGAAAAAAAACAGAAGGGTTCCAAACCTGGAATGAAAAGATAAAAATAAAAAAAAATAAAAGAATTGGAGAAAACTCATTCTCAGCCTCTCTAGGAGACGGGAGTATGTATGACATAAATCCTGTATAGGTGCTTCAGACAATCGGAAGGGCTTTTGTCCCAGTGTCTATTAGCCAAAATAAATACTAGATATTATTGTATTAGTAGATGGGTTAGTAGATGTAGACCCTTTTAGAAACTGTTGCCTGGGGGACAATATTTTAATGAATGTGTAGTCTTTGTCTAATGACAACCCTATGAGTTCCTCAAGCACGCAGAAGTTTTAAATTTAAGTATACCAATCTGATACAGATGGAGAATCAGTGGATCTCCAGGGAAGAGGCACCTCCGCTGTGGCTGTCCCTGCCTATTTCCCTCCAGCTGTTCGCCTCAATTCATGCTCATTCCCACGAATGCGGCCCGAACGCAGACACTCCACGCACCTGTTCGAGGCCAGAACGTTCAGCAGATCCAGACTTCTCCTGTTCGTGGCCCAAACGTTGGTTCGCTCCCATACGCTCCTGTTCGCAGCCTGAATGTATGCCTGTCTCCACACTCACTTGTTCATGGCCCGAACATTTGCCACCTCCAGCCGAATCCAGTTCTGTGCCAGACCATTCCCCTCCTTCGTGGTACGAATGTGCAGCCTCAACCTTGTTCCTAGGTGGACAGCCAGACCGTGTGGCTGCACAGTGATGCCGGCAACGACCTCTTGATTTACTGCTGTTCACCGCAGGGATAGACTCACCCTCCTCCTCCTGTTGGAGTCCACGCTGGGGCTCAGATGTTTTGCGGTTGGGTCCTCCGTGTGGGGCGCTCAGGGGGGACTGCGGCAGTCGCTGTAGATCCTTCAGAACTAGGCCCAGCTGGGACCAGGGCCTCTCCCAGATGTGAACACCAGCCAGCCAAGCTTCTATTCTTCAACCAGCATCACCTGCAAGACAAAAGGACAGAGACACCACACAGCCTGCACAAAACAGGTAAGTGAGGATTAGTTAAGATGGCCCCTGATCTAAAATAGCCACTATATATACTCCTCTAACACAAACCGCACCTCCAGCTATACTAGCCAGTCCCCCCCCCCATTACACAACTTATATGCCTGTTTCCTAGCAATGTCAAGGCCCATTCACCTTAGCTGCGCTGCTCCATGGGCTACATACTCGAAGGGACCCGATTTGAGCGACATCCTTACCCTAGAAGGATGACCTGGCTTCCATGCTTGCTAAATTGGAGGCAAATCTCCACTCTGGCCTCAGATATATGCCAACTCTCCACTCTGGCCACAGGGTAGGAGGCTTGGAGAATGATCAATACGTCAAGTGCCAGAAACTTCAGGCAGTGGCTCCAAGTGCTCAGAAGGAGGGAGTGCTTTGTCCGGTGGAAGTGTTGCATCTGAGGACCTCTTGCTTGGTGGACTCATAAAGGAGTCATTGTCACCATCCACCTTTGCAAACTATGTCAAGGTTTGGCAAGAATGGGGCATTGCAATGGTGTGTGCGAGAGGGCAGGACTCAGCTGCGACGCGGTTTGACACTTTGTTATGGTTCATTTGTAGGTTATTTGCTTCAGGGGCATCTCCATCTGCTATAGTGTGTCAGGCTATTCAGGCTATTTTGTTGCATGCTGATGGTTCTGTGTTATCTAAATTTCAGTTCCTTAGGGTTCTACGGTTGGCCTTGGGGCGTTTGGGCTTGGGTTCATTACAGTTCGGTACACATTCATTCAAGATTGGGGCTGCAACGGCGGCATCTCAGTTGGGTTTGGGGGATGACTGGTCAAGAAGATCGGGACGTGGGAATCAGTGAGATTCAGGTCATATGTGAGGCCCAACCATTTGTTTAAGTTTGGTTGAATTGGTTATGTTTGTTCTTAGTTGGTAACGTGCATATCTTTTGCAGGTTGGATTGCGTGGGTGATGGGACACTCGTATATGTACTGGGCACAATGGAGAGCTGCAGTTTGTCGTCAAGGCATACAGCTGAGCTTTCCGCGCTCAATGGTGCAGACTGATTGGTTTGGTTTTAGGTGGTTCAGTTGGCAATGGATTTGCTTTGAGCTATTCAAGAGGATTATTGAGAATTGAGTGCCTAACATTGTTTTGTTTCGTGCTGGGGGGTGGGGGGGGATGACTTAAGTCTGATTTCGCAGAGGGCTTTGCTAACTGGGATGAAAAAGGATTTGGATAGGTTGGTCCCTAATGTGGTTGTCATATGGTCGTAGATGGTACCGTGATTGCAATGGCGTCATGCTAGGGACCACCAGGCAAGGGGGGAAGGTGAATAAAATAATGGTGACATATGTTAGACGCTTGGGTGGGGTGGTTTTCAGGCATTAGGAGTTGGAAGCTCAGTTGGCTGGTAATTACAGGCAGGATGGGTACGGAGTTTATGTTGTTAGAGTTTCAGGAAGGTTTACACAGAGCATTGTTTTTGGTGGGGGTGCTCAGGTAGCTCAAGGCGTCGAGCTCTGAGCTATGGCAGGGGATGGATTGAGAAGTTGGGGTGTAGGTTGTTTTTCCTGATGTAAAATAGTTGGTTCACTAAGAACAGTTAGGTTTGGAAGGGATTGGTAGGTTCAAGCTCGTTGGTAGCTCCGAACCTGGTGTATCTCGGTATGCCCCTACATGGAAGAAAGCTGGAAATCATGCTGTTGGTGGCAATGGTTATGCTTATATGTTAATTATATGTTATAATGTGGTTTTACTTATTGTGATGTGTGTCATTGTCAGGGGTAATATTGTTAAAGGAGTTGGGGGTGATAATTTTCCTAAATAAAGTTATCTGAATATTTGTGGAGGGGAGTGTGGAGAGGGGGGGGGAGTTTGGGATTGTTAAGCATATGCTGAAAAGGCTACTATGCATAGGTCAGGACGATTGTTCTGAAAACCTGGGCTACCTGGAGGGGATTCATGCAAAGATGGCGCTGTCATGCTACGATCCAACCTTCGCTGATAAAACTCTCACTTTATCTAAAAAATATGGGTCTAGATCGCCTGATTTTTTGATAGAGCCTCATGAGATATGAGAGATTTTTTGTTATTTCCCATGGTATAGGAATAGTTATTTTTTGGCTCTTTTATGTTAGGCTTACCAGGAGCTCACCAAACTTGCGTATGCTCACATTGAATATTAAACCACGCCCCCTTGCTACTAACATCTTATATGAAAACTCATATCAGTTTGGGTGCCTAGGACCAGAATGCAAGAAACGCTAATTGATCATAATATAATTTATCCAACAACAGTACTTTTTTAAATCAATCCTAGAGAGATGAAATGTTGTGTTATCCCAGCCAGGACAACATGTCAGCCTGAGGTTTGAACAATAAACTAGATAAACAACATAACAATGCTTATTTATAAAGTGATTTTGACCCTTAAAGGAGATTCTAAGACTTAGCACTCCTTCTCAGATTAAACTGAAGCTTCTACTAATATAGAGAAGATCTTATTACTTAATGGTTAGTGTTGTAGCAGCCTCAAAGATATGAAAAGCTTTCGAGGACTTGGCTGGAAATGGATCCTGTAACCCTGAGGTGTAAACAGGCTTGACACATACAGTTGCATTAAACAATCTAAAAATCATTATAAAAATCAGCTCAAAATCAAACATAAGTTAAATTCATGTATTTTAATTTGTTTATTCCTTTAAAACTAAATCCTGCTTCTTTGCAAATATTATAAATATTAGGATGGTAATTTAATATTACATGTTGCACACAGCTTAAAGAAAGCCTTTGGTACATACGTTCAATTTGTCTTTTATAATGGAGAATACATTTCAAATGTATTCATACAGTAGCATTATTTTAATCAAATCCTATGGCCATTGTAAGTAATTCAGTCTCATTTTGCTTTGCAATTTCAGAAGGGTCCAGACAGCGATGCCCTTTGTCAATCTAATTGCTTGCATAGTCTTCAGAACTGCTCGCAATCAAAATTAGAAATCTTGCAGACATAAACAAGGTTGCATTGAAAGGAACACTCTGACATTAGAAATACAAATGTATTTAGTTTTTTAATTCTTTGTTGAAAAGTTTAATTAACAGTATAATGTCTTTCAATACAGCAGAACAGTACAAGCAAACTTATTTGTAATGCTAGAATATTTTTTGCCATTTGTCCAATTTACCATCAGTGACTATGATCTCATTCCATCCAGTGATTCCCCATAGGGCTGGTCTCCCAGCAGTGCCGCTTTTGGCAGTCATGATTTTCATGTTCTGTTCCGCCATACGCTTTAGATCCCTGGTATCCCACATCTTGGAACTGTCCATGGGCAGCACAGAGTGAGCACCTCATTAGATGCACTTGCATTATGTGGTGGGTACTAGGACAATACAGAGGTGCTGAAAGCTGGGGCCAGCCAGGCAACCTGTCCATTGCTGGGATGGCCCACCTGTTATGGGTATTTCTTTTTAGGAGGTATGTCATAGGTATGCTACACAAATCCACATCTCCTCATAGAGATACATTAGCTTAAGTGTGAAGACATACGTCAGAGTCACATTGCATCAGAGTCACAAGGAAGTGGTAGCTGTAATTAGCTCTAGTTTCTAGAGCTAGTAAAATCTCATTAATAAAATTAAGTATAAAATATGCCTATTCAAAGGGGACATATTTGTCTTAATACATCTACAAACCCATCATCTAGGTTTATATAGGCATTATATGTAGATTTTCTATTACAAGTAATAATCTTGACTCATTTAACAAACATTTTATCAAGATGGAATTACTTACTTTTGTAACACATACTTTCATTGGGCGTTCCATGGAAGAGCCTCTTGTACATTCTTTAGTCATCATTTTTATATATACAGGGTTATTTACAGAACTGAGAATTCAAAGTTAATTTAAGGCCTGAGTAGCTTAACCCCTTCGGGACCGGACTGTTTTGGCCATGTTGTACGTTAAGGACCAGAGCTGTTTTGACACTTTTGGGGTGTTTGTGTTTAGCTGTAATTTTCCTCTCTCTCATTTACTGTTCCCATACAACTTATATATTTCTTTTCAGGACAAAAAGGGCTCTCTTTACATACCATTATTACTATCATGTCATATAATTTAATTTAAAAAAAATAAATAAAATATGGTGAAAAGAATTGAAAAAAATACATGTTTTTTGACTTTTACTTGAAAAATCTTTTACTCATCTACAAAAGCTAATGAAAAAACTGCTAAATAGATTAAATATGTTGTCCTGGGTTTAAAAACACCCAGTGTTTACTTGCTTTTTTGCTTTTTGTTGCAAGTTATAGAGCTATCAGTACAAGTAGGATATTGTACTTTTGATATTTCAAAACATACATTTTTAAAATGTATCAGTAGTGACATTGTAACACTGTTATCTGTCATAAATCTCTAAAAAAAACACCTCACATGTACAAATTTGTTTTTTAAAGTACACATCCCAGGGTAAAGCGCCGCTCGAGCGAGGGAAATTTTCTAAGTCCCACGAGCTCCAGGCCCGTCGCGTATGAGGATCTGCCCCTCCGCGTCCAGGCACCACTTCCGCGAGGTCTGACGCTTTTCCGGGCAGGTCCCCCTAAACGACGCGCGTGCAGAAAGTGCACGACAGTAGCCGGGGGCACCCTCTAAGGATATTTTGACACTTTCTATGCAGTCATTTTACCACCAGTCTTTGCCAAACTTTGCATAGGTATTTTTTTTACTTTTTTCCCAAACATTGCAATTCAGGTATAAATCACAGATCCTGTTATGTGTTACTGCCAGAAAACACACTAATACGTGTTCAGCAACATCTCCCGTGTACAGTGATATCACCCATGCATAGACTTGTCAGGTTGTTAGGGGGCTAAAAGGCCACATTTGGCAGGTGCATATATCCATTTTCCAACTTGGAATTTTGACATGTAGTCAACCTGAGCACATGTCCTATTTGGGACATTTTTGAAGTCAGCCAATGTATTTTACCCCCATCAAACATATATTTTTGAAAAGTAGTCAACCCAGGGTATTTTAAATGGTGGCATTTTAACACTTTCATGCACTGCATTTACCACCAGCCTTTGTCAAACTTGTAGGTGGTAATTTTTTGTGTGTTTTTTTTCACACACATTGTACTTTAGGCATAAATTAACATATCCTGTTATGTGTCACTGCCAAACAACACCCCAGTATGTGTTCAGCAACATCTCCTGAGTACAGTGATACTACCCATGCATAGGCTTGTTGGGTTATATGGGGGCTAAAAGGCTACATTTGGCAGGTGCGCATATCCATTTTCCAACTTGGAATTTTGACATATAGTATACATTTGTGAAGCCGACCAATGTATATTACTCCCATCAAACCATATATTTCTTTAAAGTAGACAACCCAGGGTATTTTAAATGGTGGCATTTTAACACCTTTCATGCACTGCATTTGCCTGACTGCATAGCTACCTGGATTGGTGTCAATAAATTGGGTAGCATATAAATTAGTCTGGTGAGCATTCTCCTCCCAGATGGTATCCCTAAAAATAGCTCCATATATTGCATAGGGGAGAAGTCATCCACATTGACATTAATGCCTGTGTTGCCACTAAAAGGGGGGATGTTGGGCTCAGCTAACTCTGGAGGAACCCGTTCCTCCACAACATTCGACATAGCAAAGAAAGCACAGCTTCTTTTTGCATCTGGCTCACACACAAATGACATGTCACTAGATGTGTCAGAAAACTGACCTGGGTCAAAATAGGATGCAGTGTCAGTGGCGTCAGAGTCTGACTAACACAGAGTTACTAACACACAATGTTTTTGTATTTATTTTTTTACTAAAACAGACTAAAACAGATAACAGACTAAATGAGACTAAAACTTCAGTTAGCAGCAATCTCTAAACTAACTCCTGCAAAAAGAATCTAACTGGAGATTTGGGGGAAGGAAACTTACTAACAGAAATTTGCCGCTTTCATAAGAAACAAACAAAAAAAAAAGTCAGGAACAAGTATTACAAAAATGTATGTTCTGTGTGGTAGAGCTTAAAACATATTCCAATACACAGTCCAGGTTTTGTAGGGCAATCGGGACAGTGAAAAGGGGTGTCTGTCCTTTTCCCTTTTTTATAACAGACCAGGCAACATTTCTGGGGATTTGTTTTTTTTTGCAGTTGGTGGTATCTTAAAAATAAAATGTCTAGACTCCTCTGGCACCATTGTTGGAACTTGACCATCTCCATATTTGATTGTGGAAATCAGCTTGAGCTGAAATTGGAGAAAGGTGGTTTTTCCTGGATTCATTTTTTTTAAAGTAAAAATTAATTGTGTGTTGCTTCTTGCATCAGGTAGATAACCACCTTTTTATACTAGGCTTTTGTCTTTCTTAAGATAAGATATGGCTGCATCAGATGATCGGCCAAATCAACACCCCCCATGTGCCTGTTATAAGCCTTGATGCAAACAGGTTTGGTCTGTACTCTGCCTTGGACAGTGACGTCTGCCATGCTTTCGTCATGGATGGTGGTTAGCATGTTAACATCCTTCCTGTCCTTAAATTTTATTGCAAGCACTTCAGCTTTGCGCAGAGCTTTGCATTCACCTTTTTTTTAATTTGGCCTCTATGAGAAGTCTGGGGAAATCCTTGGAATTTCTTCTCACAGTGCCGCAGGCCAGTATTTGAAAACCATAAAGAATTTTAAACAAGTGGACACTGCTGTAAAAATTGTCCACATAAAGGTGGTAACCCTTATTGAACAAGGGGATCAGTAGGTCCCAAACAAGTTTGCCACTTGTCCCCAGAGAGTCAGGACAGCCAGGAGGGTTCGGTTGACCATCTTTCCCCTCATATACTCGAAAGGCAAATGTGTAGCCACTTTCGCTCTTGCACAGTTTGTACACTTTTACGCCGTTCCTAGAGCGCTTTGAGGGGATATATTGCTTGAACCCTAATCTCCCTTTATATTTCATAAGGGATTCATCAATGGATACATTTTGTTGGAGAATAAACTTCAGAAAATTTGTGCTTAAGATGGTCTACCAGTGGGCGTATTTTATGAAGCCTATCATATTGGGGGTGATCTCTGGGTTGACAGAGGGTATTATTAAAATGTAAATATCTCAGCAACAGCTCATATCTTGCTCTAGACATGGTTTGGGAGTACACAGATTGGGTTGGTGCTCCAGTAAGAGCGAATTGATGGCTTCTTTATAATCCCCATGAGCATTGTAAGAGCCCAGAATTTTTTAAGTTCAGGGACATCTGTGGGATGCCAAGCATGCTCCCTGACTGCATAGCTACCTGGATTGGTATAAGTAAACTGGGAAGCGTATAAATTAGTCTGGGAAACAATCTCCTCCCAGATGGTAACCCCTAAAAATAGCTCCATATATTGCATAGGGGAGAAGTTATCCACATTGACATTTATGCCTGCGTTGGCACTAAAAGGGGGATGTTCAGCTCAGCTAACTGTGGAGGTACCCAGTCCTCCTCCACATTCGACATAGCAGTGAAAGCACAGCTTCTTTATGCAGCTGGCTCACACACAGAAGACATGTCCCTAGACGTGTCGTAAAACTGACCTGAGTCAAAATCGGACGCAGTGTCAATGGCGTCAGAGTCTGACGCCAAAAAGGCATATGCCTCCTCCAAGCTGTACATGCGCCGTATGTTTCATACTAACTGACTAAACGAACAAAATACTAACACAATTTTTATTTTTTTACTAAAACAGACTAAAACAGAAATCCCTAAACTAACTCATGTTAAAAGAATCTAATGGAGATTTGGGGGAAGGCAACTGACTGACTAAGACAGCCTAAAACAGACTAAAACACAGATTTTTAAACACAAATTTAACCATTAAGGGCAAAAAAAAATACAGACAAGTACCAATGCACTGCTGTAACAGATTCGGCAAGGGGTTAAAAAGGACTTTTTAATTAAGTTTTGATACTTTTATAAAGCTCTGGAACACCTCTGGTAACACTGCTGGCAACAAACTATCACAATCTTTGTCTCTCTCCCTCATAAAATGCTACAGAGGAGAGAGGGTCAGAGATCAGTGTCAAAGTGAGTGTTTGTAACACCCACTTTGCCAGCAGCCAATTGTGAGCGATCGTGGGTTGCTCACACACCGTAATTGGCTGTTACTATCTGCCTGGGATGCTGTCGGTTTTCCGTTATGATGGTTCAGGACCATCGCCGGTCCTCAATGATATTTTACCGATGACGGTCCTGAACCATCAGCTGTCGCAAAGGGGTTAAATAAAAGAATAGGTGACTTTGCAAATGTTTCCAGTATGGGTATTTTGACTTTTAATTTTCAATTCACTTTGAATTGTCAATTTAATGAATAGCCCTGATAGTATGAGACCACCAGTAAAATTGGTTTCAACTCAAATTTATTTAAATTACACATTTGAATTCCTTAAAATAGAATGCTTCTGCAGCCTCTACTGTCATGGTGTATGACCCCAAAATGCAAAATTTAGAATAGCAAGGGACAAGACTAGGATATTACCGGGCCTTAGAAGGCCAGACTAAATGTCAGACAGAGAAAAAGTGTAATCAGAGATGAGCCTAGGTCAGGGTAATGGAGAGACAGTGAAAACGAGAACTAGGCAGAGTCATGTAATCAGTCAGACAGCAAACAAGTCAGGAAAGGGTTAAAGATAAACTCAGAGTCTGATACAAAGCCATGGTCAATACCAGAATACACATAAAAGATCAAGGAATGCACTAAAGGGTACTGAAACACAAACCACGATAGGGCAAAGTGGATAGGGCTAGGGAAGTTTAAATACTCTTTAACACAAATTTTATTGGCCCACGTCATGCCTACGCCCCAAAACATGCGTGTGTAGGGGTGCCAGAATAACGTGGGCCAATGGGAGCCTGAATCCACTTTGGGCTCCCACTACTCCTTTAAGAGTATACTTGTGACGTGAGCTGCGCTCCTAGTGCCAGACAGGCCTCATGACCTCTCAGAAGAGGTCACAAGAGGAAATCGAGCCGCATGCGGCTCATGTGGATGCAGGAGTGCTCGAGCCGAGCGCGACTTGAGCTGATGACCCCGGCTGACCACCAGATAACATGAGTACCACCACATCTAAATAGTGGTAAAGCATTTGATTCTATTCTCTTTGGCCATAATAGATATTGAAGAACAAAAAATGAATCTACCAACTACAGCTGATCAACCACAAACTTAACATCACCTGCCTAATGTTGTGTAGGTCCCCCTCGTGATGCCAAACAGATTTGATGCATTGAGGCATGGGCTCCATAAGACCTCTGAACATGTCCCGTGGTATCTGGCACTAAGACATTAGTAGAAGATCCTTTAAGTCCTGCAAGTTGCTAAGTGGGGCCTCTGTCAATCAGATTTGTTATTCCAATACATCCCACAGTTGCTCTGAGATATGGGGAGTTTGGGGGCCTAAGGCAACACCTTGAACTCTTTGTCCTCAAACCATTCTGGAGCAATAATAGTAGTGCGGCATGGTGTATTATCCTACAGAAAGAGTACACTGCCACCAGAGAACACCATTACCATGAAAGAATGTATATAGTCTGCAACAATCTCTATGTAGGTGGTACATGTCAAAGTAACATCCACATGTATACCAGAACCCAAGGTTTCAAAGCAGACCATTGCCCAGAGCATACCACTGCCTCAGCTGGCCTGCCTTCTTCCCATATTGCATCCTGCTGCCATCATTTCCCCATGACGCACACACACCAGTCATCCACCTGATATAAAGAAATGTGATTCATCAGACTAGGCAGCCTTATTCCATTGCTCCATGGTCCAGCTCTGATGCTCACATTTCCACTGAAGGAAGTTATGGTGGTGGACAGGGGTCATTATGGGCCCTTCCATATGGAGCAAACTGATGCACTGTGTGTTCTGACACCTTTCTATCATGGTCAACATTAAGTTTTTCAGCAATTTCAGCTAGAGTAGCTCTTTTGTGCTAGCCATTGCTCCCCACATGCATCAGTGAGTCTTTGGCTCACATGACCCTGACACCAGTTCACCCATTGTCCTAACTACGGCATACCAGGAACACCCCACAAGACTTGTTGTTTTGGAGATGCTCTGACTCAGTTGTCTAGCCATCACTATTTGGCCCCTGTCAAAGTCACTCAGATCTTTTTTTTGCTTGCCCATTTTTCCTGCTTCCAATACATTAAATTTAAAAACTGACTGTTCATTAACATCCTAATATATCCCATCACTTAACAGGTGCCATGGTAACAATATAAGCAATGTTAATCACCTGTCAATAGTTTAAATGTTGTGGCTGTCAGTGTATAATCACATAAGCTTGATTATTAGAATATCTTAAATCTGAGGACTTTCCATGGTTTATTGACTCTAAAGTACTTATCTTGATTCACTGTGTGCTAGTAAAAGCATGGATGATCCTTCTACACTCAAACACGCAAGGCATTGTGGAGAGTACACCAGTGTAAATAAATGGAAATCATATATTATTGTATCCGATCAGCTTTGCAAGGTGGATATATATTCTGACAGTTTCAGTCATTGCTGGAACATGATGCAGTGGCTCATATAGGGTGGCAATGTCAAATACATTCATTATAGAAACACAAATAAGTATCAATTCTTAATTTACATTTATTTCTGCTCACAGGTATTCTCAAGGTGTTGTCTCATGAAATGTCAAACCAAACTGATGGATATTCCATTTTATTATACCTATCACTATTTTGAGTGGCAGGAGCTGAAAAACCTCATACAATAAAATAAAGGTAATAGATACAAATGTATAATATTGATTGCATAGGATGAAGGCACAGCAACACGTTGGTACAGTGGTATGAATGTGATAACTTATTTTTGTCTTAAACACTGTAAATAGTTTCTTGTAGCCTGAATAAATGTGTCACTTGATTTTGAAGGGGAGAGATAAGAATAAAATTCTTGCCCTAGTGACCTTGTGTATAATACAAAGAATAATTTTCTACACATGACTGAAAGATGCTATTACATTATTTCCTGGTAACTACTGCCTCTGTATGGTAAAATGTTGAACTGCATCCTACCAACATTGTGATTGAGTAGTTACTTTGTTTTGTATTTACCTATTGTATTATTTTTATTTGATTTATGCTCCGATTTGCTCTCTATTGTATTCATTTTGTGTCTGCTTTTTTTTTCAATCACTGCTTTTACATACTCAATCTTTTTTCATATAATTTTTTTTTTTTTAAAAAGGACAATATATGTTCTTGTTTTGTAGGTAGAAACTCTTTCCACTTATTTCCAACTATTATTCTAAATATTTTAACTAAGGGGAGAACATATAGGTTTCTCTAAAGAAGTGTTTTTGAAGGACCACAGAGACTAGGAGAGTCAAATATGACCAAAATGAGGAGGCAACTCTGGAGAAGACCTGCAGAACCAATTCAAAAATGGCAACTATATTCTGTTTGTGACAATGCACAGGTTGTTGGTGGAGTGAAGAAACTGGGATGGGGAATGTAAAAAAAAATAAACAAATTAATATTTCTACTGTCACCTCTGGGGCTCCGTAATTTTACAGTTGCAATTTTATTTTACGCAAGATGTGTATTATAATATTTTATAACAAATCACTGTAAGGAGAAAAGGCTGTGTTGTACTGCAGCATAGCTCAAAACAACCGTTAAAAGAAAGAAAATAATGACATTTCATTTGCTGTCAACTGTAGAAATGTAACCAATGCCAGTTATATTTTCAATGAGAGGTATCAAATTCTACACCATTTTATTTTTGTGCCAGTGACCAAGGCGGCTAAGTCTAGTCCGCTAACAGTCTGTGCCAGATGGAAAAGAGTTGACTAACAAGCTTATTCAGTTTGACATAGCCAAAAGCAAAAGAATGAAATGAAGCATTGTGTTGATTCAGCACATACTATAACCTTCAAATACATGGCCTACATCTTAGAGATTGAATTAGACCCTTGGCTGTAATGACCTATAATTATCCTGTTTACCTTCAACCTTTTTGTTTTTTGACTCCATAATTGGCCAATCCTTAACTAAAAAAATCATAAAAAATAAATAAATTAAAAAAAACAACAGTGTAACATAGTTTATCCAGTAATGATTTAAAAAAATGTTATGAATATGTGGATTAAAAAAAATGTATGTTTTTAGCTGCAATGCAATCTATCACACAAATAAAAGCAGATATAAATGTATTGAAAGTACAAAAAGCAAGTTACAAATACTGTTATAATGTAAAAAAAGTGATAATTATATTAGCTGTGTCCTTTTGCTAGAATATATTTACCATCTAATTGAGGCAGCAATTAACTCCATACTAAATATAAAAAATGGTGAACTATATTTTGTTTGTGGCAACAGACAAATATGGAGTATTTGAATAAAATGAAGATTTTAAATTCCAATTTTGAATCGTGGCATTCATGAATTCACTATAGTACATTTACAAAACACTACAAATACATTTTCTGCTAAGAATAGACAAGGCAATGCAAAATCTAGTTATTTACATTTAGAAGAGGAGACATCTACAACTACAATGTAAGTTTTGCAGCTATCTAAAATGGTTTAATATCACACATACAAACAATATTTATCAGCTGTGTAAAGTAATGCAGAAGGAACAAGAAAAAAAATAGAATGGGGAAAAATACACTACTAGAGAGAAAACAGTTATAGAAATGCGTATTACAATATAATAGATTACACACATACAGAAAAAAAAAAAGAGGATTGACACTATAGTAGTGGGACAAGTCTGATGGACAAATCATATAGGTTTTCTTTGTAATGGCACAAGCGTGCAAACAATGTTGAGACCTTAGTGAGGACTAAGCGAAGGGAAACCTACGTGGTTACTCTAAGTTTTTGCCTGTTCTCAGACTTCTCATATTCTCAGTTTTTTGTTGCAAAATATCTACTAAATGTAACCAATACAGGTGTAGGAGTAACCATACAGTTTTTCTCAAAATTATTCAACTCAAGAAGCTTGCCATGAAAGGTTTAATAATTTTGAGAAATTGCATTTTTTAGTTGAATTTGGGGGAAATCATTTGAAACATTAATTGTGTTGAGCTATTTCAGTTGCTTTTGTTTGATTTGCTCATTGCAAACAGCAGACATTCTGTAAATGTTGACAATAAACCTGATTTTCATGTGGGTTGAAAATTTTTGATTACAACTGTACAACCTCCCCCCCCAAAATAAGTAAATCTAGAAGCCACCTGTATCATCAAAGGATTAAAATGATCCCACCTGAAACTGATATGCAGAAAGGACGTCAAAAAATGGTTAAAAATTATGATGACAAATAATATAACCAATATATCATGAATCAGATACAATAGGAATGCTATTATTAATTCCAAATATACCAATATAAGTTAAATCAAACAATATAAAGTACATCCATTGTCCAAATATGGTGCCAATAATTGAAGGTGGTGTCTGAGCTTGAAAAGAAATCAGTGATACCTTGAGTACACCTTTATTAGACATGTAAAATATTAAAAACTAACAAGAAAGATGTAACAAAGCACCTGTACCCAGGGTGGCACCACCGAATCAGCTCACCATCCATGCCCACCTTTTCCTGGTTTTATAAAGGATATTGATGTTATGAAGCAAGACAAATATGAAACAAAGTGGTTTATGTGGGGGTGATGGTGTGAGGGAGAGGGGGTGATGGTATGAGGGAGGGGGTGATGGTGTATGAGGGAGGGGGGATGATGGTGAGAGGAAGGGTGTGATGGTGTGTGGGGGGGTGATGGTGAGAGGGGATGATGGTGACAGGGAGAGTGTGATGGTGAGAGGTAGGGAGGGTAATAGAGTGAGGGAGGGTTGTGATGGTGTGAGGGAGGGGGTGTGATGGTGAGAGGGAAGGGGATGATGGTGAGAAGGAGTGGGGTATTAGTGTGATGGGGTAATTTAAGAGGGATGGGGTGTTGGTGTGAAGGAGGGGGTGATGATGAGAGGGAGGAGGGTGATGGTGAGAGGGAAGGGGAGTGATGGTGTGAGGGAGGGGGGTGATGGTGAGAGGGAAGGGAAGTTATGGTACAAGGGAAGGGGGTGATGGTGAGAGGGGGATATGGTGAGAGGAAGGGGGTGATGGTGTGAAGCAGGGGGTGACTGTGTGAAGGAGGGGGTGACGGTGTCAGGGAGGGGGTGACGGTGTCAGGGAGGGGGTGACGGTGTCAGGGAGGGGGTAATGGTGAGAGGGGCTGATGATGAGATGGAGGTGGGTGATGGTGAGAAGGAATGGGGGTGATGGTGAGAGGGACGGGGGTGATGGTGAGAAGGAGGAGGTATTAGTGTGAGGGAAGTGGTGATTTAAGAGGGAGGGGGTGATGGTGTGAAGGAGGGGGGTGTTGGTGTGATGGAGGGGGGTGACGGTGAGATGGAGGGGAGTGATGGTGAGAGGGAAGGGAAGTGATGGTGTGAGGGAGGGGGGTGATGGTGAGAGGGAAGGGAATTATGATACGAGGGAAGGGGGTGATGGTGAGAGGGGGTTATCATGAAAGGGAGGGGCTGATGGTGTGAAGGAGGGGGGTGACAGTGTGAAGGAGGGGGTGACAGTTTCAGGGAGGGGGGTAATGGTGAGAAGGGGAGATGGTATGAGGGAGGGGGTTAATGGTAAGAGGGAGTGGAGGTTATGGTGAGAGGGAGGGGGTGAGAGGAGGGGGGTGATGGCGAGAGGGAGGGGGAGAGATGGTGAGAGGGAGTGATGGTGTGAAGCAGGGGGATGATGGTGAGAGGGAGCGGGGGTTATGGTGTAAAGGGGATGTTGGTGTGAGTGAGGGCATGATGGTGAGATGGAGGGGGGGTAATAATGTGTGGAAGGTGGTTGATAGTGTGAGGGACTAAATACATGTTGTCATTCACTGGTGGTGCAGTGTGGGCTCCATCATAATCCAATGGGCTTCCTGGTGGTCCGTGTTGATATCTGATCTGCAGCTCTGCAGTGTGCAGAGCTGCAGACCATGTATCTCGCAAGACCCAGTCAAAGCATTGCCGTGGTAACCCACGGCAACACTCTGATTGGCCAGATCTCGCGAGACACATGGTCTGCAGCTTTGCACACTGCGGAGCTGCAGACCAGCGGCCACAGGAGGCTCTCTCGGGCCGGGCCATTCAGCCTGGAGTGGCTTGCACCAGGCGGCATACTGAGCAAGCCGCCGGGCCCCCTCCTAGTGTCGGGTCCTCGGTCACTGACTGAAGACCTGACAGAGTCTGCCCTAAGGCGGTTCAGGTGGCCGCGAGGTCAACTGCCTAAACTACTTATTTAGAGAGCCGCTTCTGCAGGCGGCCATTTTGAAAATGAATTAGGGCGGCGTGGGGGGCAGTTGCCTACCTGCCCCCCATCCCACCCCGACCCTGCCTCCGCTGTAGATTCTCCCAGGTCCCGTAGTGAAGCAGTGATTATAACATCAGTTGAGAATTGATGAAGAGTACAAAATTAACTGGTTTATTAGGGCCAAGTTGTCTGTTTATGTTCACAGATCCCCAGAATGAGGTCTCCATTCACTGCAACAGTAAGCCCGTCCAGGCGCCTCTGTGTCTGGGAGATAAGCGAGTTTGCTTTT
>OW240923.1:38803441-38963032 GCA_933207985.1 Pelobates cultripes
GCTTAAACTAAATAACTCCCAGACACTAGAGGTACAATACATGATACAAAAACACCCTTAAGATACATACAATATTGATAGGAACCCCCACAAGTGGGATATCTCCGCATAGCCCGGATCTGAGCGCCCAAATTGTCCAAATAGCACTCAAATCAATGCAGTTTAGCCGAATCGCCACCGGGGCAAAGTTTTAACTGACCGTACATGTGGATGTGGCCCAAAATAGTTCCAGTGAAAAGGAAGTAGCGGTCCGTCAACTTTTAGGAATTCTTATATGAAAACAAATAAAGGTTCCCCCTGGTTCGGGAGTGTATGTTCACCGAAAAGCACTCTTCTGGATTGTCTGGGAATCAAAATTAGAGTTCCACATACTCTACGACAAAGTACTGTGCCTGCGTTCAGCAGACAAAATGGCCGCTATTTCCTGTAGCACGTGTTTTCGGTTATACGAATGGCGGCCACCCAGAGTTAAGTGTTTCTTTTGAGGTTAACGAGCCAGGAGGTTTTGGTCAGTGTTCGGTCAAACAAAAATAACGAACCAAGGTGAAAAGTATTGTGGTCAGTTAACTAGGAAAACAAAATAGGGGACTATTTTTGTTAGTCTGTTAATACTGAGTTCATCATAAAATAGTAGATTGTTTTTTTAAGAAGTCCAAACTCCTCTCCTGAGGATTGGATGTGCATATGGGCATCTACTGACTAGGCAGATGGCCTTTGTGCCACCAAATCTGCAGCTGTAAATAGACCTGGTGTCCATTCCAGGGAGAGGCCACTCACTTCAATAATCAGCAAATTGCAGTCTCACCAATTCCTCCTTGATTGCTGCTCCAAGACAAAGATACACTAATCAACCACAACATTAAAGCTAACTACCTAATATCGTGTAGGCCCCACTCATGTTACCAAAACAGCTCTGATGTGTCGAGGCTCCACAAGACCTTTTAACATGTTCTATGGTATCTAGCACAAAGACATTAGATGCAATAAAGATACAATCCAAATATTTGATACACGGTGCATGAAGGATCTCTGTTAACTGAAAAAATGACTTTGCATATTGTTAATATGTAATATAGTGTGGTACCATATATCTGTAATGTTATCATAATATTACAAAAAACACCAAAAAACAGGTATCTACAATCTAAAACAAAATAAAATATCATATTAGACATTTTATAAAATGTAACACCTCATATGTCATGTACACTATAAGATGTCCTTGTGATTTGACTTATTATGGAGAGACAACACAAAAACTTAAACCTTTCATGTAACACAAATCTACAATCAGGATGGAAAGAATTTCACAATTCAAAGTTCAAATATTTTTTTTTTTTTTTTTTACTTAAATGTGTATTTTTTTTTTTTTACCAAGTTGTTAGCAGCATATCCTTTATGTGGTGTTCCCAGTATCCAGTGGCTAGTACCTATCAAAAGTGGTGCAAGGAAGGACAACTGGTGAACCGGCATTAAGGTCATGAGTGCCCAAGGCTCATTGATCTATGTAGGGAGCAAAGCCAGCCCCATCTGTTCTGATCACACAAAAGAGCTACTGTAGCTCAAATTGCTGAAAAACTATATGATGGTCATGATGGAAAGGTGACAGTAAAAACAGTGCATCACAGTTTGCTGTGTATGGGGATACGTAGCTGCAGAACGCTCAGAGTGCCCATGATTACCCATGTCCACTCCCAATAGTGCTTATAGAGGGGATGTGAGCATCAGAACTGGACCATGGATCAATCCAAGAGGGTGATTGGCCAGGTGCCTGTGTGTGATTTACCTGTGAAAACAGGACAGAAGGATACACTATGGAAATAAGGCAAACAGCTTTGCTCTAGGAAGTGTTCTGCTGGGTCCTGGCATTCATGTAGATGTTACTTTGACATGTTTGACCTACCTAGAGATTGTTGCAGACCATATGCACCCCTTTATGGCAATAGTGTCCCCTGATGGGAGTGGCCTTGTTCAACAGGATAATGAATTCTACCACACTACAAAGAGTTCAGGGTGTTGCATTGGCATCCAAATTGGCATCCAAATGCCACAGATCTTGATCAAATGAGCATCTGTGGGATGAGTTGCAACCACAACTCTGATTCATGGAGGTTCCACCTTACAACTTGCAGGGTTAAAGGTTCTGCTGCTAATGTGTTTGTGCCAAATACCATAGGACACATTCAGAGGTCTTGTGGAGTACATGCCTTAATGCATCAGAGCTGTTTTGGCAGTATCAGGGGGACCTACACAATATTACACACGTGGTTTTGATGTTGTGACTGATCAGTGTATTTGGAGCAAGATTGCTCTTTTGCCCATAATTATAGACGAAGCATTGTTGAAGCATTTTGCATGCATCCATGTCATCACACCTTCATGTCTAGAGCAGCCATCTATTAGTCAGTCTTAAGCACTATATGGGGCATGGAGGTTGGCCAGGGGCACTGAAACTAAGAATTTTCTTGGCCCCATTCTCCATCCCTGTTTGAGGAATGAACAGATGACCTCAACCATTAACATGCATAGGGCCCTAAGGAATCTTAATCTTTCCATGACCATGCTGAATGTCCCCCTGAAACACATGGAGCAGGAAGCAGCAATAAAGAAAGCCAGGACATTTGAATACCAGATATTCACTTAGTAAGTGAGATGGGTGCTCAAGTGGGTATAGTGCCAGGAGTGCCCTGACACCTCCCAATACAAGATGTGAATCGTTTAGACAGGACCATATTAAGAGCCCATTGTGCCTGGTGCTGGCAATTATAATGGGCCTAATTACACATTCTTATTGTCAGAAAACACTAAAACAGTTATACCTTCCAAGTGTCATGTATCTGGTGCCAGATGGAAATCTGCTGAAATGTCGCTGAATGGGGTAAACAGAGGTAGGTCAGTGATGCGAATCATATGACTGGCATTGCTCAAAGGTGCAGACCCATCTAAAATGAGTAAGCAAGTCTGCCTGAAGTATCGGTGGGTCAGCCTGGCATAATTGCATGTCTGGCTACCTGGCAAACACACAGGCCAGCCAACTAAGGGCAAAGTACGCAGACAGCACTAATTCAGCACCCCGAGGTTGACACAAATGTGTCAAATGATGTACTCACCCTATGTTTTCTGGAGACAGTTTCTTGGTGTACCCCAACACTCACTTGTCCACTCCTCTCCTTCCCTCCCTACAAGCAGAATCCCCTAGTATGCAGTCTGGGACAGAGAAAAAGGTGGATGTAATGAGTGTAAAATTAATGGTAGATGTCCCTCATTAGAGAGAGTCAGCTTTACCTTAACTAATATATGGTCAGCCACAGCCCACTCAAGGTTTGTTCCTTTATATCCCTCCCCTCTGCACAAACAAGAGCATGTGAAAAACAATACAATTATAAGAAAGTATGTCTTTTTTTAAATTTCTTTTAAAATCATGAGGCCTATTCCATTAGCATGAAGCTTCAGCTCCATTAGTCCTATGTTAATGCATTTAGTAATGGCTTGATTTTTTTAACCCAAGGTCTGCTGCTCTGCTTCACACCTACTCTCTGATGGAAACATTTTGGTAGTAGTAACCCCTTACATACACTGGTGTACCAGAACTGCTGGTATGTTTTAATAAAATTATTTCTCGGAGTCTGAGTCCTGATTGTCCTTCTCCTGCAAAAACACATATCTAAATGATTTTTGATATATAGCGCATGTTGCATATAAAAGAAATAAAGATATAGATATATTTGTTTACTTGTTCCAATTAGGTACTAAAATCACCTTCTGTGTTTTCAACAGCCTTTTAGAGACCCAGAAAAAAAAAAATACTCATTGTAAATCAATTTTGTTTAAAGGGAGTCAATGCTAAAAAAAAAAAAAAAAAAAAAAAAAAAAAAAAAAAAAAAAAAAAACTGAATAGGAGATTGTATTATAAGAAGCCGGTTATTAACTAGTAGATAACAGAAAGCACGTGTTATTTTTATAACCATAACTCCTTCTAGTGGACACATTCAAAATGTATCCAAAACCTTCAGATGGAAAAAGAAAATGTCGTACATAATACGCACATAAAATGCTATTAATTCTTATTCTTGGAAGTCATTTGATAGAATGCTTCCAATAATAATTTACTTGGTTGCTTGTTTTTACATACATTTAATAAAATCTAGAATGTACTTTTTTCAGCAATTATTCTGGAAGGATGATGATTTAAAATATGCCTTGTGCTAAAACATTGTATTTCTTGAAAAACACATTAATATATTTTGCAGACAACCAATTTTGCCAAATTAGTATTAATGCATACTGATTGTTTTGTGACATGCAATCAAGATAGACACTGGTCTATTGAGTAGATATTTTAGAAAACTTTAAAAGTAACATAATATTGGGCAAACTGCTATATATTCTGTATATTTTTCATAGCCATTTCCATTTAATTAAATAATCTAAATGAAGCAGGATCTTTAGCAATTCCTTGAAGGGCAATATATGCATGAACTGTGGTGCCATAATCCCATCAGAGCTTTAGAGTTCCTTCAATTAATGTATAATTAACTAAACGAGCATGGTTCATACACAAGTAATCTGCTGCTTGCTATCTGAAACTGGTGTCTCGGTATCAGGTTTTCTGGAATGGCATACATTTTTCGTGCAATTCAATATTAGCACTGCTGAAAAGGTTTTCTATGCATCACAAGGATCAATTTAACAAGGAATAAAAAAAAAATAATAAACGTATTCACTCTTTTCAACTCTATGTAATTATGTAATTTTTGAATAGCTTCCTAAAGCAATAATAATTTTAAACCAAGTATAACACAAATTATAAAAAGTTGTTCATCAGACCCTCAGTAGATGGCAACATTGCCCATGATTCTTACCCTTAATAAAAAAAATAAAAATAAAACACTGTTTTGGCTCTCACTATCAGGGTAATTCACTAAAGCAGAGATAAATTGTCAAGTTCAGCTTTCTTTACCTTAAATTTGAAATTCACTTTGAATTCTCAGTTTGAAAAATAACCCTGTATATGCCAATAGTTGGATAATTATAAAATCCCTCTATTATGATGCAAAAGGGGCCGATCTCTGATCCCGAGCATACTCAGAATCAACAATTTCAGACCAAGAGCCCCGTCACCCCCATAACTCCCGGACCGGCAGGGGGGATCCCGGTCCACACCCAAGAGGCCTCGGTGCACCAACAGGGTGAATTTACAGATGCAGGGAATATGCACCTTGAGTCATCCAATATGGCAAAAACTGTCTCACTCCATGTGCTGCACAACTCACGGTAGAAGTAAGGCTAAATTAAATATTTATCAACTTCTGGAGGAACTGGAAAAAAGAAAAAAAGGAGAAAATAGGTCTCATACAGGGAATGATCCAACTGTCAGGGCCTAATCCTAGTGCTAAATACAAAAATGTTCCAAAGAAAAGGAACCAAGGGGTGTTGGATCGCCCTTAAATGTACGAGCATACAATTGAAGATAAGGAATCCCAAAGTGACACCTCATGACATTCTGTGAACAGCACATATGAAATATGATGGGAATATATAAAAAGGAGACAATACCCTCACTTATATCCAATGCTAATATATGGGAAAATCCTTTATTGATGCTAGGGTGAGTGAGGAGTGTTATGTCTACTAAATATCTATAAAGGAGGGGTAGGTTCAGTGATGTGGAAGGAAGATAATTAGCAGTTAGAATTATCTAAATGTTATAAAGATTGCTACTTTAGTTTGAACTGTATCAGAAGTATCTCCATATGCAGGGCCATCTTTAATAGAGAGTGGACCCTGGGCAAGCATTTGCTTGGGCCCCCTGGATCCTGCCCCCGTTACTTCCCCCCACCCCCTCTCTCAACCCCCAGCTCCCTGGCATGCAACCATGGCCTCCACCCCAACCTAGTGATGGAACTAATGTAGGGAGGGCCTGGTGCAAGAATTTATTTTGGGTTTCTCCTCTAGCGCAAGAGTGGAGAAAAGATAAATACCCATCTGTCATACAACTCCCATGATGCTATGCCAGCTGGGGATCTACCATTTGGCCTTTCTTGTATGGTTGCATTTGTGAGCAGTGTTTGTGAATTTGAACATAAGCATGGTTTTGTATAGAATATGTGTGTGCATGTAGGGGTGTATTTGTATGTACTGTTACCATTGGAATGCAGTGGTGTGCTTATATGTAGTGTTTGCGTTTGAATGCAGGGATATGTGTTTGTATGTAGTGTTGGCTTTTAAATGCAGGTGTGCTTTTGTGTCTAGAGTTGGTGTTTGTTTATAATTTTAGCGTTTTAATAAAGGATTGTGTTTGTATGTAATGTTTGTAATTGAATGCAGGGGTGTGTTTGGATGTAGTGTTGTCTAAATGCAGATGTACATTTGTGTGTAGTACTGGTGTGAATTAAGGGTGTGTTGTATACAAATTTTAAGTTTGAATTCAGGGGTGTGTTTGTATATAATGATTGTGTTTGAAGTGGTGTGTTTGTTTGCCTGGATATATGCACATACATACCAACACAGATATACATACACCTTGACATGATACACACAAACACACACAAACACACTGATACATGCGCACACCTTGACACACAGTTACACACACTTTGATACATACACTGGTGCACACGCACAGATACACACATTGGCACATCCACACACAGAGATACACACTGACACAGATATGTACACACTCAGAAACACACAGACACACAGGTACACGTGCAGGGGTGTATTTGTGTGCGGTGTTGGTGTTGAAATGCTGCGGTGTATGCATTGCTTCCTACACACAGATGCACACTTACACAAACACTGAGATACACACAGGAACGCAGACACACATGCAGTGGTGTATTTGTGTGCAATGTTGTTGGAATGCAGGAGTGTATTTGTGTGCAGTGTTGGTGAAGTGTTGGCATTGGAATGCTGGGATGAATGTATTGCCACATGCATAGATACACACTTACACATACCGAAATACTGACATACACACACACACATATATATATATATATATATTGGAAGGCAGGGCCTGAAGTTGTGGGAGGGGCTATATCCCTTTAAAAGGGACTCCCCCACCTTCTGGTCCAGATGCTCGTTTGGATTGCAGGTTCCCAGCGTGGTTTCAGTTTCTCCTGACAGCTGCATTTTCAAAGTTTTCCTACTAAACAGTGAGTTGGCAGACTGGTATCATTGTACCAGTCTGCAGCCTACACATAGCCTACACGGCTACAGTATTGTGGGGGACAGAAACCCCCTCTTAAGGGCTGATTCGGCTTGATTCCCGCCGGGGGATCAGGCCTTATGCAGACCAGCCCTCCCCTCCTCCCCCCTGCCGCTGCTCACAGCACAGCAGCCGGTTAATTCATTTAGTGAGAGCTCCTAACCCCCTCTCACTACACAGCAGCCGGTTAATTCATTTAGTGAGAGCTCCTAACCCCCTCTCACTACACAGCAGCTGGTTGAAGTGTAAATATGTGACCGGGTCCTAACCTCCTCCCCCTCACTACACAGCAGCCGGATCAATGTTTTGTAGGTCCCAGCTCCTAACCCCCCCTTTCCCTCTCTCTCAGAGAGCGGGGAACCCCCCCCCAGGCTCGTGGCAGGTGACGGTAATACTCTTAAGACCCCCCACGGACCTAATTCACGGGGGTCTGCCTATTCTGCCACAATAGCCACATGAGTGGGGAAACCAACCCACCCACTCCCCACCCCAACCTACAAGTGCCCGGTCTCATAAAAAACTATTAAAAAAAAAAAAAACGTCAGTTTTAAAAATTAAATAGGTTGCTAACTTTGCCTTGATGCCCTTTGTTAGGCTATCAGCAGCTTACAAATCTCTCCTCCTCCCCCCCCCTCCCCAGTCTTACTTACCTACAGACAGGGGTTCACTCACACCGGCAGAATTCCCTTCACAGCCTCAGCCAGAAAGCACGTCAGAATTACAGCAATGCTGACGGCAATACAAGTTGTAACCACTAGAGGTCGCCCTATAAATAGTAATGTTATCTGGTATATTTCAAATTCTGTGATATGGATTAACAATGGAAATATTAAAAATGGTAAGAGTTATATATTACGTTAGGAATGATAAAGTATTCATTTAATTCATGCACAACCGGTGACGTATAGATTTGTGGAAACAACTGTTTAAAGCATATAAGTCAGATATAAGATGCTCTCGGGCACTAATTGTGATGTAATTATGTGACTGATCTACCTAATATGTGGATCTATGTGACTCAAGAATATATGCCATATACTCACACCACGGTTTCATTTAAATCTTCAGAATTACTTGCGTGGTTATAGACAAATTGCAAGTTCAAGAATATTTTCCCTTTATTTGGTGACCTGGTATACTGATTCCCCTGGCAGGGTCAGAGACCGAGACAAAGACAAGTATTATATTACTTCCTTGGTAGGTACAACATATGGATGACGTATGTCCCATTAATCAGACATATGACACTCAGTGCATATGCTCACAAATGTATGCTGAGTGCACTTTATGCCAAGCAGATATTTGGGGCACTGCCATAACGGTTCTACATGTGTTTACAGTCTCAAGAACCAAACTAAGACTGACTTGGCCTTCAGAACCTACTTACACGCAACCTACAACCATAGCACCGGGTTTAGGCCATCCTCACTAACAGTAATCAAACTACTACAGGACTGCCAGGCAAACGTTGGGCACTCAGGTATGTTATGTCGGTTGCAGCAACCAGTATAAGAAACATCAACATGCCCACTTAAGTAATTCTCCTCCCAGGCACCTTCTGCCATAGGGTTAGAGGTCCCGCGAGGCCAACTTCCATCCTCGATGTAAGAGGTATCAAACCCCCACGGGCCAAATCATAGCTAGACGCCTCGCATGTTGCATAGCTAGGGCGTCATCCGTCATAACCCTCAATTAACGATTAAATCTCCACTGGTAAAACATGTACAACCCCACGCGCCAACCATAGTTAAATCCTACTAGCCACTTGGCATTTAATAGGGACTCACCTGCCACAAGTTTAATGAATTATTTCGCCACTTTGGCACTAGTTAAACATTTTACACTCTCCATAATGACACTCACGATTACATACGTATATATTTCAGTATGTCCCAAGTTCATGAAGAAGGAGATGAACTATCAATGCCTAGTACACCGACCAGGACTGCCACCCCCACACGCAAAGGGGACATCGGCAGCCCGTCATCTTTAGATCATGGACCATCCCACGGATCACAGCCGAACTACGCAAACGTAGTATTCCTTATCCAGCTACGGCCCGCAAGGCAGAATTGTACAGGCTTATGCAAGCCAATCAGGACAATTCTGACGCCAGGGAAGGCACTAGTAATTCAAGCAATGCTAATCTGCATACCATGGTCGCCTCACTAGTGTCTTCCATGGGGCAGATTAATGAGAGACTGGAAAGACTGGAAGCTCGTAGCGGTCCAGTTGTGACACCAGAGCCACCTGCTACTGATATCCCAGGGCCATCACAAGCCCAACCTGGTAATCCTAATACCCCCACTGTCCTTGGGTCACAAGTGATCAACCCAGCCCATATGGTACCAGCAAACCTTAAAAAAGACATCCTGGAGGGCAAGGATGTAAATCTAGTCTCTCTGCTTATTGCCTCCCAGGATATCACAGAAAACCGCGCATATACGTATGGCAATATTTCTGTGGTCCTCAAGGCCAGAGATCCTAGACTAAGCAAAAAACTAGCAATCCCAGACTTCGTTATCGCATTCGGCATATACAGGGATGTACTGTGCTCAGTTTACCCACAGAGAAGGGAAGAGTTAGACCTGTACATGCACAAGCTGGTAGACCTGGGCAACAAATACGGTGGGTCATCATTTTACGATTACCACCGTTCTTTTTCCACTAAAGCGGCAACAGCTCTCGCCCAATATAACGCAAGAATGGATTGGAGCCTAATGGATACAGAGCTGTTCCTCAGGCACTTTGCCGGGCTAATGTCTCCAGCTTGTGCAATATGTGGGGCTACCACGCATGCTGCAAATCTCTGTCCTGTCTCCACAGACGATGCCCCAAACAATGCCACACCAAGCACTTCCAGGGGGGAGAAACAGGGCAGAGACAAGCTGGGTCGCCCTATCGTGTATTTGGGCAAGTCACAGATCTGTAATAATTTTAATGTTGGGGCTTGCTCCTATAGTGCTTGCCGTCTACTGCATATCTGCTTCCATTGTTTCAGGGCACATGCAAAGGCTATGTGCCCTAATAAAATGCACATTAAACCCTACCTAACTACTGTGAATGTTGATGTTCTGGCAGGGCTTCTCTCCAAGCACCCTTCTACACATCTTGTGGAGTATCTGATTGCAGGGTTTTCCCAAGGGTTTCATACTGGCCTCATTTACATACCAGGGGGTACATGGGAAGCCTACAACCTCCAGTCCGCCTTTTGTGACACAGACGCAGTAGACTACCTACTACAATTGAACAAGACCAATGATTTGTCTTAGGTCCATTTATTGACCCGCCGTTCTCTAATTGGAGAACAAATCCCATTGGACTAGTCACTGGGAAAACCTCTAACAAACAAAGACTCATCATAGACCTGTCTGCTCCACATGCTTCAGTGATACCCAGTCTCAATTCCCTGATCCCGTCAGAGGCATTCTCTTTACAATACACCACCATAGACGACGCCATATCCACCATCATCTCAGCAGGCATAGGCGCATGGTTGAGCAAAACCGACATCGTTAACGCCTTTAAACTACTCCCCATACACCCGTCGCTGTGGCATTTGCATGGTATCAAATGGAGAGGCCAGTATTACTTCTTCACAAGGCTTACCTTCGGATCCAAGAGCAGTCCTAAAATATTTGACACTTTCGCAGAGACCTTGTGCTGGCTGCTCCTGAATACCAGCAGGTGCCATAGCGTCATTCATTACTTGGATGACTTCCTTTTCATAGAAAATAACGCTACCCCCCCTAACAGTTTACACAAAGCCATGCATTTATTTAACACCATTGGGGTTCCAGTATCTCCCACCAAGACAGAAGGTCCAGATACGATCATTCAGTTTTTGGGGATACAACTGGACTCCATAACTATGGAAGCCAGCCTCCCTAGAGATAAGATTGACAACATCACTCAGACCATTCAGCAGTACTTGCGCATAGGCTCATGCAATAGGAAAGAGCTTCAGTCACTGATTGGCTCGCTAAATTTTGCCATTCGTATTATACCCCAAGGAAGAGCATTCATTTCCAGACTCCTGTGCCTTCTTCCAACACTAACGGACGAACACAAACGTACCACTCTTGATAGGCAAGCCACAGCAGACTTACACATGTGGAACGTGTTCCTGTCAAACTGGAATGGCAGGAGCATGTTCCTCCCCCAAGTCACAGAAGATTCCCCTACCATTTGGACTGACGCAGCAGCCTCCACAGGTTTTGCAGCCATTTTTGGGGACAACTGGCTATGGGGTAGATGGCCGGAAGAAGTTAAGCAAATAGAAGGCTTTTTTAGGAATTCTGCACTCTTTGAAGTGTACCCCATAGTAGCAGCAGCAGTCACATGGGGACAGTCTTGGGCAGGTAGACCAGTTCGATGTTTTTCTGACAACTTGGCGATTTGCCACGTCATAAACAAAGGCCGGTCTACCTCTCTAACCATCATGAGTTTTATCAGACGTCTTACGTGGTTGGCGGCCTGTCATCAGTTTCATCTAGTATGTTACCATGTGCCGGGTATCTATAATACAGCCGCTGACCAGCTGTCCCGCTTTCAGTTTCAGGCGTTCAGGGAGTCTCTACCAACAGCGTCACCGGTAGCCACGATCGCTCCCCAACTCCAGGATCTAATCATGGACTAGAGGAATTATTACAACACAGCAAGATACTTACAAAACTCGCTCTCGCAAAAAACACACATAGTGCATACGATAGAGCTTACTATCTATACAAAAAATTCATGGCAGACCATAATCTCACAAATTGGTTTGACAATATAACATTGGTGGCTTTTGCCACGTTTTGCCACATTAAGTTAAAAATGTCGCATAATACCACAAAACTATACCTCACAGGTATCCAACATCATATGTTCACAGAACATCCTAACAACCAAGGGTTTCTCACCTCCTACCCCATTAAAACCCTCCTTAGGGGTATGCTCAAATCGCAAGGACCTACACCGCAACGTAGGGGGCCTATAGACATTCAACTGTTTAAACGTTTGTCAAACCTACTAGATACCACACCGTTCGAACCCCTTACTAACACCACTCTTAAAACTGCCATATACTTGGCTTTTTACGGTTTCTTACGACCCAGGGAATTTACCATTACTAGGCAACACGAGTCCAAGCATTGCCTCCGGTATTCTAACTTGTACAAAAAACAAGACCACTACGTATTAAGCTTACCTTCAACTAAGACCAGCCAGATGGGGCACGAGGTTCTTATTCAATACTACCCCACCAACAACGCATGGTGCCCGGTGAAAGTTTTTAACAACTATCTACAGTCATCACCTACACGAACCTCACTCCCTCTCCTTTCACTGCACGGCACAGCACTCACTACCGCCAAATTTGTGATGTATATTCGCTTACTATTGACCAGACTCTGCTTAAATGCCGCAAACTATTCTGGGCATTCATTCCGGATAGGGGCAGCCTCCACGGCCTCAGGCCTAGACATCCCGGTTCACATCATAAAAACCTTGGGCCGCTGGAAGTCATCCGTTTACGCTGTTTACATACCACAGCCAACACAAGAATTAAGGCATGCATTTGTGAAAATGTCATCGTAAATATGCTAACTCCATGTCTTGTGGTTTCGTTAATAAATATCTTTGATAACATTATATGGGTATTCCTTTTTGCCCTCTTATTTACAGGCCTACCACACACGTCGGTTTCGGCACACCTCTACCGACTTTTAATTATTATGATAAGTATACTCACTAGCTATTTCATACTATACTGAAATGGCCCCGAATACAAATTGGAAGGCAGGGCCTGAAGTTGTGGGAGGGGCTATATCCCTTTAAAAGGGACTCCCCCTCCTACCTCATTCACCTTCTGGTCCAGATGCTCGTTTGGCCCACCCTCCTCTCCCTCTATTCAAATACTATTTAAGGTGGGCCCTCTTATTTACAGGCCTACCACACACGTTGGTTTCGGCACACCTCTACCGACTTTTAATTATTATGATAAGTATACTCACTAGCTATTTCATACTATACTGAAATGGCCCCGAATACAAATATATATATATATATACATATATATATATACATACACACACATGCTTAGAAAAACACACACATGCAGGTACACATACACATTGCCACACAAGTACACATACACAGACACAGGTTTACATTCACACAGATGTACATACAGACAGATAGACACACATTTAAGTACACACACACAGCCATGCACACGTACAGACAGATAGACACACATATTTAAGTACACACACACAGCCATGCACACACACATACAGCCAGACACACACACACACACACACACAGCTATGCACACACACACACACACATACAGCCAGATACACACACACAGCCAGATACACACACACACACACGGCCAGACACACACACACAGAGTCATATGCACTGATTTAGACCCAGGTACACACATTCATATTTAAATTTGCATCATATTTTAGCTACATTCCTGTCTTCTTAGCTTTTGGCTACAAAAGGATGGCTTTCCTGTGGTCCAGTGGGAGCTGGATGGCCAAGGCTATCAGGAGTCTGACTTCCTCAGTCCCTCTCCTCCTCCTGTGTATGCATCCTCCACCTCCCCAGCATCACTCTTACTTGGGAGGTCCGGAGCACTCTTAAAGGGCTGGGGCTCCTCATTACATCAGGTGCTGCAGCCCACAGGGTTTGGATGCTGGCAGGCGGCCCACGGGGCAGCTACCTTGGGCCCCCCAGGAGTAACTGGGCCCAGGGCAGCTGCCCCGTTTGCCCCCCTTTAAAGACGGCTCTGTCCATATGTGGAATGATAATAAAGTAACAAAGGGTAAAAGTAGGGATAGCAAACACAGGGTTATGGCAAAAATATAAAGCGTGTTAACCATACGAATACATCACAAAATAACTCGGCACTCAAAAGGAGTGCTGACACGCTCCGGATTACCAATCCTACTGTATGTTAAATCACTACATTCCAAGATACCAATGATTCATTTGTAAGAGATAAATCCCTGAAATCCCTCACTCACAGTAACTCTCAATAGTAGTAGTAGTAATCGCTGAGAGTCTCCCAGAGACTAATCTTACTGAGCTAAAATGCCATATTTGTAAATTGCTAGTAGCTAATATATGCATCTACTGAGCTTGAATTGCTAAACTTCAATATGCCAGTAGCTAATATGTACACAAAGTCAGTCCTAGGAACCTACTGAGCTTGAAAGGCTATACTTATAAATTGCTGGTAGCTAGTATCTACACCTATCCAGTCCTTGGAAGCCCTCACTCAGAGTGATTCCCAGTAAAAATATCTGCCATTCAGTAATACCTCCTAAAGTAGAGACAACTAATAAAAAGTTACCCTTAAGTTAGGTAGGCTGAACTTGATGGACGCAAGTTCCTTTTCAGCTATGTAACTATGTAACTATGTAACTAAGTTACATAAATAAGCCTTAAGAGAACCACTACAATAAAGTGAGATTAAAAATAAACAAAGTGTACAAGATGCACGACGCGCGTTTTGGCGCTGCTACAATGCGCCTTCGTCCGGGGCTAAATTTAGGAGACCCCCCCATACAGAACCCTTTTAAATATTGGCGCAAAACTCATGCACGCCCCTTGAATCCATCTAACCAATAGGGTTATGTTCAGGGTGTGGAAGATCGAGTGGTGCCTCCCCCCTGTTATACTCACAAGGGGAAAAGTTAACTTTAGGTCTATTAAGGTGATACATATTCTCATTATTTATACATAGTAACCATCTGTTTTTCTTTTGAGCCACTTCGGGCACATAACCTCTTAGTTTATAGTTTAACATGGTATCCATCTATTATTCCTTACAAATATGATCAATCTCTTCATTGAGAGATATGGTTAATAAGGTATCAGCATTCCCTATTTGGGTGGTAAAAAAAATATGAATTGCTATCACTTTAATTTCTCTAAAGCTGCGAGTTGTAATAGATGCACAATCAGATTGTGATTGTATGGCTATACTCCTGTAATTAAAATCACAGAGAACATTTTTGAATGTTACACATTCACTATGTCTTAAAGGGACACTATAGTCACCAGTGCAACTACATGTATTCCTGAAACTATAGTGTTAACACGACCATCTAGCCCCCCTGGGACCCTCATGCCTCCATAAATATAGTATTTAAGCGAGAAGCTGTAAATCTGCATGCTGTTAGACTCAGGAAAAATATAGCCTGATCCAGTCACAGTGCTTCCCCATAGGATTGACTGAGACTGACAAGGAGGCAGATCAGGTGCAGAGCCAGCATGATTCAAACACAGCCCTGGCCAATCAGCAGCAATCAGAATCAATGAATCTCTATGAGGAAAGTTCAGTGTCTGCATGCAGTGGGAGGAGATACTGAATCACATGATATCTGAGACCAGAGGGACTTCTGAGTTGATGGAGGCATAATATGTCCCAATGGTTCACTCTGAGTGATTGCAACTGGAGGTGTTCCTAGCGTTCAATGTAAACACTGTATTTTCTCAGAAAATACAGTGTTTACATGAGAAAGGCTGCACGGAGCTATAGTTCTCACCTGAACAACCTCATTAAGCTGGAGTTGCTCAGGTGACTATAGTGTCCCTTTAAAAAGATGCAGTAGCAAGGACAAGGGGGACTAGCCCTCCCAGACTTCCACCTGTACTATGTGGCTACGCACCTACAGAGAGTGATGGAGTGGTTGAAGGACAAAGTGCACAAACTCTGGAAGACGGTGGAGGAGACAGAGGTGGGCAGGCCACTCTCTGGACTTCCCTGGGGCCGAGACACGGCCGATAGGGGCGAAATGTCCATATACACAAAGCATTCCCTGAGAGTGTGGTGGAAGGCTTCGAGGAACGGGAACATGTCACCGTACCCCTCTCCCCTCCACTGACACACAATGATGACTTCCCACCAGGACTAGACCCAAGGGCTCTCAAAGTCATCTTTCCAGACACATCACCACGCCTACACCACATCCTTCAGGGAGGGAAATGTAAAAAAAATAATGGATATGATGGGGGAGACACCCCCGACCTTCATGCACCACTTTAGATACGCCCAACTGACCAACTTCGTCCTCGCACTGCCACAGGGATCAGCACTCACCAGAGACTGGACTACACTGGAGGCAGTCTGCGCACACCCGGACCCGCTCCCGCACGGAGTATCCTTCCTATACTCCATGCTACAAACAAAAACCCCATCTGAGACACCCCTCTTCATGGGAAAATGGGAGGCTGCCCTAAGCAACACACTCAGAGACGCGGAGTGGGAATCCATCTGCTACCTTACACACCATTGCTCAACACATAGTAAAATACAAGAAACAGCCTACAAATTACTAACGCAATGGTATAGGACACCACACCTCCTCCACCATATAGACCCAGACCACTCCAGACTATGCTGGAGATGTGAACGGGAGGAAGGCACCATAAAACACATGTGGTGGGATTGTGAGATGATCAAACCATACTGGGAGGGAATACATAAAATTCTAGAGAAATTCACGGACGCACTGCCCCCCCAGAAACCGGCAGCAATGCTCCTACATCACACATCTGTTCCCCACTCTAAGTACAAAAAATCCATGACCATTAGAATACTTAATGTAGCCAAACAAGTGCTCCCCCAATTCTGGAAACAAAGTATAACACCTCCGCTCACAACCTGGTTTAGCCAAATAGAAGATCTAATAGAGGAACTGACTATGACAGCCAATACCCCCCCGCCCCCCCCACGACCCACATGGACATATGGACGTACTTGATCCTTGAGACAGCAAAAGAAGGATTCCAACTGGGACTCAGAACCGACGGACACCACAACACAGACAGATAAGACCCAGAACCCACACTCCAGACGACAGAGGACAACAGACAGTTGACCCACCCAGAACCCCCCCGACTACCCTCCCCCTCCCCTTTCCAACGACCCACGTTGCACACCTACCCCAACCCACTAAAATAGACCTACCCCTATAAGGGATATCCGAGCCACAAACAGAGGTTCACACGGAAAGGCCCAAAATTCCCCAACTAACCTGGAATACAACCCCGTAGCACAAACGACAAACAAACACAATAACTTCCAACGAAAACCTCAGGGGTAACATGCAATGCACACAACCACCCATCCGGAACCGCAGAACCCAAAAGCCATGTAATGGTATTTATTAATTAATGACTTTACATCATAAAGAAAGCATATTTAGTGTAATGCTTTTGGGGCACCACTAGGGGGAGTGTGTAGAAAAACATGTGCTTCTGGCAGTGACATCACAGGCCAGCCTACTTACACTGAATAAAACCAGATGGAGGAGAAAACTCTGTCCCTTTGCCTGTAACTGACTGAACCTAAGATGTAGTACCAGCTCTGACTTAACCCCAGCCAAAGGGCTGGGGCCTTGTAAGTAAAATGAACATTTAGCAATTGTAATAGTCTTTTGTGTAACATTTAGCAACCTTTTGTTTGTAGTTTTGTATTGTATAATTATTGTAGTAAACTGACATTCTGCTAGCATCTGTTTATTTGTTATAGTTATATTAAATATACATTTAATATTACAACGTTTTGTGTATTTTCTATCCACATATTCGACCATAATACCATGAATTATAAAAATATTAATGTTGTTCCGTATTGCTTAATTATTATGTATTAAGAGATTAATATTCATATTTAGGTCACGACCACAACATTTGGCGTAGTCGGCAGGATTATGCTTGAATATTGGGGAAAATATAAATGTTATGCATTTTGCTTAAATCATACTGTAAATTGTCTGTCTGTATACAAATGAATAAATGAATGATGATTTGGTTTTAATGGAATGAATGCAGATAGCAGATAGGGATTAGATATTTGTTTTTAAGGTATCTCTTGTTGTAGAACATAGTGATGAATTATTGTGTTGCTTGTTACGTTTTACCAACCTTTGGTCATTTTTATATATAAAACAAAAAACAATTTTACTTTTTGTCTGACCATGTGGATTTTAATCCACCATTGACCACATGGTGTGAATGAGTTGAGGCCTAGTTTCATTGTTTGCTACCATTTGCATAGGAAAAGCCTTTTCACTAAACTAGTTAACCAGGTTTTATTGCTAAATTTGACCCTGTTTGTGTACTAATTTACATTTGTTTGGCATTCATGGATTTGTCTAGTTGAAAAGAGATTTGGACAAATGTATTAAATTAGTAGTTAAGAAAAAGATACGTTTAGTAAAGCAGATTCAGTGAATAATAGATTTATGTGTGCGTATACACAGAATATTAGTATAAATATATATATGATTTTGACTCATGAAGGAGAGACCACCTTTTTAACAGCTGTGTGACCATGCTTTTCAGCTACAGCTGGGGGAGAATTTGTCCTTGTTGGGGGTGGGTAGTCTTGCCTGTATGAGAAAAAATAAACTGCATTGTTTTGTAAATGTAATTGCCTAAACTAATCAATTTGTGGAGTGTTTTTCAGCTTTATTATCCAGGACTAAGGAATTACTGGACATATGCAGGAACTGGTAACAAATGAACTGAAAAAATGGTAAAATAATTCCTTTGTCCTATTTAGTCTGAATATTTTAACAAGTTAGCATTTTTAACAAAGTAAAGGGGCTCAGATTAAGATTTATATTATTTTAGAAGCCATCTATAACTGATTTTAATATTTCCATGCTTTGAATTAGGGTGTATCTGCCTAGCGGGTGAACCTCCATAACGTGGGCTGTGATTTTAGTTACAGTAGCGGGTGGGGAACCTGAGCTAGGGGGTATTTAAACGTGTCCGGATAAGGGGGAGCATACCCAATAGTTGTTGTGCAGTTCTATCCTGTATTATTATTTGAAACCCTGTATTACTTATAAGTAGCGTTTTGTAACTTATTTGTAATTGTTTATATATATTGCTCTGGGAAAGGGATAGGCAAAATCTCTGAGAGACCAGGAAATATATTTTAAAAAAAGGGCGTATTACACTAGTGGTAGGGTGGCCTATCATGACCATAGAGACCCTTGGTGACTAGTTTTTGTTGTATATTGCCCTGGGAAGGGGATACGCTATTTAATAGAAATTCCTGAGAGACCAGGAAATATACAATAAGTGATACGTGAGTGTACTGGTTAAATTGCAGACATATTGGCCCAGAACCTTTAATCGAGCCGGAAAAGAGGCTGCTGTATGTTTGCTCCTCTATAATTTTGCGGGGGCGGTCACCCCCATGCGGAAAGCCACTGCCATCACAGGGTGGTTAGTTGTGCAGGCCCTTAGCCGCGAGGTGCAAGCATGTCCGTGGAAAGGCTAGAAATTAATAGGGAGTCACTCATAGCTGTCAGAAGTGTTGAACTTTGAGACATATTTACCTATATCCTTTCAGAGGCGGAAGAGGTGGTGTGGTTCACTCCTCTATAATTTAACCAAAGGGTGGAGAGTTATTAAACATGTTTAGGTTGGCTAGAAATGTGTTAAGCAGCTATTAGCTGATTGTTTATTTTAAGAGCCAAGTAGAAAATTAAGAAAGTTACCTTGTTGAACAAATTGTTTATAAAATGAAAAGTTTAGGGAATGTATTTATATATATATATATATATATATATATATATATATATATATATATATTCTAAGTAAAATATTTGCAGTATACGCTATAAGTGACTAGGAAAGTAATCCTGATCTGTTTCCTAACCTTTTCAGATGTAGCAGAAACCAGAGGTGGACATTGGAACACAGATAGAATATCAGATGGAGACCAGTGTTTAAATGTTGACCTTTGATGAGCTATTGAATGTTTTATTTTATTGTCTATTTAACATGTCTATGCTATGATTTTGTGCATACTATTCTCTTATTTCTAGTGATTGTATTGCAATTGAAACCCTTATGTATTATTGTATGTATGTATGCTTGCCTGGGAAAGGGGGGAATTGACCCATAGGGACCAGGGGGTATTTTTGTGTAAACCAAACTGGGGTGGGAGGGCTCTAACAAGGGAACCCCATTGTCCAGTAGGTGCTTGATTTGTGTCTGTGTAAAGTGCATGAGTGGTTGCAGTACAAAAAAAACAAAAAAAAAAATAAAGAATGATAAGAGGGATAAGAGAAAGTAGGCATTTTGGGTTATCTATACATGTTTAAATAGAAGGGTGGTAAATAGGAATGTAATTGTTTTGGTTAATGTTTAGATTAAATTGGTTAAATACAGCAGTGATAACGAGTGTTTAGATTAAATTGGTAAATGCAACAGTAATAACGAGTGTTTGGGTTAAATTGGTAGATACAGCAGTGATATTGTGTTTATCTGTGAATCAGGAGTTTGCTGGATGTGAAGAGAGGTGTGTAGGTATTTATCCAAACGCCATAGGAAAAAATATGGTTAAGACACCACAATCAAATGGTACTTGTGATGATTGGCACAGTTATTATTTATGTTTGTGTTCGTCATTGCCTGTGTTTTCATTCAAGAACTTTCAAGCAAGGATATTTTAAGCAGAAGAAGAAGAAGCACTGGACACTATGCTCAACTGTTGCTGTAAGGAGAAAAAATATTGCAGCTAAGAGTGGTGAGAGTCGGAACAAAATGCATCAGGAGCAGGAAACTGTTACGTCAAGGTGGTTAATGGTATAAAGAAAGAAAAAAACAAAACAATGTGACCACAAACACACAAAAGTCCTTGATCACATGAACTGTTTCATTCATCCCTGTCTCCATGCGTATGTTCTATGAGACTGTCGAAGAATAGAGTATCCAGTTTCCAGGACTAATGTTTGTGAAAATTCCAGGCACACAGACCAGCCAGAGGCTACAGAAATCGAATCGGTCTGTGCCATGATTCATAGGTGTTATGAGTTTGTGGTGTCTAATACTATATTAAGCTCCAAAACATATCCTCACATGAACACAATATCATTGGTTAATCTAATAAAACATGGTTTGAGTTGTTCATTATTATAAGGGTGGGTATGTGCCTACTTCCCAACTGGTAATGCATGTGCTCAATGGTGAATATTTATATAAGCAATAAAATGTAAATGGGTAATAATTAATGGGTAAATGGGTATCGTTGTTCAAAAGGTGGGTTTTGTTGTAGGGCAGGTAGTGTTAAAATGGGGAAGATTCAAAATGTACTGGTTTTATAAATGTTTGTTTTATGACATAAGTCAAAGGGTGGTTTGTAATGGTATTTATTAATTAATGACTTTACATCATAAAGAAAGCATATTTAGTGTAATGCTTTTGGGGCACCACTAGGGGGAGTGTGTAGGAAGACATGTGCTTCTGGCAGTGACATCACAGGCCAGCCTACTTACACTGAATAAAACCAGATGGAGGAGAAAACTCTGTCCCTTTTGCCTGTAACTGACTGAACCTAAGATGTAGTACCAGCTCTGACTTAACCCCAGCCAAAGGGCTGGGGCCTTGTAAGTAAAATGAACATTTAGCAATTGTAATAGCCTTTTGTGTAACATTTAGCAACCTTTTGTTTGTAGTTTTGTATTGTATAATTATTGTAGTAAACTGACATTCTGCTAGCATCTGTTTATTTGTTATAGTTATATTAAATATACATTTAATATTACAACGTTTTGTGTATTTTCTATCCACATATTCGACCATAATACCATGAATTATAAAAATATTAATGTTGTTCCGTATTGCTTAATTATTATGTATTAAGAGATTAATATTCATATTTAGGTCACGACCACAACAAGCCACAACACAGACACACCCCTAAATACATACACAGCACACGTGCAGTTAACGCAATGGACATATGCCCTCCAACCCAAGTAAGACTGCACAATCCAGAATGAAGGGACCTGCGTGTCGCCTAACAGTAGAGGTTGGAATGGAGGCCTGCGAGCCCCAGCATATATAAAGTACGAACTGCAAATGATATGTAAGAACCGAATAATAGTTCATGATCACTGGAGCACTATCTAATCTTATGAAAGGTATTAGCGATATTGTGAAAAACGCTGTGGGGCTCTAGTTGAAATAGGTGCCCTTTTGCTCAGCTATGAATGCAGATAGTGGATTTGCACTATACACCATTGCTTTGGTATAGCCGTGCAGAGTCGGGGGATATATTGGATCTGTGACTGACTCTGTCCTATCTGCTAAACATTACAAGGAGCAGCATAGCTCAGTTGTTACCAAGCCGCACAGAGTTAGGCGTGGATTGGGTCTCTCGGCTCTGTGCTCTACATGTCGCTGTGTCACCTTGCAGTGGGGATGGGCTCTGTCCCATCATTCCATTTTGTCTTCTTGTGGGCAGAGAGTGTATAGGGCAAGGGCCATAATAAAAAATGTAAATGTGGTTTAATTCAATTATAACATGTACAACTACACATATTATAAGATGTGCACAAAACGTGAAACAAGGGACCTGCGAGTCCGTCAGCATTATGGGCCTGCGAGCCCGAACGGATAGTAACATTTTCTTCTTGAAAGTAATTCACCCTGGAGACCTGCGAGTCTCACTGTTTCCTAAAATTGAACAATGAATAAAAATAATATTCACACAAAAAAGATGCAGTGGGTAGAACATCTAAATTGTTATATTGTGTTATATAGTGTTATGTCTGAGCCTGCTCACACAAGATAGTGCAATATCCATATATATATAACTTCTGGAGGAGCCTGCAACATAGAGTCAGTGAGCACCAGCAGCTACAAACCTTCCCAGACACCGTCCCCGACCCATCCCTTACACAGCCACCTCAGAAACTCCTGCCGCTTCCTTGGCGTCAAAACTAAGCTCTCAACCTGCAACTAAACAAATAGCGTCAGAGACGCCCGCACCACAGAATAACAGCATAAAGTCAGATGCAACTTACCACCACAACAGCTCCAGCAGGGAACTACTATAGCGATTTCTCGAGTGGCTGGCTTCCTGGAGAGGCTCTGGAGGCCAAAGGCAGGTTCACAGTGCTACACCGGCCTATGTCTGGACCCCTGTTCCACAGAACCAACACTCTGTCGAGCCAATAAGCAGGATTGACTGACTCATGACAGGGACTCTCACTGGCTGGTGCTAATTCCTTTGAAAAGTTTTTCCACAGCCTGACTGATTGAGCTAGCATTTACTCTCTTGTTTTTCCCCTTCAAACAACTAACGCTAATTGAAACTTCAGAATCTAGTTATCACCAGGAGGCCTCTTGGGTGTTCCAACCTTCTCATTTACTGTGTCCTCGTTAGAAAGCTGATTGCCTAACTATATAGGATGCCTTGTTTAGATAGTGTAGCTCAGCTTGCTTACTAGAATACCATAACTATAAAATGTGTGCAATTGCTCTGCATGCCATGTTATAATCTTATACTGAAAGAATTAAAAAAAAGTATTAGTAAGCGAAGATTCCTGCTATTCATTCCATGATGGATACCCCAGCCTGAATTTGCACCTTGAAACTGTAATATATAGAACCAGGCATAGCTCTATTCTTAGTCCAGTTGCTGCTGTTGTCATTTGTACTAGAAGTTATCACATCATCTTCCTTTTTTAAGCATTATCAGGGTGCTAACTTTTGGGAGTATATTCCTTATTTTGCTTTCTCTGTATAAGATTCCTTGAAGGTTATAGGGGAAGCACTTGTATACAACCACAACACACTATTGTACACCCTAGAAGTGCCGATACACCTCCTTATCATTTTTAGCTACACATTTTATTGACAAAACTGTGAAAATGTGCTTGTTTGCAATTTTTTTTTTATTACAAGGTTACTCCACCCACCATGACCACTTGATTTACAGATAAATCTGCACTTATGTGCCAGAGCTAGTTACACCCCAGGCACACATGACTTAGGAAGTCCAGAAATATGTTCCAGACTGTATAAAGTAAATTCTGTGCATAAAATACATCCATACGAAGCCTGTGATTGTACCTTGGTGACATTGGGTCAGGCATGGAAGGCAGCGCCTGTAACTTTGTCTGGCGCTGGATTCAAGGTAAGTAAAAAATAATTTTATTTCAAAAAGCAGGTGGGCTGTTGTAGGGCATTTTAGGGCATTTTAATTCATAAAGTGTCCCGAACCCCCACCCACCCCCCAAGGCTTGGAGTAACCCTTTATAAATGGTATACAATATAAGTTGCAGCAATAAATGAGGACCATGGAAATCGAATACATACATAACAAGCATGCATGAAGTACAAAATAAGCAAACTAACATTGTGTCCTTAAAGAGATACTCCAGACCCCTAAAGCAAGTAAAGGGAAACTATGGTGCTAGGAATACAAAGTTTTTCTCCCTGTAGTGCCCCCCTCCGTCACTTACGTGATTCCTCGGCACTGATTCAGGCTCTGCCTCCACTGCTCCACCCCTGAAATCAGCCGGCGGGGGAGACCTAATGCACATACGCAGCAATGGCATTAGTATTTCCCCCATAGGGAAGCATGTATAATGCTTTCCTATGGGGTTTCACATGACGCTGGATGTTCTCATGCATAGTGTGAGGACGTCCAGCGTCAGTTAGGCAAGCAAAAGTTGCCTAATGAGCCGGAAGTCCCTCTAGTGGCTGTCTGGTAGACAACCACTACAGGTGGAGTTAACCCTTAAAGGTAATTATTGCAGTTTATTGAAAACTGCAATAATTACCTTTGCAGAGTTAAGGGACCTAGGGCACTGCACCCAGACCACTTCAATGAGCTAAAGTGGTATGGGTGCCTATAGTGTCCCTTTAAACTTACTGAAGTGCTATATGTATGACAAGTATGTACTTTTTATTTTCATTTTGCTGATTGTTTAGCTCATTGAAGTCAAACAAGTTCCCAGAGCACTTGCCTTGCAAAGACTTCTCATTGAGCTGCATTGGGAGTTGAATAGCCAAAGACAGTCTGGATAGAAGAGGAGGGTTTGCAAATGCTTCAGACAAGAGCTGTTTTAGAAATATACCCATTATATCTACTAAATTGTGAATTTTATTTATTACAGTTGGATGTTTAGTGAAGTAAATCTATAGTAGAGAAATGGAATAGATTGTGTTCATATTACCTTTAACTAATAAATCATTTATAATGTCATACTACTTATATATTCTGGCTTATTACATTAAAGAAACATAATTAAAGAAAAAAATATCTAAAGTATATATTATTTTATTTCATAATAAACTAATTAATGAATTGCAATGATCAATAAAACATACATCCTCAAACATTTTTCGGCTGAACTGTTTTTTTCCATGTAAGCATACTGAATGAATAACATAGTTTACAAATAGTTTCAAGGGGAATCAGTGTATCAAGAAATTTTATGAAGGGAAACACTGACACCTAGTGTTTAGTTAAGTGCATGAATTCAGATAAAGTGATCCTTTTTTAAAAACTAAACCAATGTGTTAAAGATATTCATAAGAGAATATATACAAAAATCATACTCATTCAAAAATGTACAATTAGGTTTAGTACTTTTAAATATGTACAGCATTTTGTATAACAAGTTATATATTTTTTTGTTACTTTAATATAAATAATGAAACTTCCAATATACTGCTATTGCATAGTTAATTGTTTATCATTATGATAACGGTATGCTTTTGCCTTCTTGTTAGAAAACAAAAAGCTAGGTCTACTTGTTGGTAAAATATATATATATATCTGACAGAGAAGGTGTGACGGAGCTCCCTGTACCCCGGCTGGGTACCTCCGTCAAGCTCACTTCCTAGCTCTCCATTGGGATTCTCTCCGACACTTCCCACCCTGGAACAGGTTCCTGGGTAGAGCTTCAAGTGATTAAGCTCTCCTGCAGAGAGTATAGCTGATCCACCCAAACACTAGTTTAGATTGAGTGATGGGTGAACAGGAACTAGTTTATTCAGGCACGGCCCCCATCATTTATACACAGCCCCCAACATGGGGTCTCCATTGAATTCAATACAATGGAGAGCCCATGCTGGGGTCTGTTCAAAATTCTGAGTGCCTTGCCTAAATGCCCCTCCCAGAGAGCTCTGTGTCGGGAGATAATTGAGTTGACTGGTGTAACAGATCACCTGGAACCCATTGACGGACGCTTCCTAGCTGACGCAGAGGACCATAAGCACCACACCGGACACCACAACCACCGCAGACTCCACAACCGCCGTAGCTTAACTGGAGTCTAGCCATCTTCCTTCTACCATGGATCAACCTCTGAAATCCAGGACTGTGTGGGAAAGACCTCTCCTCCAGGAGAGCATATCAGGAACAGCTCTTAAAAAAGCTAAGTGATTAGAGCTCAGGGGAGTATACAAAGTATAGCAATACTGAGTGTGAATATAGCAGTTCCCTACAAACACGATATGAGGCTACATATTGAGGGTTAAGCAAATCAGAATGAACTGAGGGTTTATTGTCTCTTTTATACAAGTTTTCCCACAAGGTTACCACACATGTGGACCTTGTGAAGCGCAGGACACAAAGTTACAAAGCCAATCAAAACACTCTTGTACAGTTAGGCACTCCCAGATAATGTACACAAACCCTCCCCTCTGCCTGTGATACAATTACCAAACACAATGGACTAACTCAATTACTCACAGGCATTAAACACAAATTTTTCACAAAACACAGAAAACACCCCAAAACACCACATATCCCCCCTGAATAGCCCTGATCTAGGTGAAAAACATATCCAAAAATCACCCAGATCAGAGCAGGGGTTCAAAAGTTTTGTGTAAGTCACATTTGTCCAACCGCAAGCACGGTTTTCATGCCCAAAATAGATCCACAGATTTAGGCTGTGCGGCCGGTCTATCTTCTCCTCTATCCTGGAGATAATTGGCTTAAGTGGCTTTGGTAACTTAATTATCTCCAGGTACAGGAAATAGCTCTAAGTCAAAAACTGTTACAAAAACCACATAAAAATACATAACTCTTATAATACAATGTTTAACCTATATATCCAACATATCCCCAGAGAGCTTGGATCTGAGCGCTCAATATGTCCAATGTTAAAAGTGCCTTATAGTACAAATAAGGGTGGGATCAGAAAATAGCAAGGGCTGATGGGAGATTGAGGAGGGACAAAGCAGCCAGTTGAAACTGGTCTGGCAGTGTCCCTGGGACAATGCCCTGCTTGAGAAACAATAGGACAGAACAAAGGGGCGGGGGAAGAGGCACATTTTCCCATGGAAGTCCTTATTTAGTATGTCTTTTTGCAGGGCCCATAGTCTTGGGGCAGGAGGCTGGCAATTAGGCCCCTCCAGAAGCCAGTGGCGGAGGGTAGTTCGTCACAACTGGTAAGCTAATTATCTCCCAGGAACAGAGATCCAAGCATAAAACCATAAAAATACCCCAAAACATCATACAAACATGTTATAATCCCACATGTCCTATATCAACCAACAGACCTGATCTGAGCACCCAAGTTGTCCAAATGGTGCTCATATTCATGCAGTGTAAGGGAAACGTTACCATGGCAAAGTTCTGACTAGCCGCACACGTGGTCCTATGCCCAAGAGAGTTCCAGAGCAATGTGTGCTTTGGAAGGTCAACTTTCGGGAGCTCCTACAGCCAAAATACGGAGTGCTCTGCCTGACTCTCAGGAAGCATTTGTTCTACTTAGTCTCAGACACCTTCCCTCCAAAAAGTGCTCTCCTGGTAGGTTGCAAAGTGGTTCAAAACCCCGGAACAAGTTATCCTGGAACCACAAGGTCACCTAGCTGAAAACAGTTCCTTAACATTCGCGGCTAAGTACCGCTAAGGTGATCAGGAACGATGGAGTCCTTAAGCTGAAATTAGTTCCATAGCAGTCACGACTAAGTACCGCTGAGGACTATTCATGGATTTGTTAATGCGAACGGCCACCAGGGAGCTAGCATTCTGTTCTATTCGTGAGAAGGAAAAGTGCCAAACCAGGGGCACTGAGGGAAAGCTGCTAATGGAGGCTGGGCAAAGAACTCCTGAACGGGCTCTCTGACCTGGACCATAGACGGTGGGCAGGAAGCCAGATTTCACTCTCCTCCAAGAATTCGTAGCAAACATATGTGGAAAAGAGCGTTTGTCACAGAAGGCTTGAGGGTTACATTGTACCCAGATAGCACCTTAAGGGAAGAGTGGCACTTGCAGTTATAAGCCTATACTAAGTACCTCTTATTGTGGAATTGCTCAACCTTCTAAGTAAGGGCAGAAAGACTGCTTTATCCTTAATGTAGGTAGATGTGAGTGTAGGGCAAATACTGTCCCAAAATGCTTCCATCTACTCAGCTCATCAGTGCATTACATCAGCACATTACATCATATCTCACATTAAAGTGGAAGAACTTTTTTTGGGACTCAAGCCATAAGTGTTTATTGACTCTTGCAATGCCCCTTCACTCAGTTGATGTTCTCAGGCAATGGCTTAGAAAAACATTAGAAATTATGTATCTACAAAAAATCCTGTTGACTTTAATGGTGGTATCTGTAGATAAATCATTAGGATTTTTTTTAACAGTATTGAATCATTTGGAACACTTATAAAATCAAGGCCATAGTTACAAAGATATGCATGTGGAAAGAAAGGTTCAATTCCACCTTCAACCTTTCACACTTCTGTTTTTTTCTAATCCAAAGTTTTTTTTGTTTTGTTTTTTAAATAGCAATTTCAAAATTTCAAGAGATTCCACTTGTTTTTTTTTTTTTTGAGTCACATAGAAAAATAATCTTCTTTCCTCCAAAATGGCAGTCACAAAATAGTATTTACTTAAGGAGGGCACACTGATGCACTTATCACATAAATATTAAACAAGTGGGGCCAGGGCCAGATTTACACTCTTTTGCTGCCCCTTTCTATGTGCAAAGTTATTTAACTAGTTTGGGGTATGCTTGATTGGCGAATGTGTTGTTTTGTTGTTTGCTTGTGTTGTTGTATGTTTGTGGAAATGCTGCTTGTAGGGTTGTATGTATGGGGCTTGCTTCTTATGTTGCATTTGGAGCTGTAGTGTGGATAGTGGCCAGGGTCGGACTGGGGATACAAAGCAGCCCTGAAAAAAAAAATATATGCCAGCCCAGCAGCACGGCGTGGAAAAAAAAAGGTGAGTAAAAACACTATTTCTAAACACACACATACACACACATACAGCATGACAGACACAGACACACAGCATGACAGACACACACCATGACACACACACATACACACCATAACAGACACACACACCTTGACAGACACACGTGCACTCCATGACATACACACACACCTTGACACACACACACCATCATGACACAGGCACACACACACACCATGACAGAGACAGACACACACACCATTACACAGACAGACAAACACAAACACCATGACACAGACACGCACACACACCATTACACAGACAGACACACACAAACACCATGACACAGACACGCACACACACCATGACACAGACACACACATCATGACAGACACACACTATGGCAGACACACCCCATGACACAGACACATAATGACACACAGACACACCATGACACACACACACACAGAGACACACACATCATGACAGACACACACCATGACACAGACACACAATGACAGACACACAGACAGACAGACACACACAAACACCATGACACAGACACACACACACCTTGGCAGACACACACATACCATGACACAGACAGAACATGACACAGACACACACACACATAAACACCATGACACAGACAGACAAACACTCCATGACAGACACACACACACACCTTGACAGACATACACGTACCATGACAGACACACACACACATTGACAGACACACACACACACCATGACACAGACAGACCATGACACAGACACACACCATAACACACACACACACACACACCATAACAGACACACACACCTTGACAGACACACGTGCACTCCATGACATACACACACACCTTGACACACACACACCATCATGACACAGGCACACACACACACCATGACAGAGACAGACACACACACCATTACACAGACAGACAAACACAAACACCATGACACAGACACGCACACACACCATTACACAGACAGACACACACAAACACCATGACACAGACACGCACACACACCATGACACAGACACACACATCATGACAGACACACACTATGACAGACACACCCCATGACACAGACACATAATGACACACAGACACACCATGACACACACACACACAGAGACACACACATCATGACAGACACACACCATGACACAGACACACAATGACAGACACACAGACAGACAGACACACACAAACACCATGACACAGACACACACACACCATGACACAGACACACACATCATGACAGACAGCACACACTATGACAGACACACCCCATGACACAGACACATAATGACACACAGACACACCATGACACACATACACAGAGACACACACACATCATGACAGACACACACCATGACACAGACACACAATGACAGACACACACACTCACACACCATGGCAGAGACACACACACCATGAAAGACACACACACACCCACCATGACACACACAGACACATCCACACACCATGACACACACAGACACACATCATGACAAACAGACAGACATACAATGACACACACACACATAGACTCACAGTGACACATAATATAGCTACCTGTTGGCGACCGGCCAGGGAGTCGTGCAGGGCAGACAGTTGGGTCAGGTGTGCTGGTGGCCGCAGGGGGGAGCTGGCTCTTCTGGCAGCCGCAGGGGGAAGCTGGCTCTTCTGGCGGCCACAGGGGGAGCTGGCTGTGCTGTTTCTGCTCCCCAGCGCGCAGCTTAATGAGACTGGGGCCGGAATATTACGTCAAGTAGCACGCGAGGGCGGGGAAGCAGAGCCAGAAGAGCCAGCTCCCCCCTGCGGCTGCCAGAACAGCCAGCTCCCCCTGCGGCCGCCAGAAGAGCCAGCTCCCCCCTGCGGCCGCCAGAAGAGCCAGCTCCCCCCTGCGGCCCCCCTGCGGAATATGTGCATTGCCTCAGTTTATGATATGTAAAATTTAAGCTTTTCCCTTCAGATTAGAGTCAGTACCTAAGGGTAGAAATTATTAAACTGCTTACAACAGCTTGTGCCCAAAACTTGCATTTCCAGAGGCCTATACGTCTAACTGATCATGTTTAGCAAAAGTATGGCGTAAAGACCATGTGGCTGAAGAACATATCTGAGAAGGAGTAGCAGAAGCATTGAAGACCCAAGATGTGGCAATTGCTCTTATGGAATGTGCTTTTATATTTTCTGGTGGAGAAATTTGGAAGGAGATAAATAAATCCAAAGACCTTTTTTCAATCCTTGAAACAGAACAAATAGCCTGTCTGATTTTAGATTAGGTCAGGTTCTTTCCCAGTACTGTAAACACTTTATGTCAAGGCAGTAAAACATTTCTTCGATTGAATTACTAGGATTTTGGCAAAAGGTGGCCAAAATAATCTTTTGGTTGATGTTGCGTGTTGAGCAACTTTAGGAATAAAGGATGAATGACACTTCACTATTACTTTGTCTTGATGGAAGATCAGGTTTGGCGGATTAGAATTCAAGGCTTGAAGTTCACTAAGTCGTTTAGCAGTTGTAATGGCCACTAAAACTATTGTTTTATAAGTGATGATTTTGAGGGAGGCTTTTTCCAGAGTTTTAGATAATACTGACAAAATTTAAATCCCATGGGGAAACAAACTCTCGACTGGGTGGAAGCAGATGAGACAAAGCCTTAAAGGATCTAGAAATTATATCGTTTGTAGCCAACTTTCTAAAAGAGAAGAAACGAAGGCCAGATATTGAGTGAACCTTGAGTGTGGCTGGGCAAAGCCTTTTAGCAAAGTTCAGTTGTAGAAACTTGAGGATGTTCGGAATGGACGCTGTCAAAAGGTCTTCCTGGATATTGAAACAGCAAGATCAGAGTCTTTTCCAAATACAAGAATAGGTAATAGATGCAGAATCTTTTTTTTGCTGACATCAGAAACTTAACTTCTAGAGAAAGCCCTGTAGATTTCAAGATTTGGCATTCAGTAACCAGGCCATGAGATTGAATCTCTAAAGAGTCTGAAGTTGAACCATGGAGTGTTCTAGCGTGTCTACGAACAGCGGATGTTTTTAATGTTCTCTGGTGGGGAGATTTAGGAGCATGAAGAAGCTTTTCCTTGGCCACCAAGGAAGAATCGCAATAATGCTTGCTTTTACTGTAATAATCGCAGTATCCAGGGAATGAAAATTATGGGCAGAAATATGTATGATAGGGAGGAGTTCCCTGGAATTGACACAGAGTCTATTACTTCTGGTCTGTCTGAAGGGTTCTGGAGATGAACCTGTAAGTTTTCCTGTTGACCCTTGTAGCCATAAGGTCTATCACTGGAGAACCATATCTTGCTGTGATTTTTTGGAAAGATTTTGCTGAAAGAGACCAATCTGCTTGCTTTAAATGATTGTGGCTTAGAGCATCTGCCTGGAAGTTGAATTCTCCTTTTGTGTGAACTTCTAAGGTTGAGCGAAGATTAATCTCTGACCAGAGCATAATCTGTGAACACTTTTTCCAGACGAAAGGATCGTTGTGCCTCCTTGTCTGTTTATGTACACCACTGCTGTAGAATTGTCTAATCTTATCTGAACATGATGATTTAGGATCGGTGTCTTGAATGAACGTAGAGCCAACCAAATTGCCTTTAGTTCCCTGAAGTTTGATGATTTTTTTCGCTTCCTGAAAATTCCAACTTCCTTGATTCTTCTTCTTCTCTAAATGCGTACCCCAGCCCTGACAGGTAACAACTGTTGTGAGAATTTTGAAAGACTTTGTCTGAAAGGAAAGACCTGTATGAAGGAAAATAGACATTATCTACCAATGGAAACATCTGAGAGTGGAACTGTTAACTTTCGATAAATGATCCACGGTGGATGATTTCCTGTTCCATTCTTGTCTTTGCCAAGTTGTCTGCTGGAATAGATGATGTAAATAGGCCCAACAAACTGATGGCCTCTCTTATGGAGTACTTTGATTTTCTTTTGAGCTTCTGGATAGACTGAAAGGGTTTCTTTCTCGTTTCTTGTTTCCTCTGATAAAAATATCTTCACTTGAACAGAATCTAAAATGACTCCAAGAAACTGAATCCTGTAAGAGGGTGTGACGAGACCAATCTCGTCACATTGCATTGGAGAAGCCTGGTTGCTCGCCTGCTGCCTTTGGACTATGGCCCCCTTTTAAAAGACTTTATTTTTGCCTGCAGAAAAGCTGTATTCGTGCTTTTCTGCCTGGGGTTCGGTAGATTTGTTTGAATGTGTTATACCCCAGATAGGAATCCCATGGAGCCCATTCGTATGAAACTGACTGTAAAGACTTTGGCTCCATGGCGATTAAACTGTATTTGTGTGGTCCGAGCCATTCACTTAATAATGTGCGCTCAGACCTGAGCTATCTGGGGATATGTGAAATGTCTGTGTTTTATGTGTAAATATGACTTTATGTATTTTAAAGTGTTTTGTGTCTTTTTGCAACCATGTGCTTAATGGAGTCTTGTGTCTGTCCTGGGAGATAATTGAATTACTTATCTCCAGGATAGAAGACTCTGAAACTGGTTTGGGCCAGAAAGCCATGCTTCATTTAGTCACAAAGGACTTTTTACTAACTTTGAACCCCTGGTCTGATTCAGCCATTTTTAATATGTTGTTCCCCTGAATGGATTGATTGTGAATATGTAATTTTATGTGAATGTGATGTATGGTTTTGGAGTTATGAAAGTTGGGTAGAAAGTATGTTTTAACTGTTTGTATAATTGAGTTTCCTCTCAGGATAAGGGGAGGGAATATGTGGGATGTAACTGTGATGTGATTGGTTGTTTTATACCTCCCTGTGGGCGGTCCTGTATTTGCAAGACTGTAATAAAACCAGGCTGGGGTGTGCCAGCACCTCAGACCACTGCTTGACCCTCAACACGGAGCCTTGTCTCGTTCTTGGGGGGATTCACTGTATGCTGTTAGAGACTGATTGCCAGGAGTGTAAGCTGTTCGTCTGCTTTTCCTGTTCGTCTGCTAGCAGCCATTTGGGAGGTTCCAGTTCGGGAGTTGGAGTGCTATTTTGTATCCAGTTCGTGAGTTTTGGTGTTCTGCAGTAGCTGTGCCTGCATCTCTGGAAAGGGGGCCGATCGCCTAAACGGTTTTTACCCCTTGTGTGCAAAACGGTCCGTTACAGAGGGTACTAGTTCTGATTTTTCTATTTTTTTAATTAACCATGATGTGTTAAAAAATGCAAAGCAGTTTTGAGGTCTAGAAAGAGTAGTTTTTTTGAGGGAGCTATTATTAGCCAGTGGTCTAAGTAAGGAATAATATATTATATTCAAAACTTTTCATCTTAAGGATGCAGTGATAACTACCAGCATTTTGTGAACATTCTGGGAGCTAATGAAAGAAATATGGTAGAACCCTGAACAGGAAATGAAGGACCAGACTTTAAAAACCTGATGGGGAATCTTACGATTCTATTGGTATGTGCAGATATGCATCCTTTAAATCTAGACAGCTTAGTTTATGTCCTGTTTGGATTTGTATTGATGCTAAATTTATTTTTTATTATCAACTTGTTTACTGCTTTTAGGTCCAGAATGGGTCTGGATGTTCCATTTGGCTTTGTCACAAGAGAGATTCTTTAAAAAGTTAAAGAATATAAATCTTCTTTTTGGATGCTTTTGATAATATTCTTTTGATGCATAATTATTACTCCTCTCAATAGCAATGCTTCTGCAGCTGAAGAGTGGAAAAAGCTCCTTTTTGAAATTTGAGAGTTCCAGGTGATACCCATTTTTTACAATTGAAATAACTCTTCTGTCTGACGTAGTCTGTTCCCGTGTTGTGAAAAAAAATGAATAAACCTTCCTTCTACTGGCATGTCATCATAAGTTTTTGCTCTTTATGTCCGAATATTTATCCTTTCTTCTGTAATAAAATGAGGTATTCTGACCTATGGCAGAGTTTCCCCAAAAGGAGCCATTCTTATTTCATCATTTCTTTTTATAGTTTCAGGCAAGGCTTTTTTTTAACCATCTTTAATTTGTTTTTATAAATCATCTAAAGTCTGAATGGTTCAAAAGGTAGATCACAAAGAGAACAGAGAGAGTTTGCTGATAAATTTCTCAATCAAACTGCCATCCTTGCCACTGTAGATAATCCCATAGATTTTTCTGAAATATTAAGGCTTTCAGCAGAGGAATCTAGCAAAAAAAATCAGATCCACTTTGGATTCTCCCACATAAACTTTTTCTAGAGATTCTAGCCAGAGCATCTGAGCCTTGGCCACCAACGTATCTGCAATCAGGGCTGTGTTTTGAAATGCTCAGGAAATAAAGAGTTTCTTTAAGAAAAAGTAAATATGTTTAACATAGCATCTTTCAAGGCACTGGAATCTCCAATGGGTAATGTAGTCTAATTCCTTAGTTGGGCAATGGAAATGTCTACTTTTGATAAATCCTCCAATTTACACTCTGGTTCCTCTTTAATAGAAATGATTGTTTTGAAATGTTTAGATATAAAAAAGCTTTTCCGCTGGATATTTTCCATTAAAGCCTGAACTTCTTTGATAAGCTTGAGTATGCTGTCTTCAGGAAAACAACATTCTTCCTTAGAGAAATCATTGGAGTCATCCTCAGAAGATTTATAACAGGAGGATTCTGAACTGGAATCAGAGTATTCCGACATTCTACACTGTTTCCTTAAAGGGACACCGTAAGCACTGTATCTGCTCCATCTCATTAAACTGATTATTGTGTCTGGAGTCCCCTTGTACCACCATTTCTTTCAGCATTAAACAGTTTTTAATGTTTTAATGCTAAACAAGAGACCCTGGCAGTCCATCCCCTCTGTGCTGCTTTGGCTAATAAGGAAGTATTAGTCTGAGCAATAATGGGCAGCTGTGATTGGTTGAGAGTGTCAACTGACTGTTTTTAGCCCGTCAGAGCTCCAACTGACGGTATGAATGGGTATGACAACAAGGAAGTGTGTAATTTCTGCCTTAGCTACACATACAGAAGGAGCCGGACTGTGGGTGGCCAGGGACTCTTATTTTGGGGCATACTGCGTGAACATGGTGCAACACTGAATGGAGGGACAGTGTCAGGGTACTCCAGGCACTATAACCAATTCAAAGCGATAAAATGGTTATAGTGACTACAGTGTCCCTTTAAAGGAGATGTGCTAGTCGGTTAAGAACTAACAGATGCCTGCACAGGCAGAACAGCTGTATATCTCATATCCAAAAGGTCTGTTGTAAGTTCTGCTGAAACCAGGACATTTCTAACTTTTTAGCTTATTTTGATCAAACTGCACATATTTTCCTGTTATATCCATGCAGCATAGTTTGTGCCTCTCAGTGGATTCTGGATTAGACATACTGAAATGAGGGGGCCGGGGGGATATTTAATACTAATCTAGGGCAAGATCAGACTAGAATCCAGAAGATAAAAGCAAAAAGTCTTATCTTAATAGCCTCAGAGTGTTCTGGAGGGCAGGTGAGAACACACTGCAACAGACTGAGTGTACCTGGCAAACAGGTAGTTGCTACTGGATTTAAATATACTCCTTGGTCCTTGAAATTCAAGATCCATTTGGATGTATGAATTTTGGCGCCTGAAATAACGTAAATCGCATTGTGGCGGAATGTTTCACAACCTGTGCATGCGTTTTACTGTCAGGAGCGCTTAGTACATGTGCATCTTTGCCTTACCCAGCACGGTATCAGCAGAAGTTAGATATGAAGGTGAAACCCAGGCGCCCAGCATGCGTTACACCTGATTAAGATGGAGGAAGAGTCCTTTCCAGCCGGCACTTCAATGGAAACCTGGAGCAGAGCCTCCCAAGCCGCAGCTCTCTCACCATGCTCCAGGGCAAATAGAAATAATAAATTGTAAGCCTTACTATTTATCCAGCCAGAAGCAGGCAAAGAACTGTATGGTGGCACTTTATAATATTGAGGAGAAATTTTATTTTCGGTTCTGCCTGCAGACTAGAGAAAATCCCAGTTGTCATGCACTGCCTCTAATCTGCAGGGAAAGGGGGCTTTGGTGGGGGGAAGGGGCTATGCTATAGTGTGGGGATAGTGACTATAGTGGGCAATATGGGTTGTAGTGGGCATAGGCAAAGGGTAGTGGCAGTAAGGGAATAGAGGCTGCAGTGGGGGCAGTGGCTATAGTATGGGATAGGAGGGCTGTAGTGGGGAAATTGTTTCTATTATGGTAGATGTTTGGAGGAATAGTATCTACAGTGGGAGTTAGGGGTTGTAGTGGGTCACTGTTGTTGTAGTAGGGAATAGAAGCTATAGTGTGGATAAGGATTGCAGTGGGAATATGGATGCTGTAGTAGGGTATAGGGACGATAGAAAAAAAAGCTTTTTCTATCCTCCTTAAGGGAGGGAATTCTTATTCCTGGTGGTCTGAAGGGAGATGCAGCATGTTAGTGCAGCCAGATTTTCACGGCCGGCGCTGGGGAAATGTAACCCATGACAATACTCTGATACTGCACAGGAAAGGGAGACCTATTACAATCAATCTATTTGAGCGCACACACACAGGTTCACATAACCAATATTAATATAATCTTTATTGTATCGATTCATTAAAAACATTCCTACAGACAGACAAATATATATTCATGAAAAAAAAATCATATTAGAATCACATAATTTGTTTCAGCAAGTCAATAGGAATATACATACCAGTGCAAGACTGTGGATCAATCAACCAAGAGAAGAGCAAACCAACAAAGTAACAAAAAAAGGTCATCCATTTCAACCAAATGCCTTTGTCACGAGAGGATAACTGCCCCAAACCATCACCATGAATAAATTCCCTATTATTAAGCACAAGCACCTGAAAGGTGGTTAGCCACAGATTGCACAGAACAGCCCATCTATCAGGGCATGTGTCTTAGACAAGTAAGTATAGGATCCCAAATACAGTTAGAGGTGAACAAACAAAGGAAGCAAGTACAGGTAAGTAACCTCTAACTAATGGAAAATACAGGTGTAGAAAGTAGTATTACCCAACCACAGATGTTAAGCTAACTAGTCTATAGTTTCCTGGTTGAACTTGTGATCCCTTTTTAAATATAGGCACCACGTCTGCTTTTCTACAATCCTCTGGTATAATTCCTGAAAAAAATTAATCCTGTAAATTTAAAAACATTGGTATGGATATTTCTAAACTAAGTTCGCATGAGTTATTATTATTATGATTTTATTTATATAGAGCCAACAAATTCCTCAGCACTTTACAGTGGGTTGACGAACAGACATGTAGTTGAAACCAGACAATATGGACACACAGGAACAGAGGGGTTGAGGGCCCTGCTCAATGAGCTTACATGCTAGAGGGAGTGGGGTAAAGTGACACAAAAGGTAAGAATAGTATTAGACTAATGACAGTTGCAAGAGAGGAATCAGTCGGGAGCTATTAACAGTTTAATTTATACGCTTTTATGAAGAAGTGGGTTTTTAATGATTTTTTGAAGGAGTGGAGACTGGGTGAGCATCTAATGGAGGAGGGAAGTGAGTTCCACAGGAACAGTGCAGCCCTCGAGAAATCTTGGAGTCGAGCATCAGAGGTGGGAGTACGGACAGAAGATAGACGTACGTCTTCAGCAGAGCGTAAGGGCCTAGACGGAACATACGTGTATATTATGGAGGATAGATAGGTGGGAGCAGCATTATGTAGAGATTTGAAAGCAAGAACCAGAATTTTAAAATGAGCCCTATGCCTTACAGGAAGCCAATGTAGGGACTGACAGAAGGGTGAGGCGTGGGAGGTGTGGGAGGACAGGAAGATGAGCTTTGCCACCGCATTCATTATGGACCGTAACAGCGCAAGTTGGGAGTATGTAAAACCACTGAGAAGTGGATTACAGTAGTCAAGGCTAGAAAAGACAGTGGAATGGACCAGCACCTTAGTCGCATCTGGTGTTAAGTAGGGCCGGATGCGCACAATGTTTTTGAGATGGAAGTGGCAGGATTTAGCGATAAACTAAACATGAGGCGTGAAGGAGAGGTTGGAGACAAAGAGAACACCTAGGCAGTGAGCCTGCATGGTGGAGCTGATGGTAGCACTGTTGACTTGGAGGGAGAAAGACACAGGAGTAGCCACACTTGAGGGAGAAAAGGCCAGAATATCGTTTTTTTGTCAAGTTGAGTTTAAGGAAGTGGACAGCCATCCAGATAGAAATAGCAGAGAGGCAGTCAGAGACACTAGTCAGGAGGGACGGGGAGAGATCAGGAGAGGACAGATAGATTTGCGTGTCATCAGCATAGAAATGATATTGGAAGCCAAATGAGCTAATGAGTTTACCAAGGGAGGCAGTATAGATGGAAAACAGTAATTTCTAATTAGTGGGGTAATTGCTGCTTGATCCAAGGAGACATCTGATTTGCTATTTTGGGGTCAAGAAGAATTTTTTCTTAGTGTGTTGCAAAATTGGAAGTGCTTCAAACTGGGTGTTTTTGCCTTCTTTTTAATCAACAGCAAAAAACATATGTGAGGAAGGTTGAACTTGATGGTCGCAAGTCTCTTTTCAGCTATGTAACTATGTAAAAACTTTACAATAACCATAGTAACATGTCCCTCCTTACAGCCTATTCCCTACCCATCAACATACTTGCTCACTGTGAACTGGTTAAACTGGTTTCTTAATTAACCTTTTGAGTCCTTGAAAGTGGTATTAATGCAGGGAATATCTGTTAAATGGTGAACTAATAACTTTAGGAGTTATGGGTGTAAAAGCACAACCATTGTGTTAAAATGTCAGTCCTTGTTCATGTCCATAACAGCCTTGCTCTCTTTGGCTATGAAATTTCCATTTTCAAGTTTAGCCCTTCTAATCTCCCTTTAGCAAGCCCTATCGACATGTATATATTTGTTATAGGATGCTATGGACCCCTCTGATTTAAATGTTTTGAATGCCCTTTTCTTATCTTTTATTATTGGACTAACCTTTTTGCTTGGTTTTAATTAGTTTCTTTTATATTTCTTTCCAATGGTGTGTATTAAGAAATCCTTACATTTTTCCTCCAGCCAGTGGCATACTAATAGGGGGCAGTTCACCACGGTGCCACTCATTATTGGGGTGCCACCCGCCCGCGTAGCAGGAGCCAGAGGAGGAATGTAGAGGCACACAATGCTGTGCTGGCAATGTGTTTCGCCTTCATGGTGTTCTGAGCAGAAGCGCTCTGACAGTGTGTGCAGCCGGCGTTGCAGCGGAAGACACTGAGGTCCAGATTAGCAGGGAGCAGTGAGCAGGCAAAGGAGCAGGGTGAGTGCTTGCTAATATATTTTTTTTTTGTTTGTTTAAAAGTGTTTTTTGTGCAAAGGTCTTGTAGAAGGGGCAGGGTTTTTTGTGAATGGGGTACAGGAATTTTTGTGGAGGGGACAGGGGTTTTTGTAGGGAGTGCAGGGGTCTTGCAGAGGCTGTGGGCAGGGGTCTTGTAGAGCAGGACAGGTGTTTTTGTAGAGGGGTGGAGGTTTTTGTTGAGAGGGAGCAGGGTTTTTTGTGAATGGAGGACAGGGGTTTTTGTGAATGCAGGGAGCAGGGTTCTCTTGTAGAGAGATGCTGGGGTTTTGTAGAGGGGTGCATGGTTTTTTGTAGAGGGGCAGGGTTTTTTTGTAGGGCGGTAGCAGGGGTTTTTGTGAATGGAGGGTGCAGGGGTTTTGTAGGGGGATGCAGGGGTTTTGTAGAGGGGGCATGATTTTTTGAAGAGAGAGCAGGGTTTTTTGTAAAGGGGGGCAGGGATTTTCATAGAGGTGGGCGGAGGTTTTCATGGAGGGGGGCCAGGGGTTTTCATAGAGAGATTTTCATCTGGTCTAACAGCTCATCTATCCTAGGAATGGGGTATGTGTCCTTCACAGTCTTGTCGTTCAACCTCCGGTAATCTACACAGAAGCAGCTCCTACTGTCCCACTTCTGTAGTAGGAGTACTGGGGATGATCAATGTCCCCCAGTCGGAGCATCTCTTGGATCTCCTGATGCATATTCTCCCAGACCTACTCTATGATATGGTATGGGGGTTCACGAAGGGACCATTGGCTTGGGGTTTCTAACCTGTGGGTGGCCAAAGGAGTGTATCCTAGGGAATTAGAGAACATAGTCTTCTTATCCTTGAGTAACTGCCGTACCTGGGTATGCTCCTGAGGATCTAACCTATTTCCCAACTGTACCTCTTCTAATTCTCCAATCTGATCTCCTCTCCTAAGAAGGTCTGGTAGGGGAAGGTTCTCAAAGTCCTCAGAGGCAGAGCCTCCACTTCCTCTGCTATCTCATGTTAGGGGTTGAACATATGCACATTACCATTTTTACAACTGATTTATCAGCTGTTTACACAAAAAGTCACTTGAATTAACACCTACTAATACTATGCACAAATCCACCCCTGCATGCAGACATACAATGGCACCACAACCTTCACATTGTTAATACATTTGTAAATACATGCTTTTTCGCAGACTCTGTGTACTCAACTACAAACATGGTCACATAATATCATAAAAGTAATGTAAAAATGTGTTTAATGGCAGTTTATTGAGAAAAGGGTTAAGTAAAAAAACACAAATATATCAATACAGTAGAAGTGATACCACCACAGAGAAAGCTGTAAGAGTACAAAACAATCAGCAACTGAGACACTGAAAAACAAATCCAGTGTATATTAATGAAATGGAAACAAAGTCAAGTATCTCAATAATAATAATCTATTGAGATAAAGTGGGCAACCTGCCCTAGCATCCCTTGACTATTAGGCCCAGGTGCAAGGTTTTGGACACCTAAACTAGATACTCCAATCAGGCTTGTATATAAAAAAAAAAAATCCAGTTAATAGAAAAACTGGGCAAAACTAGTCACAAAGTGCGTCACTAAGGCGCACCAGATAGCCCCACGTGGTTGAGTTACAGCGGAACCTAGAACTGGTCGCTGAACATTGTCATCTGCTTATTTTACATGTTCTGTTGTGGGTACTTTGCTGGCAATACCCATCACAATTTAGGTATGATTGTTTAAACTTTTTTATTATATTAAAGATTTAGATGCTGTTCAATTTGGGTGCTTGCCTCATATTTATATAGACAAACCTGTTTGGCTTGACACACCTGAGAGTTGAAAATATTTATCCTGTTGTGGGAAGTATTCCTCTCAAGCTATATTTTTTAAACCCAGAGCCAGGTGTCACGGCACGTGTGCCTAATTCATTATTGCACTATGGAATATTGTTCTTTAATGTTCGGGAGTTCGGGATGTTCGGGAGTTATGGGGAATAAACGATTTGACCGACCGCACACGACTATGTAGCCGAAAGAAGTTCCATATATTTTGGCCCCGCGGTCGGTCTACATTCGGGAGGTAAAACAGGTAAAAATCCTTGCCATCCATAGATAATACCGGGTTCGTACGAACCCCCTTGTTTGGTATATTGAACTCACCGAACAAGGAGTCGATTAGCCCCTCCGTTCGTGAGTTCTGGAGCTCTGGAGGTCTCAGCGGTGTTCGTGCAATAGAGTGTCCGATTTGAGTTCCAGACACTCGATGACCAAACACAGCTGAGAGTTCGTGCGTAAGATGGCCGCCGCCGCGTGTTAGTCTACCGAATGGCGGCCACCCATATACGGCACTATAACACCAATTAACTGCGGTTAGAAAGGGAATAAGGGTTAAACTAGGGACACACTTCTTCTCTAAGGTGGTCTATGTATTCGGTAGTTTCCATTCGTATAAACTATGAAGGAAACTACCGAACTAACATACAAATGTCTATGCAATTTTCAATGTACAGGCAGTTTAAACATGCGAACAGTCTTTTAAAATATAATTCTGGCGGACAGTCACATGCCATCCGCCACACTCATTATCTCTATAGATATGCCTTAACTTCACCTCTAGGCCAGGCGTGGTAATCCACAGGGTATATATCCAATGATACTGAAATGTCTTAGTACTTGCTTGGGCCAGAATCTAATTCTAAGTGAGTTACCATCTTTCTTACCAGTGATATAGATCCAATGTGATCTTTGGTATATTTAAGGGAGCACTTGGAGGAGCGTGAATTCACACACCAGACACTTGTTGGTATTCAAAACAAGCCTCGCTCGTTTATTATCAGTATGTGTTTTTATACATTAAAAAGTAAGTACTTACATGCAAATACTAATAGGATAGTAGTAGGAAGGGAGTGAAAGGAGTACAGATAAGACATAGGGATGAACGTCATGTACATATAACAGATAAGTTCAGAGAAAGAACAGACTGATTTAGGAGAGACAGCTCAGGTGGGGGCTATCTGCTCCTGGAACAAGACATATATGGTCTTAAGTGTCGTTTTAAGCATTAAACATTTCCTGAGTCCAAGTTAGCCAATTTTAAGATAGGATATCTAATATGACACCTATAAGCTTGAACCTTGGAATCAAAGTGAATTCTTTCACAATCCCCTGTTTTGATCCAAGGGTTACCCCAATGTCCAAGGTATTTCCAGGCCTTCTAGCCAAAGCCTGTGGGGCTTTCATTTATTTCTTCACCATGGTTCCCTTGGACTAAGAGGCCACCAGAATCAGCTGAGGATAGTTCTTTCATTTGTTAGGCGAGGTAACATCGTAAAAATCTTCCGAAGTAAGAGCTGGAAGGTAAGTTAAGGTACGACCAACAGTAGATTTGTTTTTACATAGAGAGGTTAGTAGACATGAAAAGAATCTAAAGGTTAGAAAATTACCATAATAACAAATACAGCTAATAGCAAAAAGTACAACATTTTATTAATTAGTAAAGTCAACCATGCTCCTAGCCCAAATGTCCAATCCCCAAAGAAGACAGTATCCTGTTTTGGTTGAACTTGTGACAGTATGCTGTTAATGTAATGCGGTGTGTATGTGGTCACTGGGTTATCTAAGACAATATCCAGGAGGGCAGTAACAGCCACCACTGCCCTAACACCACTGGCAACAGGGTCTAATCTGGTGGAGTAGCATGTTATTGGTCTTTGTTTACCAGTGACCATATACACACTGCATGACATCCACAGCATACTGTCACAAGTTCAACCAAAACAGGATACTGGCTTCTTTGGGGATTGGGATTGGACATTTGGGCAAGGAACATGGTTGACTTTACTAATTAAGAAAATGTTGTACTTTTTGCTATTAGCTGTATTTGTTATTGTTGCCATTTTGACCCCCCTGGGGCAGAAGTATTTACTTTGAAGAGCTGAGTAAGTGATTAGGACTTTCTGTTATTTTATCCCTTTTGTTTTTATCTGTTGTTGGGGTAAATCATCTGCTTGTCATCTATCTTTTGTATGCAGTGTGACTATTTTTTGCTCATAATAGATATTCCTTTATTAAGTTCTGCCTTTGTCTTGTAAAGGATCACGTGACCTGAAGAGACTAATCTGTATTTTTGCAATTCCTTAAATATTATGCTAAGTTGTATTTGGTTGGTTTTTATTATTGATTTACCTGGGGGGCCAAGGCCCCCATTTATAAATTGTCTTGGTGGTGGCAGCGTTAAAATAGTAATAGTTATATTATTATGTTTAACTGTGGGTGGTGTTAAGGGGGATTTTGTCATTATTTTATTTCCGGTCTTGTGCAGACAAATAGTGAATTTTAACCTACTTATGTCACCCAGAGCAATGACATAAATAGGATAATTTCATCCATCAGTACCAATTGTTTGTATTTCCTATTTTGATTTTTTCCCATATACCTACTCGATCCTGAAAACAAGTTCCAAAGACCCTCCATTTATATCCATAGATGGGGATTATTCCATCCAGGCCTTCATAATAGAGCTGAGATAGCTCTAAAAAGTGTGAGTGTACACTTTTGCCCATTTGTACTCCCTTCACATACATCTACTGTACTGCACCATAATCTGTTTCTTGCTTTGTACTTATAGATTCATATACTAAGAGCATCATCTGTATTGTATGTATATATAATCTTAAACACTGATCACCTCCTGTGTGTTATCTTTATTATCCACTTCATAAGGGTGGAGAGAACCGCTTGTTGGTGATTTGCTGCTAATTATAGATATTGAGCACTTATACTTACCAGTTTTACCATATCCATTTTTATTTTGTTGCTGTTTATGGCTACATACAGGGAGTGCAGAATTATTAGGCAAATGAGTATTTTGACCACATCATCCTCTTTATGCATGTTGCCTTACTCCAAGCTGTATAGGCTCGAAAGGCTACTACCAATTAAGCATATTAGGTGATGTGCATCTCTGTAATGAGAAGGGGTGTGGTCTAATGACATCAACACCCTATATCAGGTGTGCATAATTATTAGGCAACTTCCTTTCCTTTGGCAAAATGGGTCAAAAGAAGGACTTGACAGGCTCAGAAAAGTCAAAAATAGTGAGATATCTTGCAGAGGGATGCAGCACTCTTAAAATTGCAAAGCTTCTGAAGCGTGATCATCGAACAATCAAGCGTTTCATTCAAAATAGTCAACAGGGTCGCAAGAAGCGTGTGGAAAAACCAAGGTGCAAAATAACTGCCCATGAACTGAGAAAAGTCAAGCGTGCAGCTGCCACGATGCCACTTGCCACCAGTTTGGCCATATTTCAGAGCTGCAACATCACTGGAGTGCCCAAAAGCACAAGGTGTGCAATACTCAGAGACATGGCCAAGGTAAGAAAGGCTGAAAGACGACCACCACTGAACAAGACACACAAGCTGAAACGTCAAGACTGGGCCAAGAAATATCTCAAGACTGATTTTTCTAAGGTTTTATGGACTGATGAAATGAGAGTGAGTCTTGATGGGCCAGATGGATGGGCCCATGGCTGGATTGGTAAAGGGCAGAGAGCTCCAGTCCGACTCAGACGCCAGCAAGGTGGAGGTGGAGTACTGGTTTGGGCTGGTATCATCAAAGATGAGCTTGTGGGGCCTTTTCGGGTTGAGGATGGAGTCAAGCTCAACTCCCAGTCCTACTGCCAGTTCCTGGAAGACACCTTCTTCAAGCAGTGGTACAGGAAGAAGTCTGCATCCTTCAAGAAAAACATGATTTTCATGCAGGACAATGCTCCATCACACGCGTCCAAGTACTCCACAGCGTGGCTGGCAAGAAAGGGTATAAAAGAAGAAAATCTAATGACATGGCCTCCTTGTTCACCTGATCTGAACCCCATTGAGAACCTGTGGTCCATCATCAAATGTGAGATTTACAAGGAGGGAAAACAGTACACCTCTCTGAACAGTGTCTGGGAGGCTGTGGTTGCTGCTGCACGCAATGTTGATGGTGAACAGATCAAAACACTGACAGAATCCATGGATGGCAGGCTTTTGAGTGTCCTTGCAAAGAAAGGTGGCTATATTGGTCACTGATTTGTTTTTGTTTTGTTTTTGAATGTCAGAAATGTATATTTGTGAATGTTGAGATGTTATATTGGTTTCACTGGTAATAATAAATAATTGAAATGGGTATATATTTGTTTTTTGTTAAGTTGCCTAATAATTATGCACAGTAATAGTCACCTGCACACACAGATATCCCCCTAACATAGCTAAAACTAAAAACAAACTAAAAACTACTTCCAAAAATATTCAGCTTTGATATTAATGAGTTTTTTTGGGTTCATTGAGAACATGGTTGTTGTTCAATAATAAAATTAATCCTCAAAAATACAACTTGCCTAATAATTCTGCACTCCCTGTATATTGCAAGGTAGGTGCTTTCCATGTTCCGAAGTTCTGACTTGCTGAAACATTAGTCCAAAAGCCTAGAAAACCTGTTCCCTTAAAACTGTTACTCAAATAAGAGAAGACATAATGTTGCAATAACGCAGCAGCTCAGTTGTTTATGGTTATGGTTAACATTAACCTTGAATATACAATATCTGATTAAAATTCCATGGACATTCATAGTGACATGTAATGCTTCTGGCATGCAGACTAGTAATAGCTATGTCTCAAAATACCTTGTTAACAAAACATACATTGCTTACTAACAGTTTCACTGTATGGTTATGAATAAATGAGCAAATGTAGTTCATGAATAAATACAATTCAGAAACATTATATCGTAGTTTCACATAAATAAATCCTATAGCGGAGAAGAAGCACTTAGAATGCAAAGCCTCTGAAGCTTTCGGAAGTGGAGAATGTGAAAGATACTTTCAACTTTCTTATGTCAACTTTTTTTTATACGAGAACATTCTTCTCCTTTTATGATAATTGTAACTGCCTATTTCCTTTCCTGCTTTATGCTCTTTAAATTAAACCTTTTTTTTACATTTATTGAATGTTTCTAAATATTTAATAGTTCACAATGGAGTCTTCAGCTGCATTTGATTTTGCTAAGTGCACCAAGTACCCCTCAGTGAAGAAGATGATCAATAAAATGAATCGGTAGACTTTCCCCAGCTTATGTTTCACAAATAAAACATTGATGCTTCTTTTAAGCTCACCCATCACTCATCCTGCAGCTTTTACAGACAATAACAGTTCATTTGAATTTTTGGGCACAGAAGATATACGATGCTGTAAATATTTAAAATCAAATTTGAAAAGAGGACAGAGATAAATGTCTAGGGTAGAACATAATGTTGAAGGTATTTATTAAAGGAACTTCTGCTGAAGTATCACTACTCTCCAGAATGTGGCACTATTGATAAAAAAATAAAGTGTGATATTACTTTAGAATGTTTTACGATAATCCAATTCTGTAATATTAAACTCACAGTGTGGATCCACGTACAATTTTAATGGTCTTGACTGCTATTTATAGCTCTACATAACCCATGTCTGGTCTTTATATTCAAAAGATAACTATATAAAAATAAGCATGTATAAAAAAAAACAGCAATGCATGTGTTAAGAGATAATTAGACAACAATAAAAAATATTACATACAGAAACAGAAATTCCTGAAAAACAATTGCTGGGTGGAGAATGAAGAAGAATGAATACACCTTTGGTGAAGCAAAAACAAGATGAGAGCACTGGCCCCAAAAAATTTAAAACTTGCCCTTCAGTAAGTCCCTGTTCATGTCTCAAGCAAGCTTGTGCTCACAAGTGTGTTTACAGAGAGAATCTTAACCTTTCACATATCAGAAGAATCCCATCCACAAGTGCAGTCAACATCTGAAATGCCAGTAGGTTACGTCTGCAAAAGAGGTACAACAACCCATACGATAATTTTGGCATTTTTAGTGGCTCAACAGTGTGATGTAGCTACTAACATTCTTGTCACTGTAAGCACATGATCCACATCTATATTGCCTTTTTTAATTTAGAGAGATCCAAAGCAAATGCATTAAAACAAAAACAGAGTTAACAGAGATATTGCCCCTTCATTTACTAATTTTGTAACAAACCCATTTGGTGCAGGTTCACCAATCTGACATTGTTTGATGTCCACAAGCTGAGTTCATGGACTGGCTAAGCAAAGAGCAGAGACAGTACAGATGTATGAAATATCCACGATTTGATAATTGATAGCTTTCTATTTAAATTTCGACTCCCTGCAACCTTTATTTCAAGATGGCAATTATTAGAATAGATCCCCAAAACTAAAGGCAGCCTTGATCCTGGATATACGGTTCTAAACATTGAAATGTAGAAACCTCTCTCTAGGCAGATTTTAGACAATGACAATACATATTTATTTTCTAAAACCTCTCTCTATATATGCATTTCTTAGTAATGTTTAGAGCAGGCCTTCACAACATACAGCCCGCCAAAGGATTTAGTGCGGCCCGCACACTAAGGGGGCCCATCGGGTGGCCTATGCACTTGGGACCACACAATGGGACTTTGTCAGCAGGAGCCCGGTCAAGCAATGTGGCCCTTTAACAGCAACTGAGCCCCTTGCTTAACAGCAGCTTGGGAGGAAGGGAGTCACTTCCTCCTAGAGACCGGAACAATGCGGGAGGGGGGAAAGGAGATAGTGAGGAGTGGGCCAGGCCAGGAGAGAGACAGAGGCCAGTAGAGAAAGGGGTGCAGGCTGCAAAAGCCAGCCTCTAATGCCCAACATCATCAGCCTGCAGACTGGACATCAGGGAAGCCACCCTTCAGCACCCAAAAGGCAGGAAACTGGAAGGTCGCTATAAAAGTGTATAGTTTAACCTGTATGCGTGTCTGTATGTCTGTCAGTGTGTGTGTGTGTGTATCTGTATGTGTGTGCCTCTGCATGTCTGTCAGTATGTGTGTGTATCTGTATGTCTGTCAGTGTGTCAGTGTGAGTGTGTCTGTGTGTGTGTGTATGTGTGACTGTATGTCTGTCATTATGTGTGCGTATCTGTATGTGTGTGCCTCTGTATGTCTGTCAGTATGTGTGTGTATCTGTATTTCTTTCACCGTGTGTGTCTGTGTGTGTATCTGTATATCTGTCAGAGTTTTTATCTGTGTGTCTATCGGCATGTATGTCTATGTGTATCCGTATTTCTGTTTGTGTGTATCTATCTGTATTTTTATATGTAATTTAATACCTTTACTTGGAAAGTGAGTCAATAAAAACCTGTGGTCCAAAGACGTTTAGCCTATTTTCATTTTAGCCCATACCTGACAAATTGTGCAGGTCTGATTTAAATCAATGTCCAGGATCAAGGCTGTCTCTGTTTTGGAGATATAAATATATATATATATATATATATATATTTCTCCAAAACTGAGACAGCCTTGATATCCATGGGCCTATATATATGTGTGTATTGATCCTGAGGAAGGACTGAAACGTTGGTCGTGATTTTTTTAATACGAACTAATAAAGGCTAGAACTTTTAAATTCTGTGAGTGCTGCTACCGCTTTGGATACCTGGATAACCAACTTTCTTTTTATATATATATATTTATACATATATATATATATATTTGTGGTAAGGGCATAAGCCGTAGTATAACTTACATAAATAGGACAAACCATGAAAGGAAATGTCAGTTGTGGTGTGCCGGAACTGACGAGGAAGTAGGCCTGAAATAAAAGAGGGCCTACCTTATAAAATGCTTATGAAAGCGGTGTGGTGGGTGGGACAATCCGTCGCACCTAACAGGTAGTGAGGGAAGGGTCTGGAGTCCCTTAAGAAGGGTAACCCAGCCCTTCCCACAACTTCAGGCCACGCCTTCCATTTGTGGTCAGGGCATAAGCCGTAGTATAACTTACATAAATAGGACAAACCATGAAAGGAAATATCAGTTGTGGTGTGCCGGAACTGACGAGGAAGTAGGCCTGAAATAAAAGAGGGCAAAAAGAGATAACCATTTATTCGTCCTACAACCGGACATAACAGATTACATATTCATAGTTTTGAAAGCCAGGCGTACTTCTTGTATGGGCTGAGGGATGTATCTGGTGTATGCCGTAGATTTCCATCGTCCTAGTATCTTAAAAATGTGAGCAGGGATATTCTTTTTAGAAGCGGTGGTGGCGGGTCCTATTCTAAAAGAGTGTCCAGAGTAGCTGGCTGGGTTCAGTCCTAACCGGACTAACAATCTCCTAATATACATCATGAATTGGCTCGTAGTGAGCTTATTACCGTGTAAGGACAGGAGTGGTTGTGTTGGAACCATATTGTCAAGGGCAAGAAGGGTGTCGAAAACCTTCACCGGGCACCAAGTATTACTTGTGGGGTAATAGGGTATAGTGACCGTTTGCCCTGGGGCGCTTGTTTTGGTATGGTGCAGTAACAGAAGATAGTGATCTTGGACCTTTATCAGATCGGACCTTGTGAGGAAAATGGGTGAATTATAGCTAGTAGTAGTGAATTCTCTGGGCCGTAAAAACCCGTAAAATGCTAAATAGATGGCGGCTTTAATCACACGATTAGTATGGGCTTCAAATGGTGAGGTGTCTAGTAGTTTTGACAGTGACTGAAACAATACATTGTGTATGGGTAGTCTAGTTGGTGAGGCTATAGGGGCGGAGTCTTTGATGCCTTTAAGTATAGCCTTAACTTGGTAGGACGACAGAAAGCGTTGTTTGTTAGGCCAAGTGGTGAGGATGTGATGCTGAATGCCTGTGATATACAATTTGATGGTATTGTAAGATAATGTTAGATGAAAGTGGCAAAAAGAAATAAAAGCAATAATGGTTTCCATAGAAAACTGGTCAGTGACATTAAAGTCCAACAAGAATTTATTGAAAACATGGAAAGCCCTTCCATATGCCTTCCTGGTATTATCGGAGAGACCGAGCTGTGAGAGTTGTCGCCCTTGACATAGCAGAACTTTTAGTCCCAGACCATTTCCTGCCACTTTGGAACTGGAGTTGGTATCAGGGTAGCTGTTGGCAGGGCTTCCCGAAACTCCTGAAACCGAGACCGTGACAAATGATCAGCTGCAACGTTGAGAACCCCAGGCACATGAACACAAGTGAGAAGAAAACTGTGTTTTGCAGCGAGCAATGTGAGAGTCCTCATGAAACGCATGATGGTGAGGGAAGAGGAACGCCCCTTGTTTACAATATGGCATGTTGCCATATTGTCCGAGAAGCAACGAACCGTATTCCCGGACCACTTAACTGCTGCCGCTAAGATAGGATAGAGCTCAAACAAGGCTGAAGTGTCCTTAAACCGGGGGATCTCTGTAATTTCCCTAGGCCATTCTCCCCACATCCATTCCTTGCCCCATATTGCTGCAAAACCTGATGTGGCTGCGGCATCCATCCAGACTGACTCCGACTTCTCTGACCAAACCGGTATAAACATGCTTTTCCCGTTCCAATTTTGCAAAAACTCTCTCCACATATGTAGGTCAGCGGTGGCCTGTACGTCTAAAGTAATGCGGGAGGTGTCAGATTGCAACATTGGCAACAGGCTAAGTAACTTTGAAATGAATGCTCTACCTTGTGGAATGATTCTCATAGCGAAATTTAGAGAACCCAACAATGATTGCAACTCCTTCCTATTACATGAGCCTCCTCCTAAGTAAAGGTCGATAGCTGCCAGGATGCGCTCAATCTTTTCCCTGGGTAGGCTAGCTTGCATGTGTACAGAGTCCAGTACCACCCCCAAGAAGTGGATGATAGTATCTGGACCCTCAGTCTTAGTAGGTGAAATAGGCACTCTCAGTTGTGTAAACAGTTGTGTGATAGATTGGAGGCTACTGGGAGGTACTAGGTTACTTTCTATGGTCAGGAAATCGTCCAGGTAATGGATAACTGTGGGACATTTACAGATGTTAAGCAGCATCCAGCACAACGTCTCAGCGAAGATATCGAAAATCCTGGGGCTGCTTTTAGAGCCAAACGTGAGACGCGTGAAGAAGTAATATGAACTTCGCCACTTAACACCATGTAAATGCCATATGGATGGGTGGATAGGGAGCAGCTTAAAAGCGTTGGCAATATCAGTTTTACTCAGCCATGCCCCTACTCCTGCTGAGAGTATGGCTGTGACTGCATTATCAATGTTGGCAAACTGGAGGGAAAACTCCTCAGACGGGATTAGTGAATTTAGACTTGGGGTATGAGATGCATGGGGGGCGGACAGATCTAGAATTAATCTTTGTTTATTGGAGGATTTGTTGGTGACCAGTCCTATGGGGTTTGTCCTCCAAACTGCGAAAGGCGGGGGGTTGAAAGGGCCTAATAAGAAACCTTGGTCAATTTCCTTCTGTAGGAGTAAGTCAATAGTGTCGGGTGCTGCCAAGGCTGTCTGCAAATTATTACATTCTAGGATCCCCGTGGGCATGTGAATAATACCCGTGTGAAACCCCGTCTTAAACCCTGTCACCAAAAAATCAACGAGATGTTGGGAAGGGTGATCACGCAAAAGTTGTTTCAGTAGGGAGACATGAAGAGACGATAAGTACTGCTTAGGGTATAGTTTATTTGGTCACATTGCCTTGGAGTGAGCTCTGAAACATAGTGAGCAAACATGGAGAAGTCTGCAGGCACTGTAACCGCAGGAACCTGAGTTGAAATTGTTACAGACCTGCGATTTACCCAAAAACACTATGTCACGGCCTAGTTTATCTTTAAGCACCCTGCCAGGTCTCCCTGTGGGTACTACATTAGGAGATGGAAAAACAGCGTTTAAATCTGGAGAATTTGGGCACAGATTAGCCGTGTGGGAATTGGACGAGCAAATGGCACAAGCCGGGGTTTTTTGGCCCGCGAAGTGCCGGCAAAAAAGCTCTGTATCCAGGACGCCCCAATCCGTTTGATAATTGAACTGTGAAAGGGCTGCCGACGCCTTCGCGGAAAAAGCACGGTGGTAGTCGTAAAAAGATGTACCACAGTACTTATGCCCCAAATCCACCAGCTTGTGGAGATACAAGTCCAATTCCTCCCTCCTATCCGGGTATACCGAGCATATTACATCTCTGTATATACCGAAAGCTAGTACGAATTCTGGAATTGATAGCTTCTGATTCAACCTGGGGTCTCTGGACTTCAATACCACTGACACATCACCGTATGCATAGGTCTTATTCTCTAGGACATCTTGTGAGGCTATCAAAAATGATACCAAATTGATATCTTTCCCTTCCAAGATGTCCTTCTTTGTTTTAGCATGCACCATGTGTGCAGGGTTAATAATATGTGGGTCTTTTAACCTATTTTGTAAATTACCCGGTAGGGGGTCCAAATGGACCGAAGCGGCCGGATCCACTGCAGCAGCCAGCGACTTTTGCTGGCTTTCTGCATCCATTTTGTCTAGTTTGTCAGTAATACGACCCAAAGAGGTCAGGACTGAGGACAGAATCGTATTCAGATCTGAAGATTGGGTGCCACTGGACCCTTCACCCGCCCTCGCGTTATCAGTCTGTGTGTTCAGCAATCTGTACAGTTCTGCTTTCCTAGCTGTAGCAGGGAAAGGAATATTTCTCTTCCTTAATTCGGCCGTGATCCTGGGAATAGTCCATGCCCTGAGTGAGGCAGGGCTTGCGAAGTCGTCACCCCGAGACGGAGTGACTGATCTAGCTGGTGTACTGGGTAAGGACTCATCTTCCCTTCCTTCCGGAACTTGGGACATGCTATAACATAAAAAATGACATGTTACCTGGGGTGCTATCCAACTGGCTTATGATAACTAATGCCAAGCGGCGAAGAATTATTAAGTAACGTGACAGGTGAGGCCCTGCTAGTAGCCAAGCGGCTATGAGAGGCGCTATCTATGATTTGGCTCGTGTGGAGTACGTGGCCATTGGCATTATGGCGGGGTGGAGGCCTCTCTGTGATTTGTAACAGCATAAGACAGAATGGGAGTGACAAGTGAGGCCCTCTCTATGCAACTAAGCGAGGCGGCTAGCTATGAATGGGCCCGAGGGGATGCCGTACCTCCGAAATGAGGATGGGTGTTGGCCTCGCGGGACCACTAACGTAAGGCATAAGAGGCCAGAAAACGTAGCTAGTGGGTCCTATTTATTGTAAGCCAGTAAATCTGTACTAAGCCGAACGGGAAGGTATGGGGAATAATAGTCGAAAAGATATGACGTACCTGATGAGCGGGTTGACAGCTATTATGAGGAAAAGGAGGTACAGACGATCTGTAGTCACCTACGAAAGTAATATACATTTGTACGGGCACAGAAATATGACCCCTAACTCCCCTGTTATTCAGATACCTACCAGCAATATTGCCCTAGCAGAGGGCTGGGCACCAATTAACAAAAGAGCAAGGATGCCTATACCTAAAATACAGAAAACACATATAAGGACCCTGGCGTAGGGTGACTGTTAAGTAGAAAATAACTCGAGTGAACTGACCTAAGTCCTGTGCAAGTTGTTAGAATAGCTGCCCACCGTGGAAATGCAGAGAAAATACTGAAAAGAGTTTAAAAACATCTTAAGTGCTAATCATGAATATATATAAATTCCCAATACCATGATCCGTCATTGTTAGGCTAGCAGCCTAATAATTGTATTAAAATACGTGCCCAACATAAAAGTATCTGCACACATTACTGGTTGTAACCTCATATGCCAAACTTGCTTTAAATAACTGCAAACTTTATGAACTTAAAATAGCATAAATGACAGAACAGGTACAAGAAACTCTAATCACAATTTTAGACACCAGAGGTCGCTCTGGTGCCTATACCAGTGTATGCTTTTAAGTAACAGCGTTTTAATGAAATGGACACAAGAATAAAAGTAACGTGAGAAATAAGCATAAGTGTGCTTATAAAGTGACAAAGTATCAAGACGTGAATAGGTTGTTGTATAACATTGTATTATACTGGTACTTTGTGAGCGTGTAGCATATTGACCCTTAGTGATGACGTAAAACGGCCGCGCCGCCAAATTTGCGACGGCCGTTTTAACTTACGATATGCAGCGTGAAAATTTGCCCGCCGACTGCCCGACCTAGCGCGCACCAGCCCGTGGTATCCGAAGGTAATCCTGGATGCCTCCGAAAAACTGCCCGACCTAACGCGCACCAGCCCGCCGGAAACTGCTGTCCGAAACCGGAAGTGACGAATACGTCCCCAGCAATCCGTCGAACCTAACAGGTAGTGAGGGAAGGGTCTGGAGTCCCTTAAGAAGGGTAACCCAGCCCTTCCCACAACTTCAGGCCATGCCTTCCATATATACATACATATATACATACTTGGACAGTGTCCTTGCACACAGGATGAATATCTAATGGCCGGGTGCCAGTCCTCAAAATAATAATAATACGTAGTGTAGAAACTGTGAAATAGGGCTGCACTTGAAAAATATATTGCATCAAGCACACTATTACCCGCAAGACGCCTTATGTTGTCTATAAATTAACCTGTCCTTCTGGACTCTCTTACGTTGGAAAGACTGAGGCACCTTTATGCAAACGCATATGTGGACATAGATCCAGTATCAAGACAGCATACAGGGGTGGCACTATGGATAAGCCCGTTGCAAGACACTTCTAGTCTCTTTGAAATTCACTACAATAGATCATGTTCCAAAATCCCACAGAGGAGGAGATCGAGGCAATCTGTTACTCAACAGAGAGACCTTTTGGATCTTCACACTGAACAAAAGGCCTAAACGATATGCCATAATATGCCATATTATTAATTCCTATTGACCATGCTTGGAATTAGTTTTTAATATAACTTATAGTTTAAACAGTGGGGAGACAGTTATTAACCTATAACATTGATTCCCTTGCCCCCAATTTAAATGTTGGGGTTCAGAGAACAACATTATTATTTATGTAGTATTGCCATTATTATACAGGAATCACTCCCTCTCCCCCCAATAATTTGGGGTGTTGAGATGCATAATATATTTATATTCTGTTATGAATAAAATTAACTCATAAGGTATGTAAATTAAATCTTCATATTAGCATATTATTCCCCTCCTTGTTTGACTATTTGTTTTTTTATTCATTAAGTGAATATTTAGGTAATAGGCACTTTATAATTGATTCCTTTAATAATTAGGATGACAATTTACACTCTATGCACTTTCTATTCTAATGCACTTATATACACTGCTCAAAAAAATAAAGGGAACACTTAAACAACAAAATGTAACTCCAAGTCAATCACACTTCTGTGAAATCAAACTGTCCACTCAGGAAGCAACACTGAGTGACAATCAATTTCACATGCTATTGTGCAAATGTGATAGACAACAGGTGGAAATTATAGGCAATTAGCAAGACACCCCCAATAAAGGAGTGGTTCTGCAGGTGGTGACCACAGACCACTTCTCAGTTCCTATGCTTCCTGGCTGATGTTTTGGTCACTTTTTAATGCTGGCTGTGTGGTAGCATGAGACGGAGTCTACAACCCACACAAGTGGCTCAGGTAGTGCAGCTCATCCAGGATGGCACATCAATGTGAGCTGTGGCAAGAAGTTTTGCTGTGTCTGTCAGCGTAGTGTCCAGAGCATGGAGGCGCTACCAGGAGACAGGCCAGTACATCAGGAGACGTGGAGGAGGCCATAGGAGGGCAACAACCCAGCAGCAGGACCGCTACCTCCGCCATTGTGCAAGGAGGAACAGGAGGAGCACTGCCAGAGCCCTGCAAAATGACCTCCAGCAGGCCACAAATGTGCATGTGTCTGCTCAAACGGTCAGAAACAGACTCCATGAGGGTGGTATTAGAGCCCGACATCCACAGGTGGGGCTTGTGCTTACAGCCCAACACCGTGCAGGACGTTTGGCATTTGCCAGAGAACACCAAGATTGGCAAATTCGCCACTGGCGCCCTGTGCTCTTCACAGATGAAAGCTGAGCACATGTGACAGACGTGACAGAGTCTGGAGATGCAGTGGAGAATGTTCTGCTGCCTGCAACATCCTCCAGCATGACCAGTTTGGTAGTGGGTCAGTAATGGTGCGGGGTAGCATTTCCCTCCATGTGCTCGCCAGAGGTAGCCTGACTGCCATTAGGTACCAAGATGAGATCCTCAGAGCACTTGTGAGACCATATGCTGGTGTGGTTGGCCCTGGGTTCCTCCGAATGCAAGACAATGCTAGACCTCATGTGGCTGGAGTGTGTCAGCAGTTCTTGCAAGACGAAGGCATTGATGCTATGGACTGGCCCGCCCGTTCCCCAGACCTGAATCCAATTGAGCACATCTGGGACATCATGTCTCACTCCATCCACCAACGTCACATTGCACCATAGACTGTCCATGAGTTGGCAGATGCTTTAGTCCAGGTCTGGGAGGAGATCCCTTAGGAGACCATTCGCCACCTCATCATATATATATATTTGGACAGAGAAATTTCAAATGAGAATTAAAGGCGAACTCAAAGTGATTTTTAAATTTAACCCCTTAAGGACCAAACTTCTGGAATACAATGGAATCATGACATGTCACACATGTCATGTGTCCTTAAGGGGTTAAGGACAAAATAGTCAAACTGGAAGCATATCTGGATAAGAGAATTTGTCCAGTACCGCTATTATGTCCTTAAATGTGCAGTGTACTTTAAAATTTTATTCTTGATTTTTGACAAATGATGAGATCACTTCCATGGTGATCAGAAGCTCTTTATAATCTTTTATTAATTCATTTATTTTTTTAATGTGAGATTTACTATTTTTTAAGACAGTTTTTATTCATTTTGCCTTACTTTCCATTGTTTATCTTTTGTAAACAGTAAAAAAATTTCAGATATGCACTTTTGGCATTAGTGACATACCAGTGATTTACTTTCAGTCAGTATATGTACCTTTGATGTCTGTTCTTTTTAGGATAAGGATTTAAAGAGACACTCCAGGCACCATAACAACTTCAACTCAATAAAAATTTTATGGTGCTATGAGGCCTCAGGAGCCACCTTGTCTTTAGGGGTTAAACCATTTACAAACATGTTAACCCCACACTTGTGCACACGATGCCCAGCAAATTCCTCTGATGATCCAAAGCTTCAATAAGGTAGGCATGGACTGGGTGTCGCCAATAAACTGAGACAGTTAGTTGATGTTCTCTAGCTCCCCATTCACAAAAAGGTATGTGCCTTATTCAATCAATGTTATGAATTGTAGACTTGTGCTTGCTGAAGACATTTGTTTTGGTCAAATCACTTTCTCTGGGGAAGGAAAAAAATCAGGATGGCCAAATTGTGGCCATATGAAGGTTTTGCTCATCCAAATTCCATTAACAAGGACATTAAAGATTCAGGAAAACAAATCAGAAGAACCAAAAATGTGCAAAAATGGGCCAATCAATTTACTGCCCAAATACATAAACCAGGAACATAGTAACAATTCCTTCCATTTATCTAGACTAGTGATTCACAAACTTTTTAGGTTAAAGGCGCTCTTAATATTTCAATATTTTTCCAAGGCGCCCCAAGTAAAAAAAATTCTTGGTTGTATACATGTACAGCACTGCAGCATATACTGGGCCCCTGTTCAGCAGAAACATTTTCTTGTCAGGGGCAGATCCAGAACCTAATCTTGGGAGGGGCACTGGTAGATTATTTAAAGAAACAATCCAGGCACAGTAAACACTACAGCATGTTTACAGCATGGTAATAAAAGTGAACTCTAGCAGCCTCAAGAGCTGCTAGAGTTTACTCTCCCGAGATTCGGGAGGTTGCCGTGGTAACTGGAGAGGAGATAGAGGATAGAGCTCCCCCGGGTCCTATCTCCCTCCCTTCCCTGCCGGCTGCGAGTATTACAGTGCAAGCGGGCCAGAGAGGGAGATCTCTGATCTCCCCTCCGGTCCTGCAGAGCCGGCAGGGGAGAGGGAGGAACAGTTCCCGATGCTATGATAATAGCACCGGGGAAATATTTTGCCACGGCACACAGTTTGGGAACTGCTGATCTAGACAATATCCTTACAAACACACCTATTGTCTCAGTAACCATTTATTCAAATTAGATTCTTTACATTGATCTCAGAATAGTCACTTTTGGTCCTATGCCCAATACATCAGCTCCTATTATTTAAAAACCCTATAACACATGTACTTCTTAAATATACATTCTAAACGTTAGATTTCATAGTGCATGGATTTGTGCTTTTGTTGCATTCAAGAAATGTTAAAGTTTCAATTTCAACACCAAAAAAAGCTTCTGCAAGTGAACTAGCAATTGAGGCACCCTGAACCTTTTGGAAAATATGTTTAACATAGTTCCAGAGTTGATATTGTTATCACCTTACAAACTCAATAAAAATGTTGAAACTTTATCACAAAATATCCAGTGGGGGTGTCATTTTGCTTGTAAGTAAAATCCCTTCTTTCCAGAAGCAACACTTATTAGATAATTTCCTTTTTCAGTTCTCTGATTTCCATACACCTTCAATAAAATTCAAATGAAAAGCACATTATCTTTAGGGCATTATAATAATACAACAAGTTCATACAAAATAGTAAAAAGTATTTCAAGTTAATATAGTGAGACTTTATCTCACAATAAAAACATTAGTTCACTGTTAGTGTAGGGCTCAGGTACTGCTTAGTGGATCACAGTATTTTCCTTGGAGTCTCTATTCTGCCAATTGGACATCAAGAGTGTCTTCCACGTGTTGCAGATTAAAGATCTCAATACATTTCATTGTTAGGGTGCAGTCATAAGTAAGAGTGATCAGTGTGGAAGATTGTCATCAATGTAAATAATTGTCAGTCTCAAGAGGTAGAAGTAGTAAACAAAAACATGTTTTTAGAACAGAAGAAAGATACTTCTGTGAGAAAGGTACCCCTTATAGACACACAGACCATTTCAGCTCATTGAAGTGGTCTGGGTGCAGTGTCCCAGGTTCCTTAACCCGTTCCTTTTAATAAACTGCAATAATTACCTTTGTGTGTTAACTCCACATCTAGTGGTTGTCTACCAGACAGCCACTAGGGGTAATTCTGAGTCATCAGCTGACTTTTGTCAGTTACCTAACTGATGCTGGACCTCCTCCTGCTATGCATGAGGATGTCCAGCGTCACCCTAAACCCAACAGGAAAGCATTGTATAATGCTTTCCTATAGGAAAGTATTAATGCGAGCGTGGAGGCAGGGGAGGAGAGGAGGCAGAGGAGGAGTACGAGCTAGCACTGAGGGACATTGGCGCTGGACAAGTTAGTGACAGAAGGGTTTTCAATTCTTTCTGCACCACGGGAAGGGAGGGCAGCACTATTTTCCTTCAAACTGTTTTATAAGTCTGCAATTACTAGTTTGACAGTTTGACCTGTCTGTTACTAGCTATTATAACTGAAGGAAGAATGCTTGCACTTTTGGATAACCACCTGTTCCGGTCGCTTTTCTGAATTAAAGACATTCTTGGAAAAAGGTTTTCTTGGTAATAGTTATATAGGCTAAACAAATACTTCAGCAGTTGGTTTTTGTTTGGCCCTGACATTTTCAACTACCCTCTGTGGGATCTCCCATCCGTGTCAGTACACAATCCCAGCAACTTGGTTGTGTGCCTCCATTTATGCTTTTACTGCTAATATCTCGCTACTTTGTTTGTCTCAGTGTTGCTTGGTGTGGAAGACTCCTACTTCTGTTGGTCTGGTGCATCCTCTAGAGGTCTCAGGTATTCCCTTAGACCTCTAGAGGAATCTTTTGGAATAAACTCTGTGATGTACATGTGGATGCTCTGTATGTCATCCAGGATGGTGGCCTTGACACTCATGAGGCCCTGGCCACCTTAGATTTGTGTTGGATTTCCATTCATAGTGAGTATTTGTGTCAAGACATCCATGATGACCAGTTCTTCTCTTGACTGGTAGGGTGTATGTGTTGCTTACTTATATCCTGTTCTTGCCATTGAGCTGAGACTTCAGCAGCTCCACTCTTCTTGATGACCTAAAGCTATATATCTCAGATACCTTGGTAAAGGCCTCAACCCCCCCTTAGCCACATTTGATGTTCACTTGTGTTATTGTCCTGGAATTGTGTTCTGGCAGCATGCATTGGTCTAGTAGCCACTGTGTCTCTGTGTTCAGTGTTCAGTGCTGTCAGTCTTTCAAAGTTGTTTCCACCACCTCTGGTATGGGCATATCGTAATTCTACAGTAGCCAGGATCTATCCACTACTGTGAAGTTGATCCAGCTTATTAACTTCCTTCCATGTTGTCTTTATCTGGCTTCACATCATTGTCTCCATGGTGGGCATTGCTTCTCTTTGAGCCTGATCTTATAGTCAAGCAGCTGGAGGACCACTGAGCCAGCATGACTCTCTTGCCTTGTGTTGCTCCCATATTATTGAGGGCTGTGACTACCAAGTTGGGGGAGTGGCTTCAACAGATTCCAGGTGGGACATCTGAGATCACTGTCCAGAAGAGTGCAGTTCTAGGAACAGCTAAGCTACTGCACAGAATTCAAACTCCCAGGCCTCTGACAGAGGACCTGAGAATGAGGAATGTATATACCACCCAAGATAGTTGAGAAAATCTATATATATATATATATATATATATATATATATATATAATTTTACAAATAGTCCATGTGCATTGGCTATTTAAGGTTAATGTTGGGTGTCAGTCCTAGGCATACATATACAAATACTGTAAACAATGGGCTGCACTCCTGTGGTAAATACAGGAGAGGTCGGTCAATATTTCAGTCCCTCCCTGGGACTTTCCTTAGGTGGTCCAAGGTTCAAGGTGGGACATCCGATATCTCTGTACACTAGAGACAATTGCATTTTCTTGTTCAAAAAACAATGTGTTTGTGAAGGAACTTAGAATCCTAAAGTGGAACTGTGAATATCTTATGTAATGTTTTTATGCTGGCATACAATGCTTTTATGCTGGCATACATTGTAAATGTTGAGGAATTACATAATGTGTGATGTGTGTGTGATTTAATAGGATTCATGAGCATTATATGCCATAATGGGAGGAAAGCATGAGAGCACATATGCAGCATTTGGTAAAGTGATCCCTGAGCAAGCATGTATGTCTGGTACATTTTAGGAAATAGTGACTAAGGACAAAATAGTGCTTTTGATTTGGCTTGTTTTAATATAATTTAATAACTTGAGAGTGCTGTCATCAATTCAAAGGTAAGAGATCTTGAACAAACATGTATTAAAAATAATACACTTTCGTGTTGTTGGGGTACAAAATACTTTGCCACGAGGGAATTAGCCAACTGCAAATTCTTAATCAACCCCAAAAAGTTGACAAAATTTATATCAGTTAAATTATTTTGCTTTTCAAGTTTTATATCAGGCTAATTTTAGAAGATATACTTTAAAATATATATATAAAGAAGTCACTGTTTTATGTTACATAAACTATTATCTTTTATTTTGCTCTGCTGTTAATTGCATGCCTTTAAAAGGGAAAGATATACCAAACAAAGGTGTGTTGCGTGCTAATATTTCACTTTACAATATGCCAATTAATTTTTAATGAGTACATGACAATTGACAGATGATCTAATCGGGAGATTCATGTTTTGATGTCTCAGTTACTTAGTTCATATAGAAAGCAAATAAATAAATAAATAAACCCCCAACATATTTTACTGCCAGAACTGGACAAGGCTATAACGTTCATTTCAATCTAGATAAATAATATGAACTTTAAAAGGAATAAATGAAAATACCTTAACCTCTGAAATTTTAGTTGACAGCTTTTGAAAATTAAATTATAACACAAGTGCTGATCGGTTTGATATCTGCTTTCAGTTTAGAGATGATGTATTACAGTTTTAATGGAATATCATCTATCAACTGATAATAACAAATGTAGTATTTCTGAGCTTGTCATCTGTTCTCTGATGACAAATAGTCCAACTTGTAGCAATGATAATGGGATTTTTTAATGATCTATCCTAAATTGACTCAAACTGCGACTATTATTTTATAAATATGATTAATCCTGGAATGCTAAAGTGACCTTCATATAACTACACAGTTGTCCAGAAATATTTATAAAAAGAAAAAAAAAAAAATATGTAAATAATTTATAGCATGAAAAATGCATGTTACTTAAAATTCTGCATTTTATTTTGTCTTTTTTTTCACTTTCAATTTCATTTCAATTGGCACAACAGTGTACTTGCTATATAGTAATGTGTACTGATTATTGTCAAAAACCCTGAGTAAGTTTACATAGATATTGCCATTTGTACATGGATATAATAAATTTTATAAGAAACAGCTGTAGTTCAGTGGAGCACATTCACTGAAATTGTGCATTATTGCGGTATGCCATAAATGTAGACAGATCAGAGTTTGCCTTAATATATTGTATATTAAACAACTGAAAAAAAACTGAAAAATAACAGAAGAGTTAGAAATATTGCTTGTGTGCAAAGGAAAATATTTACTATATCGGTACAAAGGTTAATAAGTATTGTCAAATTTGTTGGTCCCAATTTCTTTTAAATGAAAAGAGTGTGTAGTTAGGTCTATGAGACATCTGTTCCCTCCAGGGCCTGACGGTATTCATCCACGAGTACTTAAGGAACTAAGTGTGGAAATAAGTGAGCCTCTTGTTTTTAATCTTTCAAGATTCTTTTATTTCAGGATTTTCGCGGAGGATTGGAGGAAGGCAGATGTGGTTCCTATATTCAAAAGGCTTCAAAATCCTTGCCTGGAAATTATAGCTTAGAATTATAGAGCTTAACTTCTGTGGCTGGGAAGGTATTTGAAAGGTTATTAAGGGATAGTATCCAATAATTCATTGAGCAGAATGTAGTTATCAGCAAAAATAAGCCTGGTTTTATGAAGCATAGGTTATGTCAAACTAACTTAATTGCATTCTACGAAGAGGTAAGTAGAAGTATAGATCAGGCTGTTGCAGTGGATGTGATCTATTTTGATTTTGCAAAGGTGTTTGATACAGTTCCACACAAAAGATTAGTGTTTAAAGGAAATTGATCTAGATGCAAATTCTTTTTCTTGGGTAGAACATTAAAAATAGAGTACAAAGACTTGTCATTAATGGTACATTTTCAAGCTGAAACCTGAGGTGGTAAGTGGTGTCCTTCGGTGTTTTGTTCTGGGACCCCTTCTATTTAACATGTTTATAAATGATCTTGAAAAAAGCATTGAAAGTCATGTTTCAGTGTTTGCAGATAACACAAAACTCTGTAAAGTAATACAATGTGAGCAACATATTACTTTGCTGCAGAGGGGTTTAGATAGACTGAGGGACTGGGCACTCAAATGGCAGATTAAATTGAATGTCGAAAAATGTAAATTATGCACTTTGGGGTAAAGAATGCATAAGCAACTTATACCCTAAATAGTAGTAGTGGTGATCTACGGATAACAACACACAAGAAGGATTTGGAAATTGTTGTAGACAACAAACTAGCCAACAATGTGAAATGTCAATCAGTAGTGGCTAAGACTAGTAAGGTATTGTCATGCATAAAAAATGTCATTAATTCTCGGCATGAGAATATAATTTTGCCTCTTTATAAATCACTGGTAAGACCACATGTTGAATATTTGCAATATAAATCACTGGTAAGACCACATATTGAATATGCTGTGCAATTTTGGGCACCTGTGCTAAAGAAGGATATTATGGCATTGGAAAGAGTGCAGAGGCATGCTACAAAATTAATAAAAGGAATGGAACATTTTAGCTATGAAGAAAGGTTAACAAATTTAACCCTCTTTAGTTTAGAAAAACATAGCTTCACAGGGGATATGATAACATTTTACAAATATATCCAGGGCCAATACAAACCATTTTGTGGAAATCTATTCACAAAGAGGACTATACATAGGATAAAAATTAAATAAATAAACAGGTTGCACCAAAAGGTGTGAGAATATACAATAATATAATAATAATATAAAAAAGTCCAAATATTCGCAGTCCAAATATCACAATCCCACCTGTTGCTGTATTCTTGGGTAATGTTGTTTTTTGGTTAAGGAATTGTAAATATCTGTAGGGAGACACAAAATGACAAATAATAGTACAGACGGTTTTGGCAGAAAAATAGGACTCACAACAGTAGTATATGAGGTAGCACTCACATATTATGGAGCTTAAACAAACTCTAAGTAAAATAGCTTGCAGCGGTACAATCCCCACTGATGGATACAACTTTTCAGGCAAATATCTTGATGTGCAGGTAGGTATATGAAAGAAGAAGAACATATCCAATAGTTCTCACTGAAAACATTAATATGTGATGCAGTACAAAAATGTATAATACTAACATTTGATAGAGTGTTAGGTTGCTAAAATATATGTGCACGGGTGATATAAGCCCCACCAGGGATATGGTGGTAAATAGTTGACCAGATCTGAAGTTAGGTGTGCCAGGAACAAATACAATTGTAAAATTGTGTACAAAGTATAATACATGGTTTATCACAACAAAGTGAATTAAAACCAAATATACTTTAATGCTTAAAAGAAAGAATACATAAATATTAGAATATTACATAACGCGTTTCACCAATAAAGGCTTTTTCACATTTAAACAGATTTATCCGGCACATATATAGGGGTAATGGCAATAAAAAATAGCTATTTTGGTGCCAAAATGACACCATTTGACCTTTGACCTCTTGAGGTCACATTATGTACAATGTTTGATTATGAAAACCATTCATAGTATAATTAGTAATGGATACATTTAATTTGTTAATAGGATAATGAAGCAGTAGTAGAGGACTAGATTTTGTGTGGATTAAAACAGTATGCAGTTTATGTTTTCGAGGTCAGAAAATCCTGTTGTGGTATCACAGGTTGCATGACTCTTAGAAATGTTCAAAAACTTTCCAATCATTAATGGTTAAGTAGTGGTTCATAATGGGACATCTTGGAAACAAAATAGGTTAGAAAATGAAGGGTTTATAATTTCAAAATGTAATATGAATATAGGACTATACAAAGCACATGAGGTCATGCCTTTAGATTAGAAGAAAGAAGATTTAGGTTTTTTTTACCGTAAGAACAATAAGGATGTGGAATTATCTGCCTAAAGAAGTGGTTTTATCAGAGTCTGTACAGGTGTTTAAACAGGAACTAGATGCATACTTGCAAAAACAGAATATTCAAATATTACATTTTTCAACTGTAAGGTAATATCTTCTTCCAATGATAAATCTGACTGCAATTCTTGGGTCAAGAAGGATTTTTTTCCCTACTTTGTTGCAAAATTGGATGGATTTAAGCTGGGCTTTTTGCTGTCTTTTGGATCAACAGCAAAAAAAAACAGATGTAAGGAAGGCTAAATGTGATACTCTTTTTTGCCTACGTAACAATGTAACTATATATGGACTGACTGAATGTGCGCAGCTCTTGCAGCGCATGCGCATTCAGCCGATGACGTCCAAAGGAGGAGGAGAGGCCCCAGCACCGAGGGAGCCAGGTGCTGGAGAAAGGTAAGTGTTTAACCCCTTCCTCCAACTTCAGCCCGGCGGGAGGGGCGCCATGAGGGTGGGGGCGCCCCCCCGCAGGGCACTATAGTGCCAGGAAAACGAGTTTGTTTTCCTGGCACTATAGTGATCCTTTAAACATGGCAGTGCTAGTTTCCATTTCTTCCCTGCCCCGTACATAAATAAAATTGCTTAAAAGCCCTAAGCCCATACTCTCAGATATGAACACCAGAGGAGTACTTTTTTATGCCTCACTATATGTCGACAATATTTGTACAAGTGAGATTTAGCTTTGTCATATTGCCATTAATCTTTTACAGGTCTCCCAACTTTCCCAACTTTGATAGTACAGTCCCGATTTAAAGGTTCTGTCCTGCTATCCCAACTATACATTGTCTATTGGAAACTCCATTGGTGTCCATTTTTGTGGACACCGAGGAACAGTCCCCAACAAACATAGTGGAAATGCATCATTAGACATGCTCCACTATGTTTAGGGCACTATGACCCTATAGAAAACACTGAAACAGTGCTCTGTACAGGGTCTGCCATTAGCTGAGCTGGTCTGAATGATGGACAGGCAGCCTGGCATGCCTGTATGCCAGGATGACATGTCAGTAGTTCAGGGACAGCCACCCCATTTTTAGGTGGGTCTGCCAAAATTGCATCACTGGCCTGCTCCCTTTACCTCCTTTTCCTCAGCATCCTGCTTTTCAGGGAGGTATGATTTTCATCAAAGATGAATAGCAGCACGCACTGGTGGAACTACCGCGGTCGCGGGGATCGCAGCTGCGATCAGGCCCATCATTCCAGGGGGGCCCGGTCGCCCTGTCGACCCCTGTGACCGGGTGCCAGCATTTTGGTGTGGCCCTGACCACGTGGAAAAACCACTGGGGCCCAGTTGAAGGAGCCCATCGGGTGGCCCATGCTCTTGGGGCCACCCATTGGTAATGAATTTCAGAGCTGGGAGGAAGCCGTCACTTCCTCCCAGCGAACAGAACACCTCGCAGGAGGAGAGGAGGGAGTCAGAGTGGGAGCTCTGACTCCCATCAGCATGAGGATGACACTGGACCCCAGGTAAGTCACTACATTTTTAATAGTTTGTGTGTGTGTGTGTGTGCATGATAGAGAATGTCTGTATCAATATATATGTGTGTGTGTGTGTGTCTGTGTCTGTCTTTATGTATGTCTCTGTGTGTAAGTATGTGTGTCTGTATGTATGGGAGTGTGTTTGTATGTCTATGTATGTTTGTACATTTGTATTAATGTATGTATGTGTCTGTGTGTCTGTATGTATGTATGTGTGTGTGTCTACTTGTCTTTGTGTATGTATGTGTGTCTGTATGTACGTGTCTCTGAGTGTGTGTCTGTATGTATGGGGGTGTGTGTGTGTTTGTATGCATGTATGTGTGTGTTTATGTGTATGTGTGTCTGTATGTATGGGAGTGTGTTTGTATGTCTATGTATGTGTGTGCATTTGTATTTTTGTATTTATGTGTCTGTGTGTCTGTATGTATGTATGTGTGTGTTTCTACATGTCTTTGTGTATGCATGCGTGTCTGTATGTATGTCTCTGAGTGTGTGTCTGTATGTATGGATCTGTGTGTGTGTGTGTGTGTGCTTGTATGTATGTATGTGTGTTTGTGTGTCTGCATGTATGTGTTTTTGTATGTGTGTCTGTGTGTATGTGTGTGTCTACATGTATGTAACTATTTGTCTGCATGTGTGGGGGGTGGGGTTGTGTGGGGGCGGGGAGTTTTGGGGTGGGAGTAGATGTGAAGGGCGGGGACATGGACATACGGGGGGGCGGGAGTGGCAAGGGCAATTTTTTGCACTGGGGCCCTGTGATTTCTAGTTACACCTTTGGAAGCAGGCCCTCTGCCTGAGAAGGACTGGTAAAAAAGGAGTAACTGCCTACATTGCTTCCTTGCACCATTATCTCTTCAGAAAGTTGTAGTGGTTTTGGTTCCTGGAATATCACAGAAGGAAAAGTGACAGGATAATTTAAAAAAGAGTACATTCAAGAACTTTTTGGAGACATGTATTCTGAACAAATCATTTAAACACAACTCAAAGATGAGAACAATCATACATTTTATATCTTTAAATTCCTTATAACTTCACAATATCTGAAATTTTGCTGCACTGTTATTTACAGAGGATTTTACATATTCTATAATTCTGTAATTATATAATTCATATTCTATTAATATGCAAAATAAAAGCACAACATGTTTCAACAGTTAATCGAATTTCCCCTGCTACCTCTTGTCTCAAATCCCCATGGTATCCTTTAGATTGTAAGCTCATGGGCTATCTAGCTATGCACTTTGTATAAAAGAGCTTAAACGGATAGATCTCAACTTACAGGCAGGGCTCTCTCTACCTTTTGTATTTGTCTGTGTATATTCTGTTGGCGCTTTATAAATACCTATAATAATAATAATATAAAACCAAAATCTAAAAACTTCAACCTCAGCTAGATTGACAATTTAGAACATTGATAAATAGTTTATAAATGCATAAGAACAAGTTAATGATCACAAATTTGAATTTGTAAATGGCATAGCTGGTATTGGTTGTTAAGTGATAGCATTTTTAAGAAAATCCACTTACTGCTCTTGTTTACCACGTCTGTTATCTTGATAAATAATGAGGATGCTGTTGGCTGACAATGAAATATTTTGAAAATGGATGTAATGTATGGCTGGCACAGGGCCTTTTGGGCATTGATGAATTACACAAACAGAAATGATAGGAAACAAATAAAATATTAATGTCCTGAATTAAACTGTGATGGGGAAAATGCACTGGTGTAATTCTTACTGTAAGCGGTCCTGTCAATACACAATACAGATGTTTTACATATATTCAAAAACACCATTAAAAAAAAAAAAACACTTACAGTTTTGACAAAAATAGAACTATATTTTAAAAACAACATTTATTTTAACATTGGTGTTTTTGAACAATAGGGTTTATTTGATCAAAGGCGTTTCAGCATCATTTCATCAAAAAAAATTTTCTTATATTTAGATGAAAATCCATTCAAAAAAAGTGTCTGTTAGGAATGTAACTATTCAGATCATACATTTGCCACTTTTAGTGTTGTATTCATATTTGTAATGAACTTATGATGTCAATTAAATATCCAGCCTTCTATTTTTATTTTATTGCATTAAAAGATTTATAAACAAATTGAGTTAATTACTAGTCTGTCATGCTACCATTCCTTTTGACTTGTTAAGAATTGCATGAAAGTTGGAGTTGGAATGTAAAAGAAAACAATGTTAATTTGTGAATTTAACAGTTGTGAGACTGCAGTGAAATTACTAATGTGTTTTCAGTCAGGGATGCAGGGGTAACATAATCACCCGCCTACCATATTAACCAGAAAATGTATAATTTTGATGACACTTGAGTCAGGAGAAACTGAAAGTATTGAGCTGCCAATGAACACAAAGACAAATGAAAAGAGGGGATTCTGCTTTATTACTTAACTAACTTGTTAAGAAACTCCTGGAAAACATGTTCCACCAGATTGACTCAGAAAACTGAGATAAAAGTTGCACAGCCCAAGGAAGTCTACATAGCAGTAGCAACAGAAAGGAGGAAGAGGTGGAGGACCAGTATATGACACAGAGAGAGAGAGAGGCAGAGGCCATTAAGGTCAAAGCTGGAATCAGAGTTATAATAATTACTATTTCAATGTTTCAATGTGTATTGATATTTTCAATAAAGAAGATTTACATACAAACACTTTATCACAGTACACTCAAACAAATACATTAGTCATGATATACATATGTAAGGTTATAGAAAAAAATACAACACATGTGGTTTGGCCTTGTTTAACCCCTTAAGGACCAAACTTCTGGAATAAAAGGGAATCATGACATGTCACACATGTCATGTGTCCTTAAGGGGTTAAACATACAATTTAGTTTTTGCTGATTGTCAGCCAAGCATTGTACTAACTATGAAGCTTGGAGCCATGCTCATATTCTTCCTTCATTTAAATGTTTTATAGAGCTTTATTTCAACCATCTTAAGTTTAAGATGTACTGTATTTGTTTTAACAATATTAACTATTGAGTAGGAATTAAAGATAAAGGAAAGGGGAGAAGAGAAGAGAAGGAAGGAAGGATAAGATGCGTAAACTCAGAGTAGATGAGGGGGCAAATAACATAATTGTCCATGTACACCACATCCTTGTTCTTTTACCTCTAGAATGAACTTTATCTGTGGTTTGACATTGGTTAAATGGGCTAGGCTAATGTTAGTGCAATAGTTGTACATGTTTGTCTTATACTGGTGGATCAACTGTAGATTATCCAATCCATTAAACTTCCAACTGCGAGTGGACAGAGCTGGTTTTTATTTTTCTCTTCCCTTGGAATTTAATGTGCTTTTTATCAGTAACCAACCCTCCAGTGCTTTATGTGGGCTGCTTCTCTGCCCCTTAGCCTATTTGGCATTATTTTTTTTTTAAAGATGATAGGACTGGTCCATCTTTTGGATCACTTCCTCTAAAGAGGGTGGGATACAATAACTACTATGATGGCGTGGGGTATGAGAGCTATAGAAACAACCTTTACAGTGAACAGGGTTACAGCAAATTAGTGGCCATGACTATCCCAGCTACAATTACGGCAACTTTGGTGGTTACAACCAAGAATATGCAGACTACAATGGTCAGTAGAGCACATACAGCAAGGCATTATGAGGTGGGAACCATCAAAATGACCATAAAACTGACTGAATATATTATGCAACGTGCACATAAGATTGATAAGGAAAAGGATTGCAAAAATGTTTTCACGCATAGAGGGTCCCTTCAACTATACTCCCTTAAGAGCATACTTGACTTAAGACACATTGGTGTCTTACTGTATATAGGAACTTGATTGTTCTTATTTATTTATTTTTTAGATTAGGATTTTTGTTAAGTCTGTGATCGATGCATTTTATGTTGAGATTTTTATTTGTCAAATTCTATACCTTGTTGTGCTTGTAACTTTCAGTGCATACATGATGTAAATTTGTAATAAAAAGATTTGTAACAAAAAAGAAAAAAAATAGATGAATTGGGCACTATGACTGTTATTAGGGTAAGGGGATGTGTTTTTTATTATTATTGAGGGGACCTCTAGCCACCTGGAGCTGGACATGCCATTGTCTACCCTTTCTTTTTTAAATTGTAGTCCATATTCTCTTTCCATGAATGGGGGGCTTGGTGAGAAATGAAATACCCCCTAACTTATGATTATTAGAGCACTGACCTGTTGCCCACGGTTGGACACACTATCATCTTTGCTTGAGTATTTAAATTATAGCCTCATCATGAGGACACAGTGGGTAAAAATCTGCCCCCGCTCACGGCATGGCATTTAAAAAAAAAAAAAATCAATATTATTCCTAAAAAGTCTTTAGTGTTATTTCTCTACATAAATGAAAATAAAAATCCTTGCCCTTATCTCATAACATTTAATTAATTAACCTATCCATAACAGACCAAGGACATAACCCCAAAGGTGCTAACTAGGAAACTATGAATTTAACACTTACAGGGTTAGTTACTAAACTGAGAATTCAAATTGAATTTGAAGAAAATTTGAAATTTAAGGCCAGAGTAGCCAAACTGAAAGCATAGCTGTCTTAAATAATTTTTCCAGTTTGGCTATTTTGACTTTAAATTTTAAATTCTTTTTGAATCTGTCTTAAATTCTCACCTTAGTAAATATGCCAATAAATGCAAACTAAAAAAAACAAACTAGCCAAATTGGTAAAATTCACACATTTTGCAATTATTCCAGCTTGACTTTTTTGCTCTTAATTCTGCAATTTGGTTGGACGTACTGTAAACCAAATATGTGGTTTTAACTGGAGCTTTAGAGCCCAAATACAAGCGGTTGTATGGTCACTCAATATTTCACTAAGGAAATGCAAATGATCGCTTTAATAGATAAATGATTACTACTTTGGCACAAGACAAAGATGCTGGTGAACTACATTTCCCATGATGCTCAGTCAGCCTAAAATGTAGTTCACAAATGAAGTTTGTATTCTTTACTATTATGCCGATGTATTAACTTGTCATGGTATGGTATTAATTCAAGTCAGAGTGTGATAGCTACAAAACATCAGAAGATTTTGCTCACCAAATGTGAGAATTAACAAACAGGGAATTAAATGATGTAGTAGATGATTCTTGGGCAGGAAATAATTGAAATTCAGAATACTGTATAACGAATGAGAAAAACATCTGTTTATTGGCTAATGACCTGAAATTCACCTTCAGTTGTGTGACATGTCATCGCCTTTAAGTCAGTCCTCAGAAAACATCTGTTTGTAGTGAGAAGATAAAAGGTGTCAATCTTCTATGTATTATTTGGAACTTATGGAAGTAAACAGCTTTTTTCACAGTCTAACAGGTTTTATTTGGCTTCGGGATATACAAAGTGCACTCTATCTTCTGAAAAACAGTCTTAATTGTTAATGCAACAATATTAGAGTTTGATTTGGTGTAGATTTTGTGCTTTGATTAAAATGTGTCTTGTAAATAGATTAACATCTGCAAGTAGAATTAGTGACAAATACGATGTTAATATTTTGCATTTATTTTCTTAATACTTTGTCTACAGTCTGCTAATATCTATTAACCCTTCCGTGTTCTGAATCCCAATATTTTTGTTTCAGAAGGGAATTCGACTGTATTCAAACAGGTCTATATAATTAGTGCCTATTACTATTAATAGTAGTTTTTTGTTTTTTTTTATCCTTGCAAAATAGTTTCCCTCATATTGATAAAATGTTTGTGTTTTGCAAAAGATCCAGAGGTAACAGCTAACATTGAAGGTAATGGCTAAATGGACATTTGGTCATAAGGTGGAGAGAGCAGGAGAAATATGTGTTAGCAGGACAAATGTTCAAGAGGTTGAGGTGGCAAGGACTGATGAGAGAAAGTTATGTCTGTAATAAAACAAGGACAAATTGTTACAATTAAACCCTGAATAAATAGCTTGCAATACATTCCTTTCAGGAACTGCACCAAATAACTGGCGTAAGGCAGATGTCAAGGTATACATACGTAAGTTAGTTTTAAATTAAAGTGCTGAAAATGACAATACAAAAAAAGTAGCAAATGTATAGATTTTCAATTAAAATTCTTAAAAAATATGGTCTCTCCTTCATTTGTCAATCACAGGTCTTTGCAGAGTCTTGAGTGACATGGGAGATCAGGTAAACCTTAAAGGACCACTATAGGCACCCAGACCACTTCAGCTTAATGGTCTGGGTGCTTGGTCCAGCTAGGTTTAACCCTTTCTTCTATAGAGAAACTGCTATGTTTATATTAGGGTTAATCCAGCCTCTAGTGGCTATCTCGTTGCCAGCCGCTAGAGGCGCTTCTCACAATCACAGTGAGAAGACGCCAGCGTCCATAGGAAAGAATTGTGAATGCTTTCCTATGAGACTGGCTGAATGTGCGCGCGGCTCTTGCCACACATGCGCATTCAGCCGAGGAGGAGGAGAGGAGAGTCCCCCGCCCGGCGCTGGAGAAAGAGGTAAGTTTAACCCCTTCCCCCCCCTAGAGCCCATCGGTAGGGGGACCCTGAGGGTGGTGGCACCCTCAGGGCACTATAGTGCCAGGAAAACGAGTATGTTTTCCTGGCACTACAGTGGTCCTTTAATGCTCTCTATCACATATATTACACCAGAAACTCCTAATTCTGATTTGCTGGAAGTTAAGAAAGCATATTGTTGTATTAAGGAAGATTACCCAGCTTGGGGAAATGTTCTGAAACCAGACCAGTCACTTTACAGAGAGGCAGGGGAAAAGCAGGAACAGAGACTGTAGTGTACCACACAAACCTCAAAAATGGCAGCCCTGGAGACAGAAGAAAAAGAAATACATGACAGTTACGACATGGCAATAGATCCTGTAGAATTGTGTAAGCACATAGCTGCTTGCGAAAGGAAACTGGAGGATAATGATCACCGCATGGATCAATTTGCCCAGGCCTTCAGTACGTTTCTTACCCGAACAGCGCACCTGCAACCTGCAGCCTCACCTCCACCTTATGTACCTCCACCTATAGTACACAAGGCACCTACTATCTCCCTATCTCCTCCCCTACATTTTGATGGTAATATTCAAGAATGCTGGGGATTTCTTAACCAAATGGAGTATCATTTTGAGGCCTCACTGGGATCTTTTTCCACAGACGGAGCTAAAATTGGTTACCTAATGAATCATTTAAAAGGTAAAGCTTTAGCTTGGGCCAATCCATTATGGGAGAGTAATAGGAGTGTGGCACACAATTACCAGGAGTTCCCTACGGAATTCAAACTTACATGTGAACCTTTAGGCAGAGAGGATGACGCCTCTACTGCCCTGATGCATATCAGACAAGGGAACCGGTCTATCTTGGAATATGACATAGAATTTCGTACACTAGCTTCCAATGTAGACTGGACTAATAGTGGGTTAATCTCTACATTTAAAAAGGGATTATCTGAAACTATGCCAGATGAGATTGCCACCAAAGACTTACACAAAAAGCTTAATGAATTTATCACTTTTATCATGCAGATTGATAATGGACTGCATCTCGTTTTTCCAGTCTTATTGTCCCTGAAATTTCTGTACAATCGAACACGAACCCATGCAGTTGGGGGTCACTAGACTGTCAGAAGCAGAAAGACAATATAGGAGAAAAGAAGTCTATACTGCGGTAGGAAGGGACATATGAGAAACAATTGTCCCATATGTCCGGAAAGCTACCGCAACTTAAGGGGACAGGTCTTAGATGTAATGGAAACACCCTCTGAAAAGAATAAAAATAGGTTTCTCCTTGACATTTCTATCGCCTTTGACAAAAATAACTTTTCATGCAAAGCCCTGATGGATTCAGGTGCTGCTGGAAACTTCATCGACATTCAATTTGTCAAGGGTAATACTATACCTATCAAAGAGAGATTAGCTGTTGAAGATATTGATGGGAGACCACTCTCACAACCATTGAGAACACATGAAACCTTACCCATTAATATTTCCATTGGTGCCTTACACAAGGAAGAGATTACATTTCAGTTGATTGCATCTCCTTTTTGTCCTATGATATTAGGATTCCCATGGCTTAGCAAGCATAACCCTCATATTAACTGAGCTAATGAGGAAATATTAGATTGGCGTAAGGATTGTAATGAAAGGTGCATATTGCATGTCATCAAAAGAGTGGGCACTATTGAATTACCCACTAGTACACATCAAAATCCCGCGATCCCTATACAATACCAAGACATTAAAGAAGTATTCAGCAAGACTCAGTCTAATACTCTACCTCCTCACAAACCATATGACTGTTACATTAACTTACTACCAGGCGCTATGCCACCTAAGGGAGCAGTCTATGTTCTTTCTCCTCAGGAGAGTAATGTAATGGAGGATGTGATGGTCTGTATATGTGTTGCCGTCTGTCATTCCCTTATTCCCATAAAATAATATTGCCAATAATCCACAGGGTAAAATATCACTGGTATCGCATAATAATCCACACATGAGCCAAAGCTTAATGCTGGAACAAGATTGGTTTAATGGCAGGCAAAGGCATTCAATTTATACAGCATCAAACTCCTCCTCTGAGCCAGCAAGATAATTGAGTTTTGGAAACATACTAAACTCAATGATCTGCTGGCCAGAAAAATCTTACAATTTCACATTTTCCAGAAATATCATAAACAGACATAAAAACCCCACAAAACCATATCCCTGGGTAGCTGAGTTTGATGGGAGTAACATATGAAAAATTCAGACAAATCTGTTCACTAGTTATCGAACGTCATTGTGTGGAAGTTTGCCACGAGGGTGAATCTGAAAAAGAGTTCCACAGAATTTTTCTCCATTCGCGTGGATTTGTACGAAAACCGCCATAGATTCAGTAAAGCTGACAGACTTTCTCCATTATAGATTCATGTTGCTTTCATACAGCGCAGCCCTCGCTCTCGCCAAACAGTCATACTTTTCCTCTCTCATTAGTTCATGCTCCCGCAATCCCAGACGTCTCTTTGACACCTTTAATTCCCTTCTCCGCCCTGCTGTGGCCAACCCCCAAACTAACCTTACAGCTGATAGCTTTGCACGCTACTTTACCGACAAGATTGAACAGCCGTTCTCTTTCTCAACCACATGTAAATCTTGCTTTCCCTACCCTCCAGACTTTCTACCCGGCTACTGAACAAGAGGTGGCTGCACTTCTCCATTCCTCTCGCCCCACCACTTGCCCGCTCGATCCTGTCCCATCTCACCTCATCAGATCTCTCTCCCCTTGTCTTGTGCCTCTTTAACTGCTCTCTCTCTTCTGGCACTGTTCCTGCTGACCTTAAACATGTCACTGTAATACCTATCCTGAAAAAAACATCTCTTGACCCATCCTCCCCTTCTAACTATCGTCCCATATCCCTGCTCCCTTTCTCATCAAAGCTTTTGGATAGACTTGTCTTTACCTGTGTGTCCCGCTTCCTTAATTCCAACTCTCTCCTTGACCCTCTTCAGTCTGGCTTCCGCCCTCTCCACTCTACTGAGACTGCTCTTATCAAAGTGACTAATGACCTAATCTCCTCTAAATCCAAAGGTCACTACTCCATATTAATTCTCCTTGACCTCTCTGCTGCCTTTGACACCGTTGATCATGCTCTCCTCCTTCAAACTCTTCAATCACTCGGTCTCTGTGACTCTGTCCTCTCATGGTTTTCCTCCTATCTCTCCCAACGCTCATTCAGTGTCTCCTTTTCCAAGGACACCTCCTCCCCTCGTCCTGTCTCGGTTGGAGTTCCCCAAGGGTCTGTCCTTGGTCCCCTTCTATTTTCTCTTTATACTGCCTCTCTTGGGAAACTTATTGCCTCTTTTTGATTCCACTACCAACTGTACGCTGATGACACTCAGATATACCTCTCCTCCCCGGACCTCTCCCCTGCCATCCTGCAACGTGTCACTGCTTGCCTTTCTTCCATCTCTGACTGGAAGTCCTCACGCTTTCTGAAACTTAACCTCTCTAAAACTGAACTCCTTGTCTTTCCTCCTCCTAATACTGATCCTCCTCTCTCGCTCTCCCTTCAAGTCAGTGATATCCACATAAGTCCATCCCTGCAAGCGTGCTGTCTTGGCGTCATACTTGACTCTGGTCTCACCTTTGAGTCTCACATCCAGTTTGTTACCAAGTCCTGTAGGTTCAAACTCAAAAACATAGCCCGCATTCGCCCCTTTCTTACGCAAGATGCTACCAAGGAGCTTGTCCATGCTCTAGTAATTTCCCGCATGGATTACTGTAACCCTATCCTGATTGGTCTCCCCAAAAGCCGTATTGCCCCGCTACAGTCTGTAATGAATGCTGCAGCTAGACTGATTTTACTCTCTAGTCGGTCCTCTCACACCTCACCCTTCTGCCAGTCCTTACATTGGCTCCCTGTATGCTATAGGAGTCAATTCAAAGTGCTAACCCATACATTTAAAGCACTGAACAATTCTAGCCCCACTTATATCTCTTCACTAATCCATAGATATGCCCCTCCTCGTACCCTCCGCTCTGCCTGTGACCACCTCCTGACCTCTGCTCGCACCTGTACAGCCAACTCGCGCTTGCAGGACCTCTCGCGAGCGGCTCCTCTCCTATGGAATAGCTTGCCTACTGCCATCAGACTCTCCCCTAGTCTTTAATCATTTAAGAAGGGCCTTAAAACCCATCTCTTCAGGAAAGCTTATGGCCTCCCAGAGTAATCTCTACCTTACATACCTGTCTCCTGCTCTCTCATATGGGACAGTGCTTTGCTCTCTCCTTCAGCTCTGCTTCACTCCTACTTGCTATTCCATGTCCTAATGTTTCTAATACCCTACCCTTGTCCTATTTATTGTTACATCCCCTCAAAATATTGTAAAGCGCTATGGAATCTGTTGGCGCTATATAAATAGCAATAATAATAATAATAATGTAGAATGCTCCTCTTGTTCGTCTGATTGAAACTCCCGAATGCCGTTCGTCTACCGTATCGAGAAGAAGTACGTATGGGACTTCCATAAAGACCAGGGTTCATGCGAGTGCCATGTCCAAAACAGTTCCAGACACTCAACGACCAAGTCCCGCTGGCCGTGTTCGGGAGACAAGATGGCCGCCGTCCATTGTTCTCACCACGTGCATTCATATGCACGAAATTGCGGCCACTTAGGAGCATTCAATTTTTCTGTGGTTTTCATATAGTTACACAGTGTTCCATATTGTAATTAGTACCCAGGGTGGTTTCCGTTTGGTTAAACTAATGATTTACCGAACAACAACAAATAAAGCGAATAAACAAGGGAATAAGGTAGCAGGGAGGGAAATAACCGAAAGGTTACTGGGAACTCCTTAGCAGAGGAATATATTAAAGATTAATTGAATAAAGGCCATATATGAAAATCATCCTCGCCTGCTGGTGCAGGATTCTTTTTTGTATCTAAAAAGGATGGTGAGTTGAGCCCATGTATCAATTACAGGGCATTGAACAAAATCACCATTAAGAACGCCTACCCCATTCCTCTTATTGCTGAATTATTTGACTGGCTCCAGGGCGCTAAAGTGTTTACTAAGCTTGACCTTAGAAGTGCTTACAATTTAGTGAGAATCAAGGAAAACCACAAGTGGAAGACTGCATTTAATACCAGAAGTGGACACTATGAATATCTAGTGATGCCATTCGGAATGTGCAATGCTCCAGTGGTTTTCCAATATTTCATTAACGATGTACTTAGGGATTACATTTACTTGTTTTTCTTGGTCTATCTGGATGATATCCTTATTTATTCTCCTTACCTCCAGTATTACCATGATCACGTTAAACAAGTTCTCCACATCTTGTTAAAAAAACAACTTTATTGTACATTGGAAAAATGTATCTTTGACCAGTTTGAAGTACAATTTTTAGGATATAATATTTCTGCCTCGGGGTTTCAGATGGATCCTAAAAAAACTAGAGTCTGTTCTACAGTGGCCTTCACCCACTGGGTTGAAAGCAATTCAAAGGTTCATTTATTTTGCCAATTATTACAGAATATTTATAAAGGGATTTTCTGCAGTAATAGCCCCCATCACCAATATGACACGCAAGGGGGCTAGTAGTACGATATGGTCTAAGGAGGCTATTGAAGCCTTTGAAACTCTCAAACACCGGTTTGCCTCCACCGACATATTGATACATCCTGACACCAGTAGACCTTTCATACTGGAGGTTGATGCTTCAGAGACAGGGGTAGGGGCAGTTCTCTCCCAGAGGGAGAGCCAGGAAACTCTGTTACATCCTGGTGGTTATTTTTATAGAAAGTTGTCTCCTGCTGAGCGCAATTACGATATTAGCAATAGAGAATTGTCGGGCATTATTCTAGCTCTCAAGGAGTGGTGACATCTTTTAGAGGGTTCCAAGGACCCCCTTTTGATCATTACTGATCACAAAAACCTGGCTTACATAGGAGATGCTAAACTCTTCTAGACAAGCTAGGTGTTCTCTATTTCTTTCTCGCTTTAATTTTCTTATTACTTACAGACCTGGTTCTAAAAATGTCCAGGCAGTTTGATACTGAGGTATACTAGTCCCATATCATTCCCCCGGAATGTATCATTGTGTCCACTGTCCTTTCATTGTCCTCTCCACTGCTTGGCTCCATCATGGGGGAAAGGGTTAATATCATGAAGGTGTTTCCCGACAATGTGTCTGCTGGTCACCCAGGTATTAATAAATCCACTTCTGATCATGAGATCATTCTGGTGGGATTCCCTCAGGAAGGATGTTAAGGAATATGTGCAGGCTTGTTCTGTTTGTGCGGTTTCCAAAACCCAACACCCTTGTGGCTTGTTACAACCTCCTCCTATTCCTGAGGTCCCATGGTCCCACTTGTCCATGGACTTCATTGTTGAACTTCCTAGTTCTAATGGTTATACCACTATTCTCATGGTTGTGGACCGTTTTTCTAAAATGGCTCATTTTATTCCTCTCAAGAAATTGACGTCATCTCAAGACCTGGTACTAATCTTTATACGAGAAATTGTCCGTCTGCATGGCATTCCTCACAATATAGTATCTGACAGAGGTTCTCAGTTTGTGTCTCTGTTTTGGAGGGCCTTCAATAAACAATTAGGGATTGAATTGTCTTTTTCATCCTCTTACCACCCCCAGACCAATGGTACAGCTAAGAGGGCTAACCAGTCCTTGGAATTATATTTGCGTTGTTTTGTTAATAGCACTCAAGACAATTGGTCCGAATTACTACCATGGGCCGAGTTTGCTAGGAACAATGCTGACCATTACTTCTCTGGGCATAGTCCATTTTTTGTTAATAATGGCCAGCATCCTACTGTCCTACCGGCTGTTTTTTCTCATACAGCTATTCTTGCTTTGGATGACCGTCTGGCTTCCATCCGTGATACCTGGGTTAAAGTTTAATCTGCTCTGGGTACTGCTGCTGACCGTTTCAAGCATTATGCTGATACACGTCGAGGTGCCAACCCTGTTTACCAAGTGGGTGAGAGGGTTTGGTTATCTTCTCGTAACATCAGGCTCAAAGTCCTTAGCATGAAATTTGCTCCTAGGTTCCTTGGACCTTTTCATGTCCTTCGTAGGATCAATCCTGCTGCATACTCTTTGGCCCTTCCGGCTTCCTTGAAAATTTCTAATATTTCTAACATTTTCATGCCAAATTTCGTCTCAAGCCTGGTACTGCCCGTCCGGTGGGTGTTCTTCAGGTGGCGGGTAATGTCACGTATTCATCCGCTTATAAAAATTTGATTAATGGAATTTACTGTTCAGACAGGAAAAGTTGTGCTGAACAACACTACTGTCCTGACAGGAAAAGTTGTGCCGAGCAGCAATCAAATCAACAGCAGGGTTTGTGCTGAGCAGCAGTTATGCAAATAGACACCTGGTAACTGCCTTTGGGGTCAAAGGCCAATTACAGCCTACCAGATCCAGAGGAGGGGTATTTAGGCCCAGTTCTCATCCTGCTCAGTACCCTGTCGTGGTTTCCCTAGTGGTTGTCTGAGAGCGCATTATTGATTCTGGTAATTCTGGTTATTTGATTTTAGCATTGTTTTTGACTTCCCTGTTTTCTGGCATTCCTGACCCCTGGCTTTTCCTTATCGTTGTGTCTCTTTCTGTATCCCTTGACCTCGGCTATTCCTGACAATTCTTTGGTACGTTAGTCCGGCCATTCTAAGATCCGGTAAACGTTACCTATCAGACCTCTGTGTTACACAATTCTACGTGCTGGATCATACTGTTATCCTGACAGTAATAGCATACCGTATATACTCGAGTATAAGCCGACCCGAATATAAGCCGAGGCCCCTAATTTTACCCCCAAAAACTGGGAAAACTTATTGACTCGAGTATAAGACTAGGGTGGGAAATTTCTAAATAAAATTAGATCCTAAAAAAATTATATTAATTGAATATTTATTTACAGTGTGTGTATATGATGAATGCAGTGTGTGTGTATGAGTGCGCAGTGTCTGTATAAATGCAGTGTGTATATGAGTGTGCAGTGTGTGTGTATGAGTGCAGTGTGTGTGTATGAGTGCAGTGTATGTGTGTATGAATGCAGTGTATGTGTGTATGAGTGCAGTGTGTGTGTATGAATGCAGTGTGTGTGGTGCAGTGTGTGTGTATGAGTGCAGTGTGTGTGATGCAGTGTGTGTTTGTGTTGCAGAGCCTTGGTGGGGGGTGGGCATTTTTATAAAAAAAAAAATTATTATTATTTACATTTTTTTTTGTTATATTATTATTTTTTTAATAATTTTTTTATTATTATTTTTACTTTTTTTATTATTATTTATGTATTATTTTATTTAGTTTATAGTTCATTTTTTTGTTATATTATTTTTATTATTATTTATATATTATAAATTTATTTATTTTGTCGTCCCCCCTCCCTGCTTGATACATGGCAGGGAGGGGGGCTCTCCTTCCCTGGTGGTCCAGTGGCATTGGCAGTTCAGTGGGGGGAGGAGGGGGCTGGCAGAGCTGTTACTTACCTCTCCTGCAGCTCCTGTCAGCTCTCTCCTCCTCCGCGCCGGTCCGTGCAGCTCCTCTCTCAGCTCCCAGTGTAAGTCTCGCGAGAGCCGCACTATGACCCCGCGGCTCTCGCGAGACTTACACTGGGAGCTGACTGAGGTGCTGCACGAACCGGCGCGGAGGAGGAGAGAGCTGACAGGAGCTGCAGGAGAGGTAAGTAACAGCTCTGCTAGCCCCCAGTCTGTATTATGGCAATGTAAATTAATGTAAATTGCCATAATACAGACTGACTCGAGTATAAGCCGAGTTGGGGTTTTTCAGCACAAAAAATGTGCTGAAAAACTCGGCTTATACTCGAGTATATACGGTAAGTACCTATACCTGCCACCACCGCTTCAAAATGATCACCAGCTGAGTACTCTAGGTTAGATAGAGAATATCCCTAATTCTTTCAAAATATTTTATTCAGTTTAATCTGGTCTATCCAGCTTATCATTTCTTAGCCCTCTGTTAGCGTACCCTGTCCATGTTCTCCCTTGGCCCTTTTTCTTGTACTGTACAATGGCATGTTTTGTTTTGTCTGACTTGGGATGACAAAAATGAGCAATTCGAGAATGTAGATTGACTCAGTAATAGTAGCATTCAGATCAGAAGGGCTGTCTGAAAGTGGATTCACTATGCAAGAGCTGTAAAAAGTGATTCATGCCAACTATATATTTATTTTTATATATATATATATATATATATATATATTTTTTTTTTTTTTTCATCAAACATAAATCACCTGCGATACTTGATAACTTCAGCTTAAAAGTGGTCAAAGTATTTATCAACCAACTAAAATGGGGGGAAGAATTTATATTTAATATATATTAACTTTATTTCACAAACGCAAGACACAAATATTATGAGTCAGTATGTAGGAGAAATATAATGTTTAAGGTAACATATGGTGATATGACAATACATTATAGAATTCCATTACTGCCATGTGGAGTTGCAATTATCACAAGGCATTCACCATACTGATAGATGTAGAAATACCAAACAGTAACTAAACATATGGCACATGTCCCAAAGCACTCTGCTCGTAGATCAGTCATTGATCTTGTTGGTACAAGCCATGAGAAGCTAAAAGTAACACTATGTACAAGCTATGCCTGTGACTCCTTGTTGAACATCAAATTGAAAAAAGACATGTATATTGAAAATCTGAACAAAAAGCAGATGTACTTGTGGTTTGGAGTTGCCATGCTTGATTACATTCTTAATACCTAATAATACTAGATCTGCATGTAAAAACTGGTTTCCAATAAAACAAAATAAAAGACAAAATAAAGAAAAAGATAAACAAATCATGCACACACTCATTCATGCACCTGAGAGGAGAATTTAACTGTTATTTTTAACAGATCCATGTGTTTTACATTAAGAAACTTTGTATGAGCTGTGCAACAAGTTTGGGAAACTGAATAAAGCTTGAAAAAAAATAGTCATGAATATGGTGGAATAAACTTGCTTTGGTTGATCAGAGGTTTAAAAAACAGCAAAGACTGTGTGTGTGTGTGTGTGGTGGGTGAGGAGGGAGATAACAGGGCCTAGAGCTCGGAATGGTTCCTGAAAATCCCCAATCTAATTCCGGCTCTATTTCATTGCCAGCCTTGCATCTCATGTAATACTGAGAAAGAAAAAACATCTCCAATTGCAAAATTTGGTACAGACCAACTATTATTTGGCGTAGATTCTACAGCACAGTGTGATATTGTCATGGGTGCAGGATTTAGTATAGTTGGGTGCAAGCTTAGTTAACACAGCATGGTTTGGGATTAATACAGCAGGTGTGGAGTTTAAAAATATAGGTTGATGGGAGCAGAGTTTGCCAGCGACCCGGAGAGGACGCCATCTCTCTCAGCTCACGACAGTTTCAGGACAATCTATTGCAAATTTCCCGATACAGGGGCCATCCGTCCCGAGCAGACATCATACCTGGCACAGTCCAGCCTCCGATAGCTGCAAGATTGAAGTGCAGGCTTTGGGCCTACAAAGCACTGGCCTTTCCTAGCTTGGACTCACTCCTCGGCGGAGCACTCCTGAGCTACACAACAGACACAGCAGCACAACCCCTGCAGACATACCCAGCCTCTACTTCAGCCATGGGACACACAACCCAAAAGCTGATGCTGGGAGGGGTGCCAGAATCTCGGGACATCAGCTCCATGCTTCAAAAGTAGGCGCAATTCAAAATGGTAGCGGAGGAATCTGCAGACATGCCGGCCCCTTTGAACGTGCCAGAATGCAGTGGGACACTTACTTCCCAAGAACTGGGCCAAGCAGTTGCTACCCACCTGGAAGCCCTCACTGGGAATCTATCTACCAAACAGGACATTCAAACTCTCCTGCTTGACATACAGAAGCTGGTAGCTACAGACATGGAAGTGATTAAAACAGAGGTTATACATTTCACAGAGCAGGATGTAACGGACATTTGTACAGAGGTATCCGACATAAAGGACTCCCTCCATATGCTCCAGTCCAACCAGCAGGTATTTGCTTCACAATTATCAGCGCTCTAAGGCCGCCAAAGGCACAACCACGTTAAGATCCGTGGCGTGTCGGATACAATCAAGGCTGAGGAATTACACCCTTAGGTGGGTAAGAAATTCATTATTGATGGGGCCTACAGATTAGCTGGTGCAGCCAAACCTCCATTGACTGCCCCACAAGATGTCATCCAATGCTGCACAACTTATCAGGACAAGGGACACCTAATGGCAGCCCTGAGGGGCAAAACACCATATATGTTTGAAGACTCCCAGCCGTGGCGCAGGTCCTTCCGTCACATCACACACCATCTGCACTCCGCAGGCATCACGTACTGATAGGGGATACCTAGATCTCTACTGGTAACACACAACAGAACTCTGCATCGACTTAGCTCTGTTACCGAAGCCCCGCTCTCCTAACAGCACTTGAACTCTCTGCAACAACCTCCACTACATCACCCCAGCAACATCTGATGCCTGGGACCCTGCTAACATAGTGCCTTTTGTGCCATGGGCTAGAGGAGCTTTTGTTTTTGGTTCTGTTTCTACTCCTGACATAGCCATTGAGCTTTGTGTTTACCTGTGTTCTGATCCTTTATAGGCTAAAGCCATCAACTAACCCCCCCCCCCCACCTCCTCCTTGGTTAGGGGTACCCTAATATGAGAAAGGCTCCCACTTAGTGTTGCCATGGCAAAAGTTGAAGTTTGACAAAGGCCGCTGTGAAGGTCGAAACGTTGCAAATTCAGTTCTAAATAAATCTGCCTCTGAAGAAACCTTGAGTGCCTGGACCTACTTTCTACTATTAGGTACTAAATTGGGTTTTGCCAACCCAGTATTTGATGCACCTGGTTTTTACTGTGAGAGTGCGGTATCCTTTTTGTTTAAATCAACACAGAATCTGCTGTTGTGGCGTTACATATATATTCATATAATACTGAGGAAATTATTTAGTTAGTACTGTAGTACTCGAGATCAGGAAGGAGGTTCAGCGCTGATAGGAAAACAGAGAATATTACAGCAAGGCAGCACACCTATGGAAAAGGGGAATCCCCTCTAAGCCCCTTGGAATACAATGGAGAGAAAAGCACAAATAAGGGTGCGCCTAAGACAAGTAGAATGAATGTATAAAAATATGTATCAGAGAGTCCAAGCAGCGATACCTAGAAAGTCCGGATATAAATAATCCACATATGCAGGAGGTAGTCCTAGTGCTACATAAAATGGTATGTGAAGTCCCAGATGTATATCCGCAGCTTCAAAATGGATATGTGAAGAAAACAGAAGATAAGGGAAACTCCAATGGTATAGTATGAACGGTAAATAATATTGTATATAGAATAGTAGAACTACTCACAATATTCAGAGCTTAAATCCAGCTCTGGTGTAAATGGCACGTAGTGGAATAATCCCCACTCAAGGATATACGGTGCTCCTCTTTTGTTCTTTAGCAGAGTACTTTGGTGGAGTAGTCCAGCTTGAGGTAAAAAAATAAAATATAGTGCTCACTGTATAGTTGATAAAATGTAAAAACAGAATAAAATATACTCACGGTATATAGAGCAGACGTACTGCTCGGTGGATGGCGTATGGGTGGTATAATCCCCACCTTAGGATTCTTGGTACTCCAATATGGACAAAACGGTAGTAGTGGTCAGGTCTGAATAAAATAAACTTGCAAATAGTAAAATAATAAAATTATACTAAAAGAAGGTAATATAATACTAAGGTGGAAAGAGGAATGTGGCAACCAAATGTATAATAGCCAAATATTCCTTTATTAGCACTTAGATTATATAAAAAGTTCCTATACGCGTTTCGCCACAATAGGCTTCATCAAGTAGAAACTTATAAAAAGAGAAAAAACAGACCTAACATATAGCACTTATATAAGAAAACATAAAATTGCACAGATAAATTGAAATTACCGCCAAAATGACGTCACCAGCGTCATGGGAGTGGACACAATTCAATAAAAATGTGGAAAATATAAAAAGTCAATATAAGAGTGTTTAAAATATAATATAGAAGTCGGAAGCATTATTTGTACACAAAATATTAAAAAACGAGGTTTTACAATGTAAGAAATTATATAAATTATAACATCACGTGACGCGGAAGTAAATAAGAACATGTCATGTGATATTAGGTTAAATAGGAGCCTCTGGGTTGAGTTTTATGATCAGACAAGCAGGTTCAATACTCAGAAATAGGATAGCACACATTTATATAGTGCAGGTGGCTGCACCAGTAGAGCATCAGACTAAGAACATATTCTACGAGTTTGAAACCCATCAGAGGTCACTAACATATTCCAATAGATTAACATAGGTGAATACAATTAGAACAGAATATAAACATAGATACAACTGTAACATTAATAAAATACAATATATGTATACATAAAAATATAAATTATAAATGCAATAATATAATACATTAAAAGGTAAGTATAAAAAGACATACTTAAAATAAGTTAAGAAAAATAATAACAAATACAGTGAATTATATAATCAAGTAATTTTAAAATTATAGTAGAAGGGTTGCATAAAAGCTAAAAAAAAACAATTTTTTTTGTTTGTTTTATTGGTTTTTTTTTTTTTGTTTGTTTGTTTAAAAAAGATTACAAGAAATTAAAAAGGTCAAATTCTATATTGAGGCCTAATGGGGTGAGGGTCTTCAAGTTATAAGCCCATTCCATTTCTTTACTACCTAAGATCTTTTTTATATTGCCTCCTCTCCATGGGATTTCACACACATCGATACCTATACATTTAAGTAATTTGGGATTTTTATTATGCATTAAAAAGTGCTTGGATACCGAATGATTTTCATAACCTTTAGAGATGTTACGACAATGTTCCGCTAACCTAATTTTAAGATTTGTGGTTGTCATACCAACATACTGGAGCCCACATGGGCACTCCAGTAAGTAAATCACATTTTTTGTATTACAATGGATAAAATTATTTATTTGATAAATCTTCTGTGTGGCGGATGACGTAAAGGAAATGGTCTTTGATCTAATGGTCGCATCAGTTCGTTTACAGGCTATGCACTTATTACATTTAAAAAAACCTTTAGGTTTAGTAAACGGGGAGGGGGAATTCAAATGGGAGGCAATGCTTTTTGCTTTAGTAAAGTTATTTGTGAGGATAGATTTGAAGCTGGGTGCTCCTCTAAATATAACATGAGGTTTATCAGGAATAATCCCAGCCAGAATATCATCCTGTTTTAATATATGCCAGTATTTATTTATGATTTTTTTTACAACATGACTTTTGTTGTTAAAATCAAAAATGATTGGCAATGATGGGACACACTCAGTGGTTGTCTTATCTTTATATTCTAAGAGATCTGGTCTATGTTTCTCTTTAACAGTATTTCTAATTGTACTGTAGTACTAGTTGGTAATTGTCCATTGGATCCCATACATGATTTTTCACCTTCATCCACCATGCACTGATAATAGAAAGGAGGGGACTTTTGGGCAGACTCTTCCCTTTGGTAAAGGAGGCTCTTTGGATGGCTATATTAATTATTAGCTTCCATCCAACCTCCAAGATGATGGAGTAAAGAGTCAAAGGATAACCATGGCTGTTCTTATTTATTTTTTATTAACACTCACTTGAGGTATATCCAGAAAAAGGAAGGTAGGGCCATTAGTCAGGTTTTCTAAAGCAAGGATCATTGAGATAGGAACAATACATGTATGCACTTATGTAGAAGGGATCATACATACATCCTATCCAATATACATCCATCAACATACTGGTGATAAGGCTGGCTCTCAAAGAAGGGGCTGATCCAGGACCACTGGCTCTCGAGGGGGGCTGATCCATGACCTCCAGTATTCCAAGGGGAGGCTGTTTATTTTTAAATTGTATCACACTATTGAATGTTTCATTGTTTGTAGATCTGTAGCTGTATCCTCCATATTACCTTTGGTTATATTCAGAAACTAACCAAGTCAAGGAAGCACAGAGGTCAGAATAAATGATAAACAATGCCAAAGGTCAAATACCAGAATAACAGAGAATCACAAGAATGCATAATTGGGCTAAAAAAAAAAAAACCACAACAGGGCAATCATGAGTGGAATATGTGAGTTTATATAGGAAGGCCATGTTTCCTACTGGGTAGGAAACATCTTAAAGTATCTTGAAATGATTCACGGGCAGTAAAAACTGATTAGACTGATCTGAGACGTCATCAGAGCGCTCCTGATTTGGTCTGATAAATGCATCATTCAGACGTGAATTTTAGTGTGAATAAAAGGACGCGTATCAAGAGAGTGCAGTATCCGAGAGAATTTCAAAGGAGGGAATTAAGAACAATGCCAATTGTGACAAAAACATAAAAAACATTAAGTAATACCAAAGTCCCATTACAAGGTGATGAGAGCAAATGACTCTTATTGTACACAGTGAGGGAAAAAGTATTTGATCCTCTGCTTATTTTGAACGTTTGTCCACTGAAAAAGAAATGATCAGTCTAATTTTAATGGCAGGAGTATTTTAACAATGAGAGACAGAAAAAGCAAATAAAAATCCAGAAAAATGCATGTCAAAAAAGTTTTAAATTGATTTGCATGTCAATGAGTAAAATAAGTATTTGACCCCTTCGACTTAGTACTTGGTCGAAAAACCCTTGTTGACAATCACAGAGGTCAGACGTTTCTTGTAGTTGGCTACCAGGTTTGCACACATCTCAGGAGGAATTTTGTCCCACTCTTCTTTGCAGATCCTCTGCAAGTCATTAAGGTTTTGAGGCTGATGTTTGACAACTTGAACCTTCAGCTCCCTCCACAGATTTTCTATGGGACTAAGGTCTGGAGATTGGCTAGGCTACTCCAGCACCTTAATGTGCTTCTTGAGCTATTTCTTTGTTGCCTTGGCTGTGTGTTTTGAGTCATTGTCATGCTGGAATACCCATCCACGACCCATTCTCAATGCCCTGGCTGAGGGAAAGAGGTACTCAACCAAGATTTGACAGTATATGGCCCAGTCCATTGACCCAACCCAACGCATAATGTTTCCACATTCATGTTTGACGGTGGGGATGGTGTTCTTGGGGACATAGGAAGCATTCCTCCTCCTCCAAACACGGCGAGTTAAGTTGATGCCAAAGAGCTTAATTTTGGTCTCATCTGACCACAAACACTTTCACCCAGTTCTCCTATGAATTATTCAGATGTTCATTGGCAAACTTCAGATGGGCCTGTAGATGTGCTTTCTTGAGCAGGGGAACTTTGCGGGCACTGCAGGATTTAAGTCCTTCACGGCATAATGTGTTACCAATTGTTTTCTTGGTGACTATGGTCCCAGCTGTCTTGAGATCATTAACAAGATCCTCCTGTGAGCTGATTCCTCACCGTTCTCATGATCATTGAAACTTCACCAGGTGAGATCTTGCATGGAGCACCAGACTGAGGAGCCGCACAGTTATTTTGTGTTTCTTCCATTTGCGAATAATCGCACCAACTGTTGTCACCTTCTCACCAAGCTGCTTGTCGATGGTCTTGTAGCCCATTCCAGCCTTGTGTAGGTCTACAATCTTGACCCTGACATCCTTGTACATCTCTTTGGTCTTGGCCATGGTGGAGAGTTTGAAATCTGATTGATTGCTTCTGTGGACAGGTGTCTTTTATACAGGTAACGAGCTGAGATTAGGAGCACTCCCTTTAAGTGAGTTCTCCTTATCTCAGATCGTTACCTGTATAAAAGACACCTGGGAGCCAGAAATCTTGCTGATTGATAGGGGATCAAATACTTATTTCACTAATTGACATGCAAATAAATGTATAACTTTTTTGACATGCGTTTTTCTGGATTTTTTTTTGTTATTCTGTCTCTCACTGTTAAAATACATCTACCATTAAAATTATAGACTGATCATTTCATTGTCAGTGGGCAAATGTTCAAAATCAGCATGGGATCAAAAAACTTTTTCCCCTCACTGTACCAACTGTACACATGAAAAGGTCAATTTAATAGTTGCAATGAATATTTTTGGTTATGCAATGCAATACATTGCATTTTAGCAATATATATTATATATATATATTGCTAAAATGCAATGTATTAGTTGGTGTAAGTAATGGTGTACAGTGCTGCAAGAAAAGACTCCAACAGAAGCAAAAATATTCAGGAGAAAATAGAAACAGCAATGACAGAACCCATTTAGTGTCTACTTACCTATCCTTAGCTACTGCAGTTGTGTGTTTTGCAAACAATTTAATAGGCTTGGTATATCATTGTTTTAAAGGGTAATCTAATATTCTCTACTTAACTACAACATTTCAGATAATATTTTACATGTACAATGAGATAAAGCTCTCATGAATTATCAAAGTTCTTACAGACAGCATGTACTATGCCTAGTTGATATAATTATATAATTAACCAATACAATGTTTCCAGTACTGAATGTTATTGTACAAGCTTTTAATTCATTTAATTATATCAGTGATTTTAGGCATTGTATTAACATTAATAATCTTGTGGAAACTATGTTTATTACAGTATGTAAGTAAAAACTATTGATGAATTGATGAAATACCAGCAAGACTGATCTCTTGCACTAGGGGGCAGCAGAGTAATGACAAATGATTCCAATCCTTTAATCTCAATGTGATGACATGTAAGTTATCCACTGCATAATTTTTGATATTGTCCTGACACATAAACACCTTGAACCACATTTTCAGAGGTTATTTGGGACACTCAAGGAGGAATTAGGCAAATCAGCGTATATGCCAAAAGTAATTTTGAAAAAAGCCTGCGGTTCTGTTGCAGTTTCCCGAGTCGGAGAAACATGAGGGTCTACTGATCATTTCAACAGCTCAGTCTGTGTTACAACTATGCTGTTTTTAACTTGATATGGCCGGTTAGTAAGATGCTTGGATTATTTACTTTTATTTTATCATATAAATATTCAAATATCTTGGCAAGAAATTACATTCAAATGAAAATACATACAATTAAATGGCCTTATTTGAATGAATAACATTTGTAGTACTCGCCCATAACATGGGGGATGTTATACACACTTATCAGCTGTCTGAAGTAATTTTTGAAAGATGCGCTATTGTGCAGGACCTAGAAGTGCTAAATCTCATTTTAAACTCTATTAAAATGTGAAAATTGAAAAAGAAGTCAAAGAGATTTACATATTTAGGCTCAAATAGCTGAACTGAAATTATTCAACAAGTCAGCTATGTTTCCAGTTTGGTTATTTTGCCTACATTAGTCAATTTTAAATTAATTTGTCTGTTTCCTGTTCTAGTGAGGTTGCCACGACAACCAGCACTTCCTTTCTGGTCCTTCTCACCAATTTGTCACTGCTCGGACCCAGCAGTCCATGGACCCGGCTTTCAGCGGCTTCTGGCCATGAGACCTGTCAAGCTTATGTATGTACATGTGGGAACCCATACCAAACGCGGGGATTGGCTCCAATTATGTTCGCATACACATGTACCGTTCATTTGTTTTCGTTTAAACACTCCCATGCTTTACTTACATTCACAGGTTTTTTTCCGCTTGTTCTCATACAGCAGGTTCATTCACTTATTCTGTGCATTCGTCTGTTTCAAACCGTGCATTCATATACTTTGTCCCGTTCGTATGTTTTGATTCATGAGTTTATTCATTTGACTCTTAGCCTACTTAGACACTTACACTTAGGCTTTTGTTTGAAGCATTCTTATATATTCACCGTTCACATGTTTATGTATATTACTAGATTGGTATAGGGTTTTACTGTTCGTCTCAGAGTGCGCTGAATTCCTCTCCTGCAGGTTTTTCTGTTCGGTTCTTTCCTGCATGTATTAAGGGTTATGTGGTTGGGTAAAACAAACTTACCTTTTGCGGTATTCCCGCTCACTACCTCCATCTGTTGCCTGTCATTGCAGTTCACAGTTCGGTGCTTTTTCCATTGTGTGTATATATATATATATATATATATATATAATCAATAAAGGAGCACTCCAAATGATTTTGAAAAATGTTTATAGTCCGGTGTTGGAAAATCAAATCATCAACGTTTTGACCTGATAGGGTCTTTATCAAGATTTCCAACACCGGACTATAAAAAATTTTCAAAATCCTTTGGAGTGCTCCTTTATTGATTATATATATCGAGTGGCTTGGAAGCACCCGGGTAATTTCTGCATTTTATTTGGATTTAAAGGAAGAGTGCCAGAGTTTGCTTTTGTATATATATATATATATATATATGTATATATATATATATATATATATATATACTGCACGTTATTTTGCACTAGATATATAGTTTATTATAAACTTGGTCCAGTTCATCTGGGATTACTGTTCACGAACTGAGTGCATAAGGCTTGTCTATTATATATATTTCCCCAACTAGGTGCTCACTTTGTTCTCCTATTATACCGTGTACTTTAGGTGCCCATATCAATTTAGTAGCAAACTTATTGGAAAAACGAAGCACAGCGGTGTTCCTTCACCAATCTTGCTTCAGGTTTTTTATTTCTTATGTTTATATTTTTTGTTAAACTCATATATCAAGCCTTAACTCTGCCTTTTACGTTTACACAGTGTGCATATTTAGGGGCTTGTCTCATTGCATATTAAGGCCTTGCTCTGTCTTTTACACTTACACATGTGCCTATTTAGGCATTGCATAGGACATACGCTACTCATTCAATTTGTTTACATTCATACAGTGACTTCTGTAGTACTATCTGCTTTCCAGCTTTTACAATTACTCCATTAGGCTGCGGGTGATTCATTAATCAGGTTTACTAGTCATTACTTGGGTGACCCATTAGTGGGATTACAGTATATGCAGTTTCTAATTATACCATGCGGTGTTAAATACCATCTCTTAAATATCATATCTTCCATGTATAATCCGTCCAGGTGTACTCTTTCATTAATTTCAGTACCAATTCAGATTATAGTACTGAAGATCCTCCTGGTACAGTAATACTACGTTTCAAACATCAGGTGATATTAAACTTACATTCGGTACGTTTAAAATACATGGGCTACCAATCAAACACGTCTACGTCAATCACTACAAATGCGATTCAGGTTAAAGCCATTAGCATGTCTACTAAAGGATACGGTAAATTAGAGTTTTCCACATGTTTCATACCAAATGTCAAGGCCTCACTCTACCTTCATTACGACCACTGAATACAATTAAAACCCTTAACATTTACTAGGGCCTTGTCTCTACATGCCTGACCCTTGCAAGGTCCTCCATACGTATTCAATCATATGTTATGCAACTTAATATTGCATACATTTTACTATGTTACTTTACGTTTCAGATATCTATCGGGATATTGCCTTTCTGTCATGCTATCTGTTATCTAGCTAGTAGTTTTAAACCTATAGGCATCTTAGGATACTCACAAATTTCGATCCCAAGCCTATCAGGTAAATGATTATTATGTATTTATCATACCGACACATTTCATCTTTAAGTTTAAGCCACAATTAAACTTCCTCTTCCTGTTCCGCTCATAAGAGCAAATTTTTCTGTTCTGTTAGTCACTGTATTTCCCTTCTATCTTTCGGTTCACATTACATTTGTTAGTTTCATCAGGTGCCTTTTTTCAAGTTCTTCTTTCTCTGATTCTATTCAGTTTGTTCACACAAGTACGTTTACGTTCACGCTCATTCACAAAAAAGAGAAGCCCGCCAAAGGTAAAAGAACTGACTTTTATGGATAGGAGCTGGCTTTAGTCTAAAACATTTAACATACCGGTTCCGCAAGGCCAACTCCTTGCCTCAACACGGAGGTTTCACCCAACTGCCCAATTCATAGTTAGTGCCTCGCATACTCTTCTGCAGGGTCACAGCCAGGGCCTCACATGTCACAACCACATGTATTGACTCTTTTACAGTCACCGAGAGGCCAACACTCCACTTCAACGCATCATAACTACAAGCCCACATGGCCCAAATCATAGGTAGAGCCTCTCACAGCCACTTGGCAACCAGCAGGGCCTCACCGGTCACTGGGTAGTTAATATCTTCGCCTATCGGCACCAGTTAGCAAGCTAGTTCTACATAAGGGATATTATCAATTTACATCAAAGTTGTGCATGGTTAGCTCATTATTAATGTCCTTACAGGATGCTGCAAGAAATAGCTCCAGGCGATGTTTTATCTCTAACAGACACTCTAACTCTGTTGTCCCAGGACCCTGAGGTCTGAATCTCCTGTCCCTGCCACTCCCAAGGCCCTGAGCTCTGGACCTTGCTTAAATTAGACGGTTAAGCTTAAAGTCATGGAGGCACCATCTTTCTGGCCACAGCTGGACAGGTTGTACCCCAAACAAGCTGGCCATGCCCTAGAGTGACTCCAGTAATTCAGTTAAGTCACTATAGTAATCAGCCTATTTCAGTCACGCATAGCATCACTGCTAGGGCTCTTTGCAAATACGGTATTAGGTCCTCTCTAAGCCATTTCAACTTGTATCATATGCAATTCTATTTAGTCCCCTATAGGTGTCACTACCTATTGTATTAAAGTTACACCAGGCTCAAACTTGGGTATATACACTCAGTTAAACAACATTTATTTTAACTGGTATAAACGTTCACCGTACACTTAAAGTCAATCCTACATAGGGTTTTTCTTAAAAATCAGGTTTTGCTTTAGATTTAGTTATTCATTACATAAGGGTTGTTGGTATTAGTTTACTTCCAATAAATTTTTTTAGCATGTTTACAATACTGCCGAAATGATCTATACACGTTTTTTATGTTCCACTTAAACACTTTCATCATATGTTCTCGTTGACATTGTTTTAATTACCTTAAATTTCTGTCTTCCCCAATATCACTACTCTCCCAGTTCTCCACCATCCACTCTCCGTAACATTTTCCATATGCAAGTTACCCTTGCAAGGTTCACAACTTGATACGTACATCACTTATCCGTCTCCGGGCTATCCCAAATTCATATTAGGCCATCACGGACCTACGTATCAAGCAATTACCGGCCAACAAATACGGTCTGGTTACAGGTTCACAATTCACGTACATTCTAGAGTGCAATCATTATTTAATGACATAATATAATAATTATTATGACATAATGCTGTATGGTTTTAATCTCATGTTATATGCTGTTAAATGTATGTATGACACCTGGTTAAGTCTAGTCACTTATACTAATCTTCCTTTTTCAACAGTATTACCCCAGTCGACTACTTTATTTACCCCTATATTATTTGCAACGTATTTGTTGGTTTGTCACCTTAGGCTCCATATGGCGCACTTGTTCAGCAGACTCTCAATGTACAATGTACTCCTCCTGCTTTTATTAGGTATTTTAATTGGACCTATAGTCACCTATAGTTCACTGTCACCAGGTCTCGCCATTCTATCCTAAGTTACAGTTCTATCATTGCATCTATGCTTATCTTGAGCTACAGGTTAGGTTCAATCATTCAGGTATCACTCGGCCTTATCACTCCTATTGGGTACGCAAAAAAACCTTATTCTCGGGACATCAAGAGGCTTAGCTCTTTATACTTGACCCATGCATGGTCCACCCTACATATACATTCTACCATTTCAATCAATTTATGTTTTCATGCTCATTTACATTCTTTCTCTACATTTTCTGTCTAAGGGGAATGGACTTATCTCACATTGGCTGTTACGTTTGTATAGAAGTAGCTCACTCGTTCTCCCTAATCTTCACAGGTATATTGTAATCTCCTATGTTGCTCCTCTGTTAATGGGTATCAGATTAACACTTATTTCTCATAGGTCACAGTCAGGCTTTTCCCTTACAGCACCTTTTTTATTACTAAGAGTAAGCAAAGTTACATCCTTTCTTCTACTTTCCCTATTATCTATGCATGCTTCATAGTAATCTGTTTGTCCTATCTCTGTAGGTTGTACTTCCCAGGTCACTCACTTATAGACCATCTTAGTTACCAAGATAGGTACGTTAACCATTACTGTCAAATATGATGTTTCAAACCTCGGTATGGGAACAAAGAGCTAACCTTTATGTTCAGGCACTGGTCCGGGGGTTGAGGGGTAACCTCACAGCTGTCATACTACCCCAATCTTAATTTCAACTATGTTCAACTTCAACATACATCCGACAAAATCCTGGCAGCTCTAGCAGCTGGTTATGCATTCATTTTACTCGCACGGTCACTATTCTATCACACTTATTCAATGAATACAAACAACTTACGTCAGGACATTACAGTTTTAGGTAGGTTAAGTTTGAGCATCCCTCCACAGGTAATCACTACATCAAGACCATGATTACCTTTTGGCCTTTCCCCCATTTACAAATAACACATAACATCATTAATTCTTACCTTCCAGGTATACTACATCACTACCTCACTACTTTTCCCAATCATACTTCTTTCCTAATATCACATTACTACAATCTCCTAAGACATCACATACAGACCATTCTCTTTCATCCATTAGAGTATGCATAACTGAACATATATTCAGGAGCCTATCCGATTTATCAGATACCAAACCATTCGATAGTAAAGATAACACGGCTATCAAGTAACAAATTGTATTGCCTTCCACAGTTTCTCGAAGCCCAGATAAATCACAGTGGTACACAATATAAAGTCAACTTTGGCCTTGTCATACGCATCAACCTTTACATTCTCACCTTTAAGAATTTCCATAGAAACCAGATCAACCATCTAACCACAATAGCACTATTCCTGACTGGCAACAATTGGCCTTATGTTAATACTAGATACACGCATACCCATAGGCAACAGCTTCCACCTAACTCTGTTGCAGTCACTTTACAGGCCTCCACTCAGCCCACACCTCATCATTACATTGAACACTTACCCCTTACACCTACCCCTGTATTCAGTTCTTAGATTCCACTTCATGAATAGAGTTCAGGGAATCACTCAAGGTTATCTTTGTAAGTATGCTAAAAGAGTGTTTTTCACGGATACCTTTTTGGCCCTCTTTACACAGGCCTACCCATACGTTGCTTTTGGCACAACACTACCAACTTTCTCCCTTTCCTCTATTCCATATACGAATTAAGTTCCAACCACAAATATATATATATATATATATAAACATATATATATATATATATATATATATATACACACACTGATCAGCAATAACCACCTGCCTAAATTCATGTAGGTCCTTTTCATGTTGCCAAAATGCCAAAACAGCTCCAATGTGTTGAGGCATGGACTCAACAAGACCTCTGAACTTGTCCTGTGGTATCTGCCACCAAGACAGCAGCAGATCATTTAAGTCCTGTAAGGTGCTAGATTGAGCATCCATGCATCAGATTTGTTGTTCCAGTGCATCCCACAGATTCTGGGGAATTTGGAGGCCAAGAAATCTTTATCATGTTCCGCAAACCATTCCTGAACAATTTTTTCAATGTGGCAGGTTGCATTATTCTTCTGAAAGAGGCCTTAACTATCAGGGAACACCATTACTATGAAGGGGTGTATGTGGTTTGTAACAATCTCTAGGTAGGTACATGTTAAAATAACATCCATATAAATGTGAGGACCAAAGGTTTGCCACTAGAACATTACCCAGAGTATAAAACTGCATCCTTCCCACAGTGCATCCTGCTACCATCACATGTAAAAGATGCACAGACACCTACTCCCCTCGCCCTGTCTTGGTTGGAGTCCCCCAAGTATCTGTTCTTGGTCCCCTGTCAATTTACTGTTTGTTCATTGAGCTTCAGTCATAACATGGCCAGAAAGGAAAAAGGGCTCAGTCTAGCTCAGTTTTGCTGGCCGAGTAAGGTAGGTATGCGATGTTTAGCAATGCTAAATTAACTGTGCTAGTGTGATGACATGATATGCAGTGTAGTAGTGTGTGGGTAGTGTGTGGTACATAGATAGGTTATGCTGTTTATAGGTAGGCTAGGAGTCATTAGGTAGAATATAAGCTTTCTAGTCCTACTGTGTTATGTTCCGTTAGCGGCCGGCAGCCTTATATCCTAACCAGTTATGTCCAGGTGCTTAGATCAGCTGATCCCCTTGCGTGGCTGGGCAGGAAAGCGCTCAAAGGGTTTTAGTGGGTTGGCTGTGCAGCTTCTTGCAGACAAGGTTCCTCCTCGGCCCTGGAGCAATGCGAGGGCTGGTACTTTCAGGCCACGAGCCTGGGGTCCTTCCAGGTCCAGGGTCTTCCCCGACGGGCGGGTGCATTGGGCTTTGTTTGGGTCAGGTGTCACATGTTTCTTGTGGCCCTCCACTTGTGTAGCCGGTACCTGTGGGTCTGGCCCCTCAGTGCCCTCTGTCCAGGCGGGCGTTTCATGTGAGTTGCAGGAGTTGGGGTCATCTTTGTGCCCTTCAGAGGTTTCCCAACCCTCCTCGTGCTACAGACTTGCGCTGTGGGTGGTTCATGCATGGGTATGGCAAGTCGTGAACGTGCCAGTAACTGAGCCCAGAACCTACAAAGATTTCCTCAAGGGAGTCCTGCTGGATGTTAAATATATCTCTAAGTTATGATCTAGAGAAATTGAATAACTGACACAGCCTGTGTTTTCGGAGAAATAGCAATGTGTAAATATTTGCTAAACAATGCTGAGGCAATCCTGAGTGGGTGCAGACTGCCTAGTTGCTCTGTAGATAGACAAAGTGTTCAGTGCTAGCCTATCTACAGAGTAATTGGGCAAGGTGGGCTCTTCCCCATCTATGTAGACCTCCGCCCTTGCTATCAGCGATGGTTGGCAGATGGGCAGGGTCTATTGAAAGAGTGGGACCTATCTTAGGGTGTGGAGACTAGCACTGAACACGCTGCCTATCAACAGAGCACCTGAGCGGTCTGCTCAGCCCACCCATGATTGGCTCTGAAATAACGCTTCGCCTGTTAGACTGACACTTAGTCAGACACTTCCTCCTTATCAAAGATCTTAATGTTCAGCTTTATTACAATGAGGATTCCAAACAAGCCCGATGATTTGCTAAACATAGTCACTGCAGCACATACACCCTATGTCCCCAATACTTCTCAGTGAGAAGCACTGAATTGGATGGAGATCATCACTTAGAAAGGAGAGAGACAGCTGCAAGGATAGTGTCCTGACACTGAATGTAAGTAAGTTTAACTGCTTTTTTCTTTTTTGTTTTATTTTAACAGTTGTAAGCCATAATTGTAAGGGAAGTTAATCTAAATGGAACAAGTAACATTCTAACATTAAAAATACATATACTTATATACATAGCGTTCCTTTATCTTATGAAATAACATCAACAATAACCAAAATACTGTTCACCAACAGATTTGACTATTCTTTTTTTAATATAGATTTATTTTATCACTATTGTTTTATTTCATTGCTTCTGGACCCATTTGGTATTGGTATGTATTTCTGTGCTGCCACAGTCATAGTGTTTCAAACCCTGTGCTAAAGGCTGCAGTATGCTTTCAGCTCAGTGCTATGGATTGGGTATGTTGAGCTACAGAGTAGTTTTGTATTTTTAAAGAGATATTCAGGACAAATAGACAAATGCCTAGCTTGCCCAGATTCTATGACTGGCGTCTTTGGTAGGAAAAAAAAAATCATCACACTGTTCTGAAATATGCAACTTGTTCAGATTAGAAATCTGTATATATTTTTTGAAAAGTAAGACACAATAGACAGGTGAAACATATACCCCAAGTGTCCCTATTTAGGAGGGACAGTCCCTATTTTAGTACAAACCCCTCTGTTTCTCTTTTCTGTCCTAAAGACCCTCTTTTGTAGGAGCCCCATTTTGTTGGTATTTCTGAGTGTATAACAAAGCTCCACAGCAATAATGCACAGTGATATGTTTTTAAATTACAATAAATGTGCTCAAAAATCAGTCTGTGTTCTAAATTACATTTTAGTTGGACACATTGTTATAAATAAATCAGCCAATATTTCTCAGAACAGTCACACCTCTACTCACACCTCTAAAAGTAAAGTGTCCCTCCTTTGTCCATTTGAAATGTTGGAAGGAATTGAAACATCTACAGAAATTCGATGCTTTAGACATGATGGTGTGGCATACTTCCCTTTTCAACGTGGTAAACATGATTAATGGTTGGGATGTAGTAGCTCCGTCTATGGCTTGGACAGAGGGGTACATGTTTGATATAAGCTGACAGTTTAGTCATAAGGACTAAAATAGCCTAATGTGTTGCTATAATGTGACAACACAATTAAGTGCCATTTGGCAGTACACATGATGTTTTATGTAAAGTTTTCATCTAGGGGTATATACCTTGTGGATCGTGTTGCAGAAGTTCAGGTCAGGCCAACTGTACAAAACGGGAGGTAAAAACATTAACTTTTGAGAAACTACATGTATACTAATAATGTAAACCAGTAAAGGAATAGTAATAATGCAGTTTACATGACCTGGAACTGGAGGGGATAATAGACATTGCAGTTTTTGGCTAACAATAAGAAGGTTTAACAAGTCCTCTAAATGCATGAAGTTTTCAAGTACATTTAAAGGAATGTTTTAAGAGCAAAATGAGACAGGAGACAGCTTTTCCACCAATGCGAACATCAATAGAGCACCAGGACTCAAATAAGTAATCACAGAAAAGGGTATGACAATAGACCTCACAGCCATAAGATGCATAGAATAGTGCAGGGTGTATGGCAAATCTCAATAAAGTATATGCAATCAGCTGCCTCATTATTTATGTGGTCTAAGACAGACTATGTACAAAAAAAAAGAGCAGCGAGAGAGGGTCAAAGTGAACAGTTCTGTAGTCCCAAAGGAAAGTCCAAATTTAACTGTTAGTTTAACAATAAGAAAAAAAAAATCTAAGAGTGTTTTAAGGTAATGCTGAAATAATAAATCTTCATAGCGATAACTCATGTAATATGGAAAAGAATAAAATAAAATGTATGGGAATATTTAAGGGACTTACTGAATTAAGTAATTTAGTATAGACACCCAAGGTTGCATTATCTATATAAAGTTACATGCGCAATATCCGATTATTGCTTAAAGAAGTAATATGAATTGTTGGAATAAGACTCGCATAAGAGGTTTTGCCTTGATGTGACTAGTGAGCTGACACTTTAATGTCCATTGGAAAGATACTAAAAAAAAACACCTCAGTTATTTAAATGTGCACAGGGATTTAGGATAGTGCATAAGTAACTTTTTCTTTGATGCTTATTGCTGAAACAATCTTTTACACTGAAAAACAATGTTTTGCCATCTCAAATTCAGAATTTTGAATGCTCCCTTTTTTATTATGGGTGATATTCACAGGTTATTGATGCTCAAATTTAAAATTCAAGGCCAAAATAGACAAACCGAAACAATTTTGCATAAACAATGCTTACATGTATATATATATATATATATTATACAATGCTTACATTTATTTAAAAAAATAACAAATTTGGACAACAATCAAATTTGTTTGCAAATGTCACAAGACATTGCCATATCTATAGTACTAACTTAGACATTATTATTTTTTCAATTGTTTATTTTTACCCAGCTCTTAACATACTCGTTTTCCTGGCACTATAGTGCCCTGAGGTTGCCCCACCCTCAGAGTCCCCCTCCCGCCCGGCTCTGGAAGGGGAAAAGGGGTTAAACTTACCTTTCTCCAGCGCTGGGCGGGGAGCTCTCCTCCTCCGATCGTCCTCCTCTCCTCCTATTCGGCTGGCTGCTCGCGCATTCAGCCGGTCGCATAGGAAAGCATTATCAATGCTTTCCTATGGATGCTTGCATGCTCTCACTGTGATTTTCACAGTGAGAATCACGCAAGCGCCTCTAGCGGCTGTCAGTGAGACAGCCGCTAGAGGATTTGGGGGAAGGCTTAACCCATTCATAAACATAGCAGTTTCTCTGAAACTGCTATGTTTATAAAAGAATGGGCTAACCCTAGAAGGACCTGGCACCCAGACCACTTCATTAAGCTGAAGTGGTCTGGGTGCCTAGAGTGGTCCTTTAAGCGTGAGTGGGCTATCAGAAACAATAGCAATAATGACATTGTTTCCATAATAAATATCACAGTGAACATGTTACAATGCATTCTGTCACAAGTGAACATTGCTTGGGAGGAGGGGTATTAATATTAAATTATTGTGGTCTATGTTGAGTGGTCTTAGTCATTATCTGGTCAAGTAAGGTCAGTCATACGTCGGTGCTAAACCTTTGAGCTACAATAAGCCTGCAGGTGGTAGTAGATGTAATCTGAATTAGATTGGGAATAGATTGGGTCCCTCACGTTGAGGTTGTCTATTCATCATACATAAGACAGTAGCCCTATGTGTTGAGGCTGCATAGATAGCCTGGTATATTCTTGGCTCTGTGCCTAACGTTATGCTCTAGTACACCTCCAAAATCTCCTATTGCCAGGGGGTATGCCAAGCCTAGTCTAGAAGGGGGAATGGGATGGGCGTTAAAGGGGGTGTGGGTGGCGTTCTAGTATGTATTGGTAGAGGTCAGGAAATCATAAGTTAGGTTTGTCAATGTAAAATTGTAACAAAATCAATTTCAAACAGTATATATAAGCTCAATTAATTAGTTAACTGGTGTCAGGTTGAGAGTCTCGGAATATGAGGCAGTGAATGCCCTCAGGTGTTTAGGTTTCGCTGGGGAAAAATAAAAGAAAAAGAAAAGAATAAAGTGGGAATCCAAAAATAAACTTAAGGAACTTCAAACCAAAAGTGGATGTCCTTAGGACGGTAGTGAGAGAGAGAGAAGAGAAGAAAAAAAACAATTGTGTTTATTGCAAAGCCATTTCTTTTTTTGGGAAAATTGGTAAGTGGGAAAGCCACCCAATTACAGATAGTAATTCCTGTCTAGTAAGAGCTCAAGTAAGAGCAAGGGATTTTGTTTGTTTGTTATTATTTAAAGCACCTGCTTTTTATCAAATAAAAAGGAACACTGAGCTGAATGTGTCCTGGACTTCATATACCCTAGAAGGCTGTGGTTACTGCAAGATCTGTGACAATCCTACCTGTAAAAGAGGTGGTTTGTTACAATACCTAATAGAGAGAAACAAAAATATACTTATAAATAGCTTTAGATAGCCTCAGTGCAAACACCTCCAATCATAATTAAAGTTCTATAACATTAATTTAAAGATGTTTAATAAAAAAAAAATAGATCTATATTTATATATTGCATATATCGTTAATCCCTAAATGGGAGTTGCCATTATTTTCACGTTTTGCTGGGTTCCCAGAGAAATAAATTTGTTAAATCCATGACATTTTATTTTCGTGACTTTGGAGAGAATCCAATTTATATTATCACAGTTTCAAATAACTCCCATTTACATAGCTCCTTTAGCAAACTGGCATTTTAATTTAATTATACTTTTTTGCTAATGGTCTTTATTTTTCAGTGTCTTTGTGCAAAATGCCTTAGGTTTCATTATTTCATTATATTTCTCTCTTGGTGCCATATTGTGGTGCGAATTTATAAACTGACAAAATTCAGTGTAAAAATTGGGAGGTGAAATTGAGGAATTTGTAAAGAAATCCTGCCTAAATGATTAAGTATCTCAACACTTCAAGAATGTGACTAGCGCATATATTGAATATCATGAATTTGTAATTAGGATGACAATAAGATAAAACAAATAAAAGGATTAATGAGAGATTTCAGAAGATGCATACTTACTCAGTATTACATTTTTAATTAACCCTTTGTGATAAAAAAAGAAAATGCTACAAGAATGTATTTAGAGAAGTCAGTATGTGTGTGTGTGTATATATATATATATATATATAGCCTTGGCCTGTAGTTGTGGGAGGGGCTTGAATTCTCTTAATAGGGCGGCCAATCCTCTCCCACCTTACCGTGGACAGTCTGGCGAATCAATTCAGACTGGACTTCCGGTTCCCAGAGGGGTTACCTGCACTCAAGTTCCAGTGTTGCTGGGGGTTTTCGCTTTCAGGTCGGGTTGCACTTCCGGGTCGAAAATCAAAGGTCCTGATCGGCATCTCTTCACGGAGGTCCTCCTTCCGCTGTGAGTCCACTCTGCAAGGCACCTGTCCGTTCCATGCGGTTTGTTACCCATCAGTGAGTCTATACAGACAGGGGTGCCTCTCAGAAACGCTGTCTTCACCATCGGATGCCTGTCGGGTCCACGAGGTCGGACAGCTAATAGTAAGTTTCCTGACGGGTACCTCTTATCTACGACCAGTAGTTCTGTCCCCTTCCTACTCATCGGGTTTCCCTGGCACCATGTTTTCAATTCACGTACCCCCGCATACACGCCTCCTGCCCACCTGCAGACATGCTGGGTTGAGAATGTGTAGTCAATTTGCACTTTTTAAACTTGCCACGTGTCGGTTTGCTTTTTACCGAACGGGTTCATTTGGCAGGTTTAACTGCTCACAGCAACACTGCTCGCATAAATCTTGCTATTTCGTGCCACGTTCGGCACTTTCTTTTCGGCTCTTTATGAGAAGTCTTTAAATATAGGGTAAGGGCTTTCACTTGCATTCTCCTCATTGTAGCGAATTTTCAGCCATTCGGTTAAGAGATTTGCAGGTGGTGGCTCCTCCTTAACAGCTAGTAGCCCCTCAAAGGTTATACGACTTACACGGTTTCACATATATCTCTGTCTAACATAAATGTATGGATTAGTCTTATATGACGCACATTGGTTGTATAGACATCATGGCATTAGTATTTTGCTTTTTACTAATTTTTCAGAGCTTGTCTATAAGAATATGTATATTTACAGAAGGTTAATGTTTATGTTTCTCTGGACAGCAATCTAGGCACATCACTGTTTTTCTATAATACACTTATGGCCGGGCTGTGTACGCTATGTTTCACATATATGTTATACTAACGTCTTCTAACATGTTCAAATCTAACAGTATACATTTGCATTTGTTTGTATAATTGTTTTGGTATCCTACTTTCATGGTCGCCTCCCACCATAGGAGTCCTCGGTAAGTCGGCTGGTTAATTAATTTATCTGTTAGCTGACATTTGCTATCATGTTCCCATCAAGCTCATTGCAGGATATTGAGCTTATGTTTTGTGACATCATTAATCAATTATTGGCCTTCTTGGGTTGATATTGTGGTTTAGGGTTGTACTCCTCGTAAGTTATTTTGAATGGGAATTAACACCTCTCTTTCTTTAGTTGCCTTGGTCTTGCGGGACGGTTGCTGTATGAGCACTGCAATTCCGTCACCTACCTCTGTCTTATTTTCATTGGTCATCTATGGGTTATGGTAGGTTTCCATTTACTGTTCGGGTCCACGATCTGGGCCACGCACATAAGCTATACGCCCTTATCCTTTTATTAGGTTGTAGCATGTATCTACTACCTCCCTCGCGCTCCTATTTTTCTGCTTATAATCTCGTCCTGACTCCAACTGTATCATGCATGTTTTCACAACCCCGTACTTCTATTTAGGGTGGTACTGGCTTTTTGAGATTTAGGTTGCCCAACTAGGTTCTGTTTCCGGTATTAATCCATACGTTAGTGGTCCCGCGAGGCCAACACCCATCCTCATACTCGGATGTATATGTCCCACGGCCCAATTCACATGTAGCCGCCTCGCTTTGTTGCATAGGGAGGGCCTCCCATGTCACTCCCATTCTATCTTATGTTTTAGTTGCCACCGAGAGATCGACACCCCGCCACAACATTTCTGTGGCCTCAAAAATCCCCTCGGGCCAACTCATAGTTAGCACCTCTCACGCCGCTTGGCAATTAGTAGGGACTCAACTGTCACGTTTCGTTAGCTTAATTCTTCGCCTCTTGGCTTCTAGCTAGCCTGCCAGTACCAGGTCCCTTCATCTCACTTATAAAGATTGAGTTACATGTATATTTTCTGTTATGTATCAAGTCCGGAGGGACGGGTGGTTCTAGTTCAGGTAGGTTGTTGCACGTTTTGTTCTCTTTATTCCAGGAACAAAGAGATGTGTATGCATTATGTTTTCCTATAACCTCGCCACACAGGCTTCAACATCACGTTATTGGTTACACTTTTACAATAGATCCCTCACCTCATTTGGTTAAATTTATCAGCAATAGGCTGGCTTAAGGGTTCAACATGGGTTTGGTACATTTTAACAACTGGTACACTAGATGGCAATTATTTGCAACCGCTTTCACAGGACGAGAGTTAGTGTGTACAGTTATATGGACTTCCGTAGTTCGAGGGTTGTGGGGGGTTTTGGTTCCCGCCTTTTCACATTGGGCAGAACCAACCCCATAGGGGGGACACGGAGAACATTTCACTTAAACCCAGATCAATACTAGACTTCTTCACTGTTCCCAGTCTTCATTCCCTCATACCCTCCGACGAACTTTCCTTACAATATGCCACTATCAACTATGCAATTTGGGCCATTCTGGTGACTGGTACAGGCGCTTGGCCCAAAACTGACATTGTCATTGTTTTAACTAACTTCCCATTCACCTTTAGCTATGGTATCTGCTCTGCATTTATGTGGCAGGGGCTTTATTTTTCTCACGACTCACTTTAAGCTCAAGAGCAGCCCCAGAATCTGCGCTACTTGGCTGATAGTTTGTGTTGGTTATGGTTTAATATGTACTGATGTCCGTCAGTTGTTTCTACCTGTACAATTTTCCCCTTTGTTGAGAACAAGGCACTCCCCCCCTAGCAGCCTTACACCCATGTTGGCTTTGGAGTCCCTGGCTACCCCAGTCTCCCATCGCAAGACCTTAGGTCTTGATAACACCACAAAATTTTGGGGATCCTACTTGACTCTATCTACTTACAAGAAGGCCTTCCCCAGGACATGGATTGAGCGCACCCTATTATGCATTTGAACTCTTCTTGAAACTAGGTCTGGCAACCACGAGGAACTTCAATTGCTGCTGGGGTCGCTCGATGTTGCATGTGATTAATCCCACAGGGTAGATCCTTCATTTCCCGGTTACTACTCCTTATTTCCACGGCTCTCCACGGACGCATCACGTATCACGTTAGTCACTCATGCAACCTCTGATTTACTTATGTGGCGCTTGCCTAAAATACTGGTGTAACGGACCGTTTTGCCCACAAGCGGTTAAAAACTGTTTAGGCGATCTTCCCCTTTCAGATGCACAGAGAGCTACTGCAGTCACCACTCTCCCAAACTGCAAACACACGAATACTGGAAACAGCCGAATAGGAAAAACCATGCGAATAGGTTTACACTCCTAGCAGTCAAACTGGAACAGCATACAATAAATCCTCCCCCAAAAATGAGACGACACTTCACTTTGAGGGTTAAGCAGGAACTCACTTGTAATGGCCACACACTGGCTTTTATGCAAGTCCCCATGCAAGGGAACATCCCACAGGGTGGGACACAGTACAACCAATCGTTTACAGGAGAACCATAAAACACACCCACATTTACATCACAATCCCTCCTCTCTGTCCTGGAGATAATTGTGAAGTAATCCAATTATCTCCCAGGACAGAGGCAAGACTCCATTAACCACATGGCAGTAACAATACAATAAAAGACATAAAATTACGTACAGTTATATTTATTCCATAAAACATAGACATTCTACATATCCCCAGATAGCTTAGATCTGAGTTCACATTACTACCGAATGGCGCTCAGATCACATAAATACAGTTCAATCGCCATGGAGCCAAAGTCTTTCATACAGTCTTTCAGTAAACGGCTGGGCTCCATGGCATAGCTATCTGGGGTAGCATGGCTTTAACAGTCCACAGAAAGGCACGAATAAACCTTTCTGCCGGTAAAATAAAAGTTTAAAATGCAGGGCCATAGTCTAAAGGGAGCAGGCGAGCAACCAGGCTCCACTCTCCAGTGGACAGTGGCGAGGTTGGTTCCGCCACAACTGGAAAGGGCGAGCCATGTTATCCCCCCCCTCTGACATTTCACCCTCCGTTTGGACAGATGCCGTGGCAAACTCTGGTTTTGCAGCCATCTGAGGGGTTAAATGGCGTGGCGCGTCTTGGCCCATAGACGTTAAGTCCCGACCCAGCTTCTCCTCTACTTCGGCTTGTTTGAATGATGTCCGATCATGACAGCTGCCATAGCCTGGGGACCATTATGGTCCGGTCACTTGGTTAAACATTAGTCACATACACCTAGCCATTGTGCGTATAGGCCGATCTTCGTCTCTGGTCATCAGGAGACGGTTGAGGAATTTCACATGGGTAGCCACTTGCAAAACGTATCACATGTATTCAAGTGCCGGGTTTCATGAACATCTCAGCTGACCACTTCCATTGGTTTCGTTTTAGGCTTTTGGCCAGACACTGCCACCTCTTCCAGGCTAGCTAACCTGCCCAGCCTTTCCGAGACATGCTCATGGATTAAATGTTCGGTTTACCCTTGCACGTCACATTTCTCAACTTACAACTTCAGTCAACACTAGGTAGTTATACGATAGGGTGTTCACATATTTTCACTAAGGCTATAGTGGGGTTTCAAGTTCTTGACATGTTTTGCTATGGAATCTTTTATTGGGGTTCACTTCTTTTTACCACCTTTACTTAAATTATCATTTAACACCCCAACAATACAGGATTCCTTTCATCTTATCTGATAAAGACTGATAAAGAAAGGAATGCAAAATCCAAGACACACGTACCATCTCAAAGGCTACCCATCCACACGGCATATTTCATTCACTATCCAACTTAGTAGATTCAGCTCTTGTTGAGCACATGAACATACGACAATCAAACGGCCATCAAACAGCCATACATCTAGCATGCAATGGGTCCCAGGAATTTACCACTCAGAATATAACTACCACTGAATACCTGGGAACGACTGATATCCAGACACCTTAGACCATTAGGTTCTATCTCTGTATCAGTCTATACCTATCCCTATAGCACATACAGTTACCATACTCTTATTACCTACTCTAGACAATGGTAAACGGTAAAGTTCGGGATACTTATTGCACCACTTTACAGATACAACCACTCCAAACATTATCAGAACTTCATGGCTCCATTCTTACAGCATTTTAAATCATGCTTCATGTTCACTTACTGTGAACTAGGCTCAGCCTAATAAAAACCTTTCATCAGGACACTCCTTCCGCATAGGGGCAGCATTCTCGGCTTCCTCCAACCACATTCATGTCATCGGGGCTATGGGACTCTGGAAGTTCTCCGCCTATACTCCTTCCGTGCCCAGTTATAAAAGGTAATACAAGCTTTTCGTGACTTATCCGAATAAACAATGCTTGTTATATGATTAATTTTGTATGGTATTCTTCTTTTTGCCCACTTTTATTACAGGCCTACTGCTCTGTCGGTTCCGGCACACCACAACCGACTGGTGTCATTTGAATATGTCTATTGGTTATAAAATGCTATGTTACACTATTATCACAGCTAGATTGCCCCGACTTCAAATATAGATATATATATATATTTTATATATATATATTTTTTTAAATTATTTTATTTTTTAGCTGTAATGACAGATAATGTTTTCAGTTAATGTAGAATGTAATATAATATGTAGACGCAGAAACAAACACAGAGGCACACAAGCACATGTACACACAAATTCTTATACACTGTTGATTGTTTCTTAGGCACAACTGCATGGCCTTCCGAAGATTGATAGGATTCAAACTCCCAGGCAATAGCTGCTGTTAGCAGCTTCCATAACTAATTCCGAACCATTCGCCATTTTAACATGTTGGGAAAGTTGCTTGGGAGAGAGAGAGGCATTCCTCATACAAGTCACATGAAGGCAAAATTATTGACTAAAATATATAATATATGTAAATAATGTTGTCTCTTTTTGCTCATATCTAGTGATGTCCCGAACGGTCCGCCGAACGGTTCACAGCGGACGGCGAACATATGCGGTAAACTTTGACCCTGTACCTCACAGTCAGCAGACACATTCCAGCCAATCAGCAGCAGACCCTCCCTCCCAGACCCTCCCACCTCCTGGACAGCTCACTAAGAATGCAGCTTCACAATGAATGTAAAATGGATGCTGTCCAGGAGGTGGGAGGGTCTGGGAGGGAGGGTCTGCTGCTGATTGGCTGGAATGTGTCTGCTGACTGTGAGGTACAGGGTCAAAGTTTACCGCATATGTTCACCGTCCGTGGCAAACCATTCGGGACATCACTACTCATATCCTTTTTTTACTGGAAATTTTGCACATACCCACATCTATCTTATGTTTGTGTTCCCAGTTTAGCAGAGTTGTAATCTTAATGTGTCTAGTGTATCCTTTCAACAATCCCTGCAAGACTTGTATCTCCACTGCACTGGACTGTCGATGACCATTTGGTAAACGCCATATTTTCTAACGAATAATAATATAAACAGTAGCATAGGTATGCGTAAAACAATAAAAAAAAAAAAAACTTGGAATTTCACTTTAATTATACAAATACAATTTAAAAAAAATAGAAACTAAGACATTCTTTGATAGGTCTTGCCTGGGTCAAAAATATAAGTGGCTTTTTTTCAGCGTGAAGGATATTTTTTATGGACACAGTGAAAAAGATACATAGTGAGCATGCCAATTCAATATACCATGTTCATTTCTCTGCATATTGATATTGGCATTTGCTCTCCTGAAATAAATATGCAGACGGCAAGGCTCACATCGACTGTTTTGCTACTGCCACAAGGCCACTATCTCTAGAACTAGCCCATTTGAGAAATCACTTCGTTCTGCAGCTTAAAAGGCCAGGAGCATAAATCTCTAAACATTTGACTTTCTGTCAGCACAATGCTTTATTCATTATGTTCAGATAGTGACTTCAATATTAAAATATCTTTATTTTGTTTTATTAAAAAGTTATATATATTATTTTCTTCTAAGTCTCTCTAAGCCAACATGCTGTGTTTAATCATCTGGTTAGGGTATCAATAGACTCCTTCATCTGTATTACACTGTACACTTATTATGAGTATATAAACTTTAGCTTCCACAAACAAACAAATAGTCCTCATTTTTTTCCATTTTAAGAATCAAATAATTCTCTGTAAACATGTATTTCGTTGAAGTTTAATGTCATGTTAATAGAAGATTTTTCATTTCCAGCGCAGTGTTATTCTTAGGTTATTTTTCCAAGAAAGTATGATAGATGGAGATTTATTAAGCAAAATAAATCATTTTTTGACAGTCGGCTTTCTACCATATGACCAAGAGGTAATCCCATTCAGGATTTAACATGAAGGGTCTTTGTAGTTTAAAGGATCTGAAATATGCTTCCTTCAGTATTGAAAAGATGATTTGCTGTTGCAATTAGCTCATTAAATGACAATAATAGTGATGATAATAAAAATTATGTAAAACAATTTATTGAGTTAATTTTTATACTTAATAGAGGTTATTTTAAAAATTGCACCTTTTAGATTATATATACAATTCAACTGCATTAAATGAATTGCTAGTATTATATATATAACATTATATCCCCATTCTATCAGGGCTCACAGTGCCCCAGTGTAGCATCGTTGGGGAGCATGATCACTTTCAGGACTGTGATTACAATTTCTATTAGCTGCTCTTTTGGCAGTGGGCACTCAGAACATGTAAAAAAAATATTGTTAACCATGAACACTCTCAGCTTGTCACTATAGTATAGGTTGAATTACATTGATATTGATCATGCAGAACTCTTAATTCTGCATTATCAATGGAGCCAATAATTTTCCTGCCCTTGATGCTGAAGAGAGCTATAATTTATTGGAATAATTTCTAAATGGTTAACTTTAAATCAGGGGACTTTGTTCTAGTAATTATGGCTAGATTTGGATGCCAGGTACCCGAAAGCACATAATTCCAAGTTTAACCCCCCTCTCCTCCCCCCCCAAAAAAAAAAATAACAGCAGATATATTGAGTGTAATGGCTTTATTAAATGGACATGAAAACAGTCTACAAACATATATTGATATTTGACAACTGCGTATGTATATATTTATGCATGTAGATGTAAAAAATAGATCAAATCCGTATCTTGTAATACTTTTCTTATTGGACTAACATAATTTTTTACTTGAACATGCATGTATGTATCTATCTATTTATGCTTTAAATGTATTGTGTTTGAAAGTGTGAGTATAGTGATTGTATGCAAGAGGCGAAAAGTCAGAGTTGGTATACATAGGGTTTTAGTGTTAAAAGGATTAAAAGCTTGAGGGGGGTTATAGTTGTAGACTAAGTAGTGTTTAGGATTATTGGGTGGGATTACATTAAGCATTGAGGTACATGTGTTTAGTTTTTTAAGATGAATTAAACCTAGGATTAAGGTAAAGGGACTTTTGGTTTAGACTTCGAGTGCTTAAATGTGGGACTAAGGAAATTATTTGTTTAGGTTTTGGTGGGGGTTAAAGTTAGGTTTTGTGAAAAGGAGTATTTAACATGTGACAATCGAAGAGTCATTTACAAAGTACTCACCGTCCCATGTCTTGTGTAGTCCAGTCACCCTTCTATGATTGATAATAAAGCAGCAGGAACTTGGGCATAGGAGAATGACTGGACTACTGAGGTCACTGATACTTACCTCTCCCATTGTTGCGGGTACTTTTAGCTGCAGGCAATACAAACTCACTCTGGACACAGGTCATAGGAAAACAATCAATGATTTATTTGTTAGCTGGCCAGTCTCAGCCAGACTCGTGTCTAAAATGTTGAGCACTCCGTTACAACATAACAAAGCTTATATATCACAGATGATGCAGTTCATACACACAGAGGACATACAAGGGTTACTCCCAACCTGCAACAATTATTACCCAGTTAGCAAGCTATTACTTATCACTACATGCATTAGCTACTTGTAAGCATTCCTAGCATTTCTACACATGTGCCCTGGTCCTGAGTGTTTGTACAGCAATTTAACCACAGAAGTTCAGATGTTTCTAGGGGCATCCTATAGCCTCTATCACACCATTAGTTAAAAAAGGCACATTATAAGTGTTGAAAACAGGTGCCCCTTACAGAACAGACACCAGTAGGCAAGTGCCTACTCTGTGTAATGGATCTGGCCCAAGGCAGTACCAAGAAACTAGACACTGCAATGCAGTGATGGAACTACCACCAGTGGAACCAATGCAACTGCACTGGAACCTTCATGCTTTGATGGCCCATCAGCCCTTTAGTTCAACAGGGGCACAGTCAGGTGCTGCGGCCCTTTAAGATCGTATCTGGGTTCCTGTAGTATCGACTGTGTGGGAGGAAGTGACAGAGACATGGGTCACTTCCTCTGTGTCAGGGTGTGTATGTGTCAGTGTGTGCATGTGTCATTATGTGTGTGTGTGTTTGTGTGCATCTGTGTATATGTGTGTTAATCTGTGTCAAGGTATGCATCTGTGTGCGTCTGTATGTGTATGCGTCTGTATTTATCAGGGTGTGTATCTGTGTGTCAGGGTATGGATCCATGTGTCAGTGTGTGTATCTCTGTGTGTATATGACAATGTGTATATGAATTTGTGTGTGTCAGTGTGTTTATATATGTGTATCTGTATGTTAATGTGTATATATATCTGTATATCAATTAAACACCAACACAACGTGCAAAAACACTGTTGCAATCTAACACATTAGATACAAATACACTCCTTTACTCAAGCACCAATACTACAAACAAATGTACATCTGCATTTAAAAGCCATTATTACATCTAAACACACACCTGCAATCAAATGCAAACACTACACACAAGTACACCAGTGCATTCCAATGGCAATAGTACATACATTTACAGCCATACATGCACACACATATTCTATAAAAAAAAATGTGCTTACATTCAAATGCACAAACACTGTTCACAAATACAACCCTGCAATGATAGGCAAAAGGTAATTCCCAGCTGGCATAGCATTGTTGAAGTTGTTTGACAGATGGAGATTTACCTCTTGGCCACACCTGCACCTGAGAAGGGCCCAAAAAACTTTCTTGTACCAAGGCCCTCTCTACATTAGTTCTGTTACTGCTGCAATGGGTATGTTCTGTAACTCATTACCTTACCTTTCCATGATTTCCTCTTAATAAATATCTTTCTATCTGTTTGTAGACTAGAGGTAGTAACCATCGTATCTGCTTTAAATGGCTAACAAAGCCATGTATGGATGTTACTAAACAAGCTAAGGTAAGCAGGATATCGCATCACTACAAAGGGATTAAGATGGATTAGGAGGCTGGAAAGACAAACAACAGTGGAGATTTTATTAAGATAAATGCAATGTTATGGAATTAGAGATGAAAAGCTCACAAGCAAATTGTGCCATTAATTGTGGTTGATTTGGGGATAACTGGTAATAAGAAGAACTCGAATAACCGAATAATAATATGGATGATATTGGTAATTATAAACAGTGACAGGAGCTGGAAAGGCCAGTAAAGTATTGTCATTCATTAAAATAAGTATTAGTTGATGTGATTAATCTATAATTTTGCCCCTTTATAAAGCTATAATTAGACCCCATCTCGAACATGCAGTGTAATTCTGGTACTGGTTTTAAGAAAATATATTAAAAGAACACTCAAGACCCCTAAAGAATGTGACCTAATTTTTTTCATTTTACAAAAAGTGCAGTTTTCAATAGAAATTGAAACTTTTATAAATTATACAAAAAAATAAAATAAAACACTCACAAACGCAAGGTTGAAAACAAATAAAAATAAATAAAATTAGGAATCATTATGAATTAAATAAATTAATATTAACATAGCTTATTTTTTTGTTTTAAATACAGCTTCCAGGGTCACCTCCCAGCTGGTAAACACAAATAAGATCACACACACGCACACAAACAATACATAGTGTGATATTCTCATAAAATAAGAAAAGTGGCACTTTTATTGCTAACACTTACATTAATCTGCAGTATTCAATCACCTTAAGGGTGGCTTCACCGGTAACAGTGGGGGACAAAGCTTCTTCTTTCTTTCTTTCTTTCTTTCTTTCTTTCTGATTGTTCAATCCCGGAACCAAAGTCCAGGATCCAGGTAGGTAGGTAACAAATTGCATTTAATAATATGGCAAGAAAGAATAAAAATGTATATAACAAACTTGTAAGATAAATAAAATACCAACAGGTCCTACGCATTTTGTTATATAAATAGATCGTCCTCTTAAAACAATCAATGCAAAAAAAGCAGTCAATCTGTTACGTACCTACCTAGAAATATGCCTGTGCTTTGTGTTTATATATACTTTCATAAATTAACCTGGTTACACCACCCTGGCTTTCAAGCAGACAGCGGGTCCTGTAACTTCCTAGTTTGTTTAGCTCAGTAAAAACTAAACTCAAGAGGCAGCAACTGCCCAAAGCACCTACCTTGCAAATACTTCTCATTGAGCTGCATTTGGAAATCTGTGGTTGGACAGCCACAGAAAGTCTGGCCGGGGCTAGAAGAGGAGGGCTTGCAAAGGCTTCAGACATGAGAACTGCTTTTCCAAGCTGTTTTAGATATACTCCCAATAAATAAAATGTTTAATAAAATGCAATCATATTTTGATTGGGGGTGTATCTACTAAACAGTGATATTTCGTAAGAGGAGCATCCCTTTAAGGAACTGAAGAATCTGTGAAAGTGTGCTTCAAAATTCATAAGGAGAATGGAAAATTTATGTTCTGAAGAAATACTTTAAAAAATACATTAGCTTACTTTACAGATAAGGAAACTTGGATGAGCTATGACAAGTCCTGCACAAATATATACAGGGCTTGTACAAACATCTCTGATAACCTGTTCTTTAACAGGACTGTATATAAGATAAGAAGTCATCCTTTGAGAACTAAAGAAAGGAGACCGATTCAGCAAATGAAAGGTTCTTTATGGTAAATACAATAAAAATATATAATTATCTGCTTAAAGAAGATGTTTTAGAGGATTCTATAGAATTAGAATATATTTAAAGCACCACTGTAGTGCCAGGAAAACATACTCATTTTCCTGGCACTATAGTGCCCTGAGGGTGCCCCCACCCTCAGGGTCCCCCTCCCGCCCGGCTCTGGAAGGGGGAAAGGGGTAAAAACTTACCTTTCTCCAGCGCTGGGCGGGGCTCTCTACTCCCTCCGATCCGCCCCGTCGGCTGAATGTAGCATTCAGCGGGTATAGAAAGCATTCAATGCTTTCCTATGGATCTGCTGCTCACTGTGATTTTCACAGTGAGAAACGCATAGCGCCTACTGTCAATGAGACAGCCACTACAGGATTTGGGGAAGGCTTAACCCATTGATAAACATAGCAGTTTCTCTGAAACTGCTATGTTTATAAAAAAAATGGGTTAACCCTAGAAGGACCTGGCACCCAGACCACTTCATTAAGCTGAAGTGGTCTGGGTGCCTAGAGTGGTCCTTTAAGTATATAAAAGATAATTAATGTGTAGTACTAGCTTGTTGATCCAAAAATATATAGAGGTTTTTCTAGCCTCTGGTAACACAGTTGGACTTTTATCCCATGCTAACTCTTACCTATGTACCTGTATTTTATTAGATTACTTAAGTTTATTATTTCAATCAAGAGCTGTTGGTATATGAGGTTTTCCATAGAGATAGAAGAAGCTGGGGAGTTTATGGATTACTAAAGAGGAGCATCTAATCTCTGCTTTCTAAGTCTGAGTTTATGTCTATATGATTGTGAGTTGTGAGGAGTGATGCAACAGTGGGTGTGGACTTTACACTCTTGATTACACATTGTACCTCTCCACATTTTTGTATTACTATCTGATGGCAGTTTTGGAATTAGAAAGGACTTTTCACAGTTGGTTGAACCATTTGGAAATCACTGCAAATTGTTTTTCTATTACCATAGAAAGAGACATGTAGAAAGTTGAACTTGATGGACATGCATCTTTTTTTAGTTTATATTGCTACGTTGTCACTTTATTGTATGAACTGTCATTCTCTCTACTCAAACTAATTGAACTTGTAACGATAAGGGAGTTAAAGGGTTAGCTTGGATAGAAATTGTCCCTTTCATTTTGCTCTATGTACAAATTTCACTTAAAAATATAAATTGAAATGTTGTATATGTGTGTGTGTGATACAGTATATATACTTGGAAAAAAAATAATCTTTTGCAGATTATACTTTTTTTCTGATTATGTTTTTGCAAGTTATATATTTCCTTGTGTATAATTCTTGGTGGTCTAAGAGGTCACAGTAAGTTCATAAACCATCTGTCCGGGTGGCAATATCATAATCGCACTTTGGACAAGCAGAGTGCCTGGAAAATATTAGCAGAAAACTAAAGGGAAGTTAATTGTTGGTAACTAATCACTGGTAATAATGACAGATGACAGTTATTTATCCATAAAATTAGGTATTTTTATATCCTAAACAACTGGACATACTTTGCTTTTTTAATACTTTGCTCCACACAGTTATATATACATGAAAAAAAGAAATGAAAACAATCTAACAAAAAAATAGAGATGAGACAATTTGTGGTGGTTTCACACATTTCATTTTGGGACCCCAAAATTTGTTTTATAGACCAAACGGTAAGTCTTCAGATGATTTAATTTAATTTTTATTTTTATTTAATTTTATTTAATTCCCTACTACTTAAATAAACATAATTCTACTTTTGTTTTTTGTTTTTTACAAAATACAATGTTTAAAATGGTTTGCAAATAAATGTGAACATTATAGAATGTACAACTTTTAATTAAATATCTAAATAAAAATATGCATACTTAATTTGTATCCAAACTTGCAGTACAAAAAAATATATATACAATTAATTCAAAACTATATCTATTTTATTTTCCATATCTCCCTATTTCTAAATAATATTTTTAAAAAAACTGCTTGCAGTAGCGAAATTCTTAAGAGTCAAATTGTGTAATTGAATACATGGTTGGATTAATAACAGTTTTTTTAGAACATTTTAGTGAGACTTTACATTGAGGTAGTGTCATTTATTATGGGTGTGATCAATATGTGTAAATGTTTTAGCTTGCTTATTGCCTTTGGTAAGTGTATACATTTGTACATCTACATTTAATATTTCTAGAATGTCTCTGTTATTAATTATGCTTTCATTTCCTCTGGTCCAACTCTGGTGACATGTGTTCCACTGTATTCTCAATTCACCTGAGCGCACACAAAAAATAATTGACTAGTGTGCATTGGCAAAAACTCTCCTGTGTTCTCTCTTGAGTCATGGGCAAAAGCCACTTATGAGTAACATAAGATGCCATACCATTAGCCCAGGAAGCAAACAGAGGACCACATTGTGTAAGATAGATGACTTGAAAACAGAGAGAAAAAGAAAGAGTCACAGTCATATGACCCATCACGCAGAATGTAAACCCACAAAAGAGGGACAGAGAAGGTACATATACTAGTCCTTAGAATAGCCAGGCTGAACAAGTGAAAACAAATAATATGAATGTCAAAACAAGCCAAGGTCAAGGGGAGCCAGAAATACAAAATAGTAGGAAAATAGCAGAGGCAGACACCAAAAATACAATAGAGAATAATAAACACACTCTTGGGACACTACAACAGGCACTATGATAGTGGCAAAGTATGATTTTATAGATTTGGGAGTGTTAATGGTGTAACTACGCTCCCAAAACATGAGAGAGCATTGGTAACACGTGTAATGATCTTTACTGGTACATGTGTGCCACATCATTAAAAGGTATACTGTCTCTTTGTATATATTGTAAAAATATGCTGCTACTCCAACAAATATAACCAAATTGGTAAGTATTGGTTGGAAAATTATGGTATTGGGACATCATACATAGAAAAACACAGACAGAACCAATATATATTTATATGCATTTAACCATTCGTTACATAACAGGCTTTCACACTGCTCTCTCTGAATAAAATGCTGTTGGATTGATGAAATGCTAAACTCCCATTCTAGTCATGTTTTCCATTAAAAATAGCAAACACAATAAAAAAGAATCATGTTTTTAGCATCCAAAAGACTGACAAAATTATATTTATTTTGAAACATTATTTATATGTATTAGTCATTTGCCATGATACAGATGTGAAAAGGATCTTGGAAAGCAGAAATAGGAAATGATGAGAAGTCATGCACATATGGGGCTAGATTTAACATAGCCAGAGGTAAGGAGAGATATACTAGCCTGAAACTAGCCAGAGTCAGGCTACCCGAAAACAAAATAGTAATCTAACAACTCAGGGTTTGCTGTTGTAGGAGGCAAACAAAACAATAACTATATCAGCCAAAGCCAAGATAAAATAGAACAGAGCAAGTACTGGATGATCACTCTGCCTCCCCAGATATCACAGCATCATTCCTTCTCTATTCACAATACAAACAGCAGAATATAACTTAAAAAATTAATGGGGTACCAGAAACATAAAAGACTGCCAGTATACTAGGCCAAGTTTTTGGATTTCTCATTATCTCTGAATACATTCAAGTAAATCACTGTCTCAAATATCAATGTTTTAATGTTTATAAATAATTCATTCAACCATGGTGACGTGCATGATATTTGCAAATATTGATGTCAGGGAGCAGAAAACACCATGTATTTAGACTGATTACGTTGCCTCACCACAGTTAGAGCAGAGAAGCCAAATAATAGTCTTTATTCCATGTTTAGGGCTGATCTCATGATCAGGTACAAAAAATGCATAAATTGCACAAGCACCTAATTTTGTTTAATTTATTGCCCTCATTGGTCACTTTAAATGCTTCTGTTTGCAGGGAATAAACGTATGACTGTATTATGACTAAAACACATTTCAGAAAGTTACATTTTGCCAAAAGAAATGGCATCAGTTTTCAAATAATATTCAACCACAACATTAAAAACACCTAATATTGTGTTGGTTCACCTCATGCTACCAAATCAGCTCTGATGCATCCAGGCATGCTCTCCACAAGACCTCTAAACATGTCCATTGGTATCTAGCACCAGGTAACACCATTGCCATGAAGGGCGTACATGGTCTGCAACAATCTCTAGGTAGGTGGTACGTGTCAAAGTAACATCCACATGAAGGCCAGGACTCAATATTTCCTTGGGGAAGAGATGGCAGTAGGAGGCACTTTGGGAAGAAAGCAGACCAACAGAGCCAGTGTTATTCTCTGAGAAATGTTCTGCTGAGAAATATGCCATTTCAGAGTTGTGGATGTTCAGACAACCTACCGATCTCCCAAAATGTGGATGAGTTGCAATTAGTCTAGTATTTAGATAATTTCATATGACAGTACCACTTTAAATAATGGTTTAAAGAAAGGAAACTTTTAAAGAAAGGTTTTGTATAATGTTTAGCATTGTGCATTGCTTAAATTATTTTTATTTCCAGAATGGAAACCTGGATGGATATCAGAAATCTGGGCCTTAATCCTGAAAACCCAGGCATAAAAAAACAACTATGTAGTAAAAAGGGTACATGATAAGGCTAACAATGTTTCTGAAGGTATTACTATTAAATTTTAGTGTTGCTGAAGATTAAGAGGTCATATAGTCAAGGTATGTGTAGGTCAACAAGGACATATAACTTAACATTGGTTCATGTCAAGACATTCAATGGATATATCTATGTCAAACACAAGTTGGTTTAGGGGTCAGATTAAATATAAAAATACAATTGTAGGGTTATACTAGAACTGTGGAATGGATGCAATTAACAGAATTTCCCTTGCCTACAATATATTTTTTGACAACTGTTGATGTTCTTGATATTCTTTACTGAGGTATGAGAGTCTGTTTTGATAATTAAAAATATGGTTTATAAGCATTTAGTGGTATGTGGGTTCCCTTCAACATAAAGAAATGTTATGCTAATTCCATTAGACTTGTATTGATAGCAGTAGTAGGCTGCTATCAACTGACTATTTTTAAAGACTGTCAGTTCAGTTATTATATACGCTGCTAATGTATACATATTTATTTTCTTTATCTTTATTTTAAGATCTTAAAGGGACACTATAGTCACCAAAACAACTTTAGCTTAAAGAAGGAGCTTTGGTATATAGATCATGCCTCTGATATCTCGCTGCTCAATTCCTTGCCATTTAGAAGTTAAATCTCTTTTGTTTCTCTCCACGCAGCCTTAGTGACACCTCCTCTGGCTGTTACTGGACACAGCCTGCATGAAAAAACTGGTGTAATTTTCAATCAGATGGTAACTTACTTTAGAAGTGTTTAGCTCCTGCTTTGTAAATTGAACTTGAATCACATACAGGAGGTCTAGCAAGCTATTAACCATGTGTACCCTCAAACAAAATAGCAGATATCTCTGAAACACTGCACATACAGATTCCTACCACCATGGAATTGCTAAAAGCAGAAGTGGTCATGTAGCCCCAAGAAGAAAGCGCAGCTTAGCAGAGGGGGCCTTGACAGGGCTTGGAGGCGGGCTGAGGGAGAGCAGGTTGGTGATTGTCAGCTCAGGATTCTGGGTAGGCTGTCAGGATCGTGTGGAAAAATGTTGGATCTTGTTGATGTTATAGTTACGTATTGTTACACCATGTTATGTTATGTATGATAGGTCATTGCCTTGTTATTTGATATGTGGGGAAGTGATAATGTTGGATGGCTGAGGATTTGGGGGTGGGCAATGACATTTAATGTTATTTATATATTATTAATATTATTATCATATTATGGATATAATAAATAAAAGCTGTGGACATATTGACCCATACCCAAAGTGTCAGTGTTTCATTAGGGGTGGGTTGGGTTAAGGTAACAGACAGCTCCTCCAGCCCATAAGGTGACAATAAACCTGTCATGGAGGTTGGAGTAAACCTTTAACTTTTAAGCAATTAATTATTTGTAAAAAGAGTGTTATTAGTCATAGATTTATTTTGATTTGCAAAATCCAGCAATATTTATTGTTCCACCTTTTTATAGCTGCATAATTAACTATTCACTTGTCAGGATTTCAAATCAATTCTTCTTTTTTTTCTTAACTCTTTCTGAAGAAATTAAGTAAATTATATTAATTTGTGAAATAAACTAATGAGGATAAATATGATACATATCATATGCAGATGGATGCCCCCAGTATAAAAGCATCCAGGAGGTGACATTTCCATATTAGCAGAGGTTGCTACATTCTTAAATACTTGTTAATTTTCACTAATTTTCATCTGATAGCATCAATATAATACATCTAAAAGTGCAAATGAGTAAATTATGTCAACAACTATATTTTGGAACATAGTATGTTTTAGTTAAAAAATGTAATAAATAAAAAAATTAAAAAACAGTAGTCTAATTCATCAAACTTTTGTACATACTTGTAGTAATCCGTAAAATGCTAAATTCTCAAATAGCCAACTTAACTATTGAAACAGCTGTGAATAATCAAGATTGACATGGTCAAAATGAAAAATGGATAGAGCAGGTCTTATTAGAAGCTGAAACAGATGCAAAGTGATAAATGGAGCCAACAAAGTCTACAAGATATGAGATAAAAACAACATACAATATGGAAAGAATTGTATTACGCCTTTTATAACTCACCTTTCAGCCCTAAATATGTATTCACTAGAAACTGTTATTTTGTGAGGTTTTTTTTTCCTTTAAAATTGAAAAGCCAATAATACTACTTATAAAAATATACTCACTAGAAAACTAAAGATAATATAATTGTAAATACAAAATATGTAATGCAATGTTTAAAAATATAAATAGTTTACAAAGTTACCTATAAGAATCTATTCAATTATCTACTTCCCTACCAGAAGCATGTATACATTGTTAGTTTAATTTTTCATTGGTTGATAAAAAAAAAATTAAATATATTGAAATAAAACCGTCCTACTGTACCTTGCTGTAAAATATATTTTTTATTTGGAGCTACGGTAAGTTCTTCCTTGTACAGAGATTTATATCTTACATACAGTACTGTAGCATGCTTGGCTTATTATTATTTATAAATCGACAACCTGGTCTGCAGTGCTGTACAATAGATGGACTTACAAACAAGTAGTTCAAAAAAACCAGTTGAACGTACCGGAACATAATGAGGGCTTTGATCAAACAAGCTTACATTCTAAGGGGAGTGGGAAATATTTACACAAATGTATTTCATATATCAAAAAAGCTGGTTTCTGGAAGAGTTTTCAAGATAATGCAGTTAGAGGAGGGGAAGAAAAGTGGGTTAGTGAGGTGTGGGAGGGAGAGGAAATGAAGAATTTTCTCTGTTCATTGATACACCTTTTTAATCCCTCCCGACCAGGTATGTCCGTCAAAAAACAGTCATTAACAAGCTCGTACATATCGGTTAGGTCTGTGGCAAATCGGAGCCATTTATTTACCTGGACCGGCGATCTGCGGCGATCCCAGTTGGGGGGACTGCCAGAGAGCCCAGCTGTCCCCCTACAGCATCTCCTGCCCTCCAGGGCCATGTGATCACCATGATCACATGGCCGCAGGAGTTGCCAGCAGGGGGACTGCCTGAGCTGTCAGGCAGTCCTCCAGCCAGCTAAATTGTTGTTAAAAAAAGTAAATTCATTAAATATATTATACATATATTATATATATATACTATATTATAAAATAATTAAAGCATTTTATAATATATGATACATATATAATGCATATATATGATTGCATTATAAGTGTGCTTTGCGAAATATACACATATATCTCAAAATGACTTTCGCGCATGTGCGGACCGGCAGGCGCGTCATAATGACTTCCGCTCATGCATGGACCGGCGGGCGCGTTGTGCTAACTTCCGCGCATGCGCGGGGTATAGGTTGCGCGCATGCGTATTGCGTTCATCCAAAAAATCCAGGTACGTCATCGGTGGCGTCACACGCCCTTTTTAAAGGGCGCAAAAATTAAACAAAATTACCTTTCTTAGGTTATCCTGTCATCTAGTTGTCTTTTCAGTAATCATTTTTCCAGTTTTGACTGCCAACTTCAGACTTCATTTGCTGATCCTCAGGTAGTTTTTTTCTCTCTTAAAGGAATATTCCCTTCTTTTTCAAAATTGGATTTTTATACTATTTAGTATAAATATTTCAATTCCTTTCTATATTACAGAAAAAATTGAAAAATACATATCATTCTCATCGGATCTATACATAAATAAAGGTCACAATCCAAAGGTTATAGGTAAGCCAATGTTTTATTTTTCTCTCTCTATATAATTACAAACAAAAGAGTGCCTGGATTAATTATATTCCCTATCATGATAGCGCTACGGGAATTCAAGCATGTAGAACTTACAAAGGCAAGTCGCCTATGAAAAAAAGATGCAAGGCCTGCAACAATAAACCACTAGAAGGAAAGCGTTTATGTGCAGATTGCCTGTCAGCAGCTGCTGGAGCTTCTACTACTTCACCTACTCGGACATAATGCAGTTTATTAAACAAGCTGTTTCTCAGGGCATCAAAAAAGCAGGAAAATATCACAAAAGGCCCAGAATTGCTGAACCATTTGATTATTCTCAGGAGGAATCATCAGATGAATCCATGGATATGGACACCTATAGAGAAGGACTGTCCTCTTCAGAAGAAGAATCCTTAGCCCCAGATTTTATGGAACCTGCTCAAGTAGATCACTTAATAGCTAGAGTCCGTAAGTCCTTGAGCCTCAATGAGGTATCCTTAGAGCAACCTTCTACTTCCAGCAGATATTTTGCAGATCTAAAAAAGAAAAGAGCTACTTTCCCAGTTCACAAAACAATTAAAGTACTGATTGAAGACAAATGGTCTAACACCAAAAAGTTAGCAGCTCAAGGCAGAATTGCTCGCCTTTATCTGTTTGGGAGGAAGGACTCCAGCTGCTGGGATTCGGCTCCTAAGGTAGATGCGGCTGTAGTAAGACTGGCCAAACACACTACCCTACCAGTTGATGATGCAGGATCATTCAGAGATCCCATGGATAAAAAGATGAATCTACACCTCGCTAAGGCTTATGTGGCAGCAGGCACAGGCCTCCATCCAGCAATAGCTCTTACCTCAGTTTCCAGAGCTTTAAAAATTTGGATGGAAAATCTAGAAGAGGACATTCAAAGAGACAGAAGCAGATCGAGTCTTCTTGAAAGCCTCAGACATAAAGCTAGCAGTAGACTTTACTTCTGATGCTTCTGTGCACCTGGTTAAGGTCTTAGCCAGAAATATGGCGCTCTCCATCTCAGCCAGAATAGCTTTATGGCTAAGATCTTTGGTAGCGGATAATTCTTCTAAAGCTAGTTTATGTGCCTTACCATTCCACAGAGACATGTTGTTTGGGAGAAATCTGGATTAATGTATCAAGAGAGCAGCCGAAGGCAAAAGAGCCTTTCTCCCACAAGATCATAAGCCTAGAGGATCCTCTTGGTCCAAAAGATATCCAGGCTACTATTCCTATCGATATTCAAGATCTTATAAGCCAGGAAGAGAGCATGGAAGATCCCAGCCATGGAGAGGAGGTCAGTCATCTATTAGAGGTGGAAAATCAAGAGGCACCTCATTCCACAAGAATCCCAGATCCTTATGACGGGTTTCCCCCCCCAGTCAGTAGGAGTGGGGGCACGTCTGTTACTTTTCCAAAAAGCATGAGAACAATGCACCACAGACAGATGGGTGTTGGATATCATAAGAAGAGGATATCGTTTAGAGTTCTCCAGACCCCCTCTAGCTCACTCTTTTCAAACAACCAAATGGCCAGGAGAAGTAGAAAAAAGACAAGCCTTGAAGGAATTTGTCTCTACACTCCAGGAAGAAAGGGTCATCATTCAGGTCCCTTGGAGTCTAAAGGGTCAAGGTTTTTACTCTCATCTGTTCCTAACCAGAAAGGCTTCAGGTGGTTGGAGGCCTATCCTAGACTTAAGCAGGCTAACTCAGTTCCTACACATCCGAAAGTTCAAAATGGAGTCAATTCAATCCATCATAAAGACAGTTTTTACACACCAATGGATGATTTCTATAGACTTGGCAGATGCTTATTTCCATATTCCCATTGCAGTAGAACATCAGAAGTTCCTTCGCTTTGCAGTGGAAAAGGGGCATTTTCAATTCCGGGCACTGCCATTCGGTTTCAGCACAGCTCCAAGAACATCTCCAAGAAAGTCTTAGTTGTCTTAATTGCAGAACTCAGAAAAAGGGGCATAGCCATCTACCATTACCTGGATGACATCCTTATTTTGGCGGAGGACAAAGATACCCTTCAGACCCATGGGCAAATCTGTATGCGTTTCCTACGTCTCCATGGTTGGAAAATAAACGAGAGAAAGAGTCAATTACAACCAGCTCAGATGAAATATTTGGGAGCCATATTCACCACACTAGCAGGCACAGTGCAACTGTCTCCAGAAAGAGGTACAAAATTAATAAAGAAAGTCAAAGACATGTTAGCATTCAATGTGACCTCAGCAGAGAAATGCATGAGTCTTATAGGCACAATGTCCTCCACCATAGGGCTAACAAGATGGGCCCAATGGAGGATGAGGAAATTCCAGAAGAACTTCATCCTCCAGTTCAGAACAGGAAATCCATGACAGCCTATCAAGATTCCTCCTCAGGTCCATCAATCACTGATGTGGTGATTACAAAAGAAGTCCCTGTACAGAGGATTCCCCTTGGGGAACATCACACGGACTGTTGTAACCACGGATGCAAGCCAATGGGGATGGGGAGCTCACCTGCAAGACCAATTCATACAAGGGAAATGGCTTTTTCCAGCAACAGAGACTCCCTCCAACCTATTAGAACTGATGGCAGTACTAAAAGCTCTAAAATAGACAACGCCACGGTAGTCGCCTACATAAATCATCAAGGAGGAACGAGGAGTCAAAAGATGATGTCAATTATGAAGTCTCTGATGGCCTTTATGCAGAAACATCTAGTAGGCATATCGGCAGTACATCTTCCTGGAACCAGAATTCCGGTATCCATCATTCTCATGGCTCCCTTTTGGCCTCGCAGACCATGGTTTCCACTTCTATTGAGACTTTGCAGTGCAGTCTCTTGGCAGCTTCCAAAGATTTCTTTGCCTCTTCTCATCAAGGTCCTGTTCTCCACCCAGACCCTGCCTCCCTCAATCTAATGGCATGGAAATTGAAAGGGAAAGGTTAAAAGGTAAAGGTTTTTCTCAGGCAGTAATTGAGATATTCTAGATTTTGCCCGTAGTGCCAAAAAAATAAAAAAATAATTATTAATGGGGAAAAAAGGTAATTGATGGCTAGGGGTCAGTAATTAAATGTTCATTTTATTCACAGATTACGTGTGCAATAGAAGGAAAAACGTAGAAGCAGTAAAAAAAAAAAATTCTATATATTATTTATATTTAATAAACATATAATATACTGTATATACAGATTTGTTTACGGCTCCTTTCTTTTTCCCTCTGTTGGTTACTTTTTCGCATTTGATCAGTAAAACAAGTTGCATAAATATGTATATTTATATATTTTGCAGTATATCGACCATCCCATTTTCGCACCCTTCTGGATTGTCTGCTTTAGTTTTCGTATCATATTTTTTAATAAAGTAATTCTGCTGAGCTAAACTTACATTTGGATTCAAACAAATGTTTTTTGAACTGAATTGAATTTTTAACCAAACTGAAATTCTTCAGGGCTGAAAAACTTTGAAATCCAAAAATCAGTTTTGAACAACTTTTTTGTGTACACACGTCTAGTTATGTGTCTCTACACTCAGAAGTTCTCTTCAGGTGAAGAAGGATTTTGAAAATAGCCAGGCAGCATAATATCTTGATTTAGATAAAAAGACGTAATGACCTTTGGAAGGAACTCCAGTCTTGGACGTAGGACAACCCTATCATTGAAGAAGGTAGTGTAAGGTTCTTCAAATGATAATGCCCTTATGTCTGACATTCTTCTAGCCGAAACTAAAGCTTGTAACAACAGGGTCTTCAGAGAAAGAACCTGTACATGAATTTCACTAAAAAGGTTCAAAAGGAGGATCAGCTAAGGACTGTAGAAACAGAGGTAAATTCAATTTTTCTGAGAATTTCTTAATAGGAGGCCTAATCCTTATTACGTCTTTGAAGAAGCAAATCACCATGGGATGTATGGCCCATCGAATTCCAGAAAGAGCTGAAATGGCAGAACATTGTACCTTAAGGGTGTTGAGCTTAAGGCCCCTCTCCAGGCCTGCTTGCAGAAAACCCAAGACTTGAGATATGGAAGGAGTACCCAAATTTCCGACAGTGGAATTTCCCCATAAAGCAAAAGCTTCCAAAATCTTTTAGTAAGTAGAGGTAGTAGATGACTTTCTGGAACATAAAAGGGTTGAAACCACCTGGTCTGATAAGCCTTGTTCAATTAGGGATTGCCTTTCAAAAGCCATGCATGAAGTCTGAATTTGTGAGGTTCCGAATAAAACACAGGACCTCTAGTCAGGAGATTGGAATCTCCCAAGGTTGATCCCTTGCCAGTTGTTTCAACAGAGGAAACCAAGGGCGACATAGCCAGAAGGGGATCACTATCACTTTGCAATGTTACTTGGAGATTTTCCTCAGAACTGCGTGGATGAGAGTAAGTGGGGGAAAAATGTAAGCCAGATTGAAAAACCATCTGATCGATAGGGCATCCTGAGCGTCTGCCTTCAAATGGCACCTCCTTGAGACAAATACGGAACATGAGTGTTATGAGCAGTCGCCATGAGGTCCACTTGGGGAAGACCCCACCTCTGGACCAATTGTTTAAAGACCATCGTCGAAAGTTGCCATTCCGATGCTTCTATCTGGTGTCTGCTGAGAAAGTCTGCTATTACATTCTCCTTCCCTGGGAGATAGATTGCACACATGCCCTCCACATGTACCTGTGCCCAGTTACATAGTTACATAGCTGAAAAGAGACTTGCGTCCATCAAGTTCAGCCTCCCTCACATTTGTTTTTTGCTGTTGATCCAAAATAAGGCAAAAAAAAAAAACAGTTTGAAGCACTTCCAATTTTGCAAGAAGCTAGGAAAAAAATTCCTTCTTGACCACAGAATGGCAGTCAGATTTATCCTTGGATCAAGCAGTTATTACCATACATTGAAAGATTATATCCTTGAATATTCTGTTTTTGCAAGTATGCATCTAGTAGCTGTTTGAACATCTGTATGGACTCTGATAAAACCACTTCTTCAGGCAGAGAATTCCACATGCTTATTGTTCTTACAGTAAAAAAAAACCTTTCTTTTGCCTTAGACGAAATCTTCTTTCTTGCAGTCTAAATGCATGACCTCGTGTCCTATGTAAAGTCTGGTTTGTGAATAGATTTCCACACAACGGTTTGTATTGGCCCCGAATATATTTGTATAATGTTATCATTTCCCATCTCAGGCAACATTTTTCTAAATTAAATAGGTTTAAATTTGTTAACCTTTCTTCATAGCTGATATGTTCCATTCCTTTTATTAATTTTGTAGCCCACCTCTGCACTTTTTCTAGTGCCACAATATCCTTCTTTAGAACAGGTGCCCAAAATTGCACAGCATATTTAATATGTGGTCTTACCAGTTATTTATAAAGAGGCAAAATGATATTCTCATCCCGAGAATGAATGCCCTTTTTCATGCATGACAATACCTTACTGTTATCCCCAATTCGCTTCCATTAAGGGTATATGTTGCTTGTGCATTCTTTACGCCAAAGTGCATAACTTTGCATTTTTCAACATTAAATTTCATCTGCCATTTGAGTCTATCTAAATCCCTCTGTAGCAAAGTAATATTTTGCTCACATTGTATTCTTTTACAGAGTTGTGTGTCATCTGCAAACACTGAAACATGACTTTCAATGCTTTTTTCAAGATCATTTATAAACATGTTAAATAGAAGGGGTCCCAGAACAGATCCCTGAGGGACACCACTTGCCACCTCTGTCCAGCTTGAAAATTTCCTATTAATGACAACTCTTTGTACTCTATTTTTTAAGCCAATGTTCTAGCCAAGAACAAGCATTTTCATCTAGACCGATTTCCTTGAGTTTGAACACTAATCTATCGTGTGGAACTATATCAAATGCCTTGGCAAAATCCAAATATATCACATCCAGTGCAACACCCTGTTCTATACTTCTACTTACTTCTTCGTAGAACGCAATCAAGTTAGTTTGACATGACCTGTGCGTCATAAAAACATGATGATTTTTGCTGATAACCATGTTCTTCTCAAGGAATTCTAGAATAATTATCCCTTAATAACCTATCAAATAGTTTCCCTGCCACAGAAGTTAAGCTCACAAGTCTATAATTTCCATGCAAGGATTTTGAACCCTTTTTGAATATAGGAACCACATCTGCCGTCCTCCAATCCTCCAGAACACTTCCTGAAAGAAAAGAATCTTGAAAGAGTAAAAACAGATGTTCACTTATTTCTACACTTAGTTCCTTAAGTACTCGTGGATGGATACTGTCAGGCCCTGGAGATTTGTTTATATTAACTTTCTTTAGTTGTTGCAGCACCTTGTCTTGAGTTAACCAATTACAATTATTCTGCATGTTTTTAGTAGCAATCATTTTCACATCTATTGCCATGGGTTCTTCCTTAATATATACGAAGGAGAAATAGTTATTTAAAATTCCTGCCTTTTCCTGGTCTTCATTAACTAACACCCCCATTTCAGTTTTGACACTTTCATTTTTTGTTTTTTTAGAATTTATGTACTTAAATAATGCTTTGGGGTTGGTTTTGCTCTTTTTGGCCATCATATTTTCATTTTGAAGTTTAGTTCATAATAGGAAGTACCTCCCTCATCAGTACAACACCTCCTTGGAGGTTTATATATGCAGCAGCTGCCTTGTTGTCTACTCTCAATTTGACCACCCAATCTATTTCCCTCAAAGAAAAACCTCTGGATATGTTTTCCCATGACATCCACCAAAGGAGCTTCTTTTTCAGCTGGAAAGGAATGTGGATCAATCTTTCCCAATGTTGAAGAGGACATAGGTTCCATTGCACCCACCTGACAAGTTTTATTGTGGAGGAAAAGGTTCCTAGGAGACTCATGAATTCTCCTTTAGATTGAAGTACCTCATATGATCTTGTAGGATGATTTTCCTTTCATGTGCGAGGGATACTACTGCTGTGTTGGTATTGAAATTTGCTCCCAAGAATACAAGTTCTCGTGTCGGATGTAATCTCGTGGTTGATGAGCCACCAGAATTGAGAGAGAGTTTCGAGGACTAGCTGTCTGTGTTGAAGCATGGTCTCGAAGTCTGATGCCACTACCACAATGTTGTCTAGTTAGAAAAAAACTGCAACAACCTCTTTACTGAGAATAGCAATGATGGTGACCCGAGCCTGTCTGAAATCATTGTCAGACTGATCTGAATCCACTCCAAAGGTCTCACATCTGGGTCTTTTACCTCTATTGGATTCTGCAATCTCATCTACCGTTGCCTGTTTAATTCAGTAAGCAATGTCTTTGGCTGAAGAGGTAGAAGCTTGTGGTGACTTCCGATGTTCGGACTCTCCTGCAACCATGGCTAAGCATTTTCTGCACAGCCTGCAGTTATCCAAAGGCCTTTCACCACATTCTGGGCAGGCCTCTGGTTTTTCCCTTCTCCTAGACGGAGCTCTGGGGCTGGACCGGTCTTGAGGGCTGCAAAACATAGAAGTCATTTGACTGTCCCCTCCATGCACTCTTTTTAGTAAAAAGGCAAGGTAAAAAAAAATTGAAATGCTCACCTGTGTCCTATTGTAGATCTTGCTGATTTTGCAGAATGTGATGATGGTTCCATACTGGGTGTAGGGCTAAGAAAATAAAAAAAAAGGTAATGCACCCTTAACCCTAATACTTTGGATCTTCTGTGAGAATTCCAGTGTGGATAAATAAAAGGTAAAGTTCCTACCTGCAGAGCTTGGAAACAGAATAGTAGAGAGCACTGTATCTTTAAGGGAAGAAAAACTAAGGTTTTATTACTTAAAATATCGCCGTTTCAAATTTCCTGCTCTGCCCCTTAAAGGGAATGCACATACGCGCAGTGGTCGGGAGTCCGCGTCTCTGACATTTTGTAAAAGAAAAGTGCAGAAACTCCGGCCGTGTCTATTGCGCATGCGCAGGCATCTTACCGGAGTGCCAATCGTCTGATCGAGGTCTGGAAGTTCCGATCCTGGGACAAGCAGGTTCCATCTGCCGGGGAACTAACCACCACGCCTTCCAGGGATTCTCAACTCCACAGAGATTGGGCTACATGTGCCTGTGCTTCCTGAGGAGGAACCTGACCTCCACAGGGATAAGACCATATTAACATGATCAGGTGAGCATAAAACAAAAATTACTATTCAGAAAAAAATAACTGTCCTAGGGCTATGAGGAAAGGAAAAAGACTGAGGAGTGAAAGATAATGAGGTCCCTGTTATCCCTATTATTCCTGTCCTGAGGGTTAGAGGGAGGAGCTAAACCCATATGTTAAATGCTGCCATGATTAGCCAGGAAATATATTTTGAAACAACCTTATAACTAAAAAAAGTGAAGAACATGTTAATTTTCGGTGTTTCTAAACTCAGGACAAAATTTTGAAAATATTTTGCATTGGTGCTTTTTGCCGGTTGTAGATGCATAACAGATTTTGGTGGTCAAATTTACAAAAAGTGTTTTTCATAAATTTTCATTATATTTTATAATTATTTTATAGTAAATTATATATGATGAAAATAATGGTATCTTTAGAAAGACCCTTTAATGGCAAGAAAAACTGTATATAATATGTGTGGGTACAGTAAATAAGTAAGAGGAAAATTACAGATAAACACAAACGCCTCAGAAATGTAAAAACAGCCCTGGTCCTTAACGGTAAGAAAATTGAAAAACGGTCTGATCACTAAGGGGTTAAAGAAGGAAGGTTTAGTGATTTGTATTTTTTTAAGAAATGGAGTCTAAGGCAGAGTCTAATGGAGTGAGGAAGAGGGTTCTATAGGAACGATGCAACTCCAAAGTCTTAAATGTGAGAATCACAGGTATAAGTATGAGGAGAGGACAGGTACAGATCTCTTCATGAGAGGAGGGATTCAAATTTGGGCCGATCAGGCAATTGACCGAATTCCAGAACAACAAGTTGATATGTACCTGATTCACAAATCAACCATGTTGATTTGATTAGATATTAGCATGTTTGTTTTGATTAGATATTCTAGATTTTGCCCGTAGTGCCAAAAAAATAAAAAAATAATTATTAATGGGGAAAAAAGGTAATTGATGGCTAGGGGTCAGTAATTAAATGTTCATTTTATTCACAGATTACGTGTGCAATAGAAGGAAAAACGTAGAAGCAGTAAAAAAAAAAAATTCTATATATTATTTATATTTAATAAACATATAATATACTGTATATACAGATTTGTTTACGGCTCCTTTCTTTTTCCCTCTGTTGGTTACTTTTTCGCATTTGATCAGTAAAACAAGTTGCATAAATATGTATATTTATATATTTTGCAGTATATCGACCATCCCATTTTCGCACCCTTCTGGATTGTCTGCTTTAGTTTTTGTATCATATTTTTTAATAAAGTAATTCTGCTGAGCTAAACTTACATTTGGATTCAAACAAATGTTTTTTGAACTGAATTGAATTTTTAACCAAACTGAAATTCTTCAGGGCTGAAAAACTTTGAAATCCAAAAATCAGTTTTGAACAACTTTTTTTGTGTACACACGTCTAGTTATGTGTCTCTACACTCAGAAGTTCATAAACATCTGCCTACCTGGATGTTATAGGATTTTTTCCACACATTTCTAAAAACAATATAAAAATCAAAAAGACAATCAAAACGAAGCAATATCAAGTGAAAGAATACTCTGCAGAATAGTTTGACTTTTAAATGTCCTTTGCTTTTGGTTCATCCATACAGCTAAAGTGAAAGTCCAGGCTCAACTTTAACTATGCCAAATTTGTGAACCTAATTTGCAACTCATTGCTTACCTTAGAGCATAAGCAAATTATATAAGCCAATAAATGACCTGAAAACGTATAGTAACTATATAGCTACACAATATGAATTTCTGCTTTAGCTGTGTTTTGGAGTCCAGAAACTGTGTTGGCACACAGTGGGGACCAATATAAGTGTAAAACCATTTGAAATGGGGCTCCTGGCACCATAGTGTTATAGTGCGGAGAGTATGCTTTTAAAAATGAAAAATTTTCTCCAGCAACAGAATCTTCCAGTAAATATTTTAAATACATAAACAATGACATGTTATGTTTGTGAATATATAAAAAGCATCACAGTTTAGGAAACTAAACAAAGTGATTCCATGGTGACATGTTTGGAAAATGAAGGCATGCTATGGGTCTGTAGGTGGTAATATCGTTGATTTAGGATAGTAGGAAAAAAAAAAAAAACTGCTGTTAAAACAACATGGTCTACTGTAAGCTTTTATGGTCTTATTTTAAGCAAATTCACAGAATGTAAAAGATTCATTGAAAAATTATTTGACATAACGTGGATGCAGGCGTGCTTAACATATGCCAAAACTACCTAATGGAAATCCATTTTTTATAGATTGCTTATTTGCTTTAGAGAGCATATGTCCACCAACATTACTGTGGTTTGAAAGAAATTACAATTCCACTCTGAGGGATTTCCCGGAAAAGGAGGAGATAACTAACTTAAAAAGTCATGTTTTTCTCCTATATATTCTATTACCTGGTAGACTACTTCCAATCCTGTTTACAAATACAATCCAATGTCAGTATCCAATTGATAATATGTTCTGACTTTCATCTGGTACTGTATGAGTAACAATCTAACTATGTTACACACTTTTTCTGCCATAATGCTATCTAAGTTTGAAAACATTATCAACTTAAAACCGGGATAAACTTCAGTCATAATCACTAGATTGATACTCCAAGATCATGAGGTTAACAACAAACAAAATGGGTCCATCTTAATAAGACCTGACCTGCATGTTTGACCCCTTTTATAGTGCAGTGGTGATGATAATAGGTGACACATATGTCATTAACCAGTTGTGTACCAAATTAGTATTGATATATGGGCATATTTCTTTAAGCACACTTAAATCAGACGTTTTGACTTTAGAGTACATATGTATTTGTTTTGTTATCAATCTCGCTACATTATTGTGTTGTTACATTTTTTATTTGTCCTTCATTCACTTTACTTTAATAATTTGGAAACCTTTGATAACATTGTTTGCAAATGCTATCAACTTATGGGAGAAGTCTGTGGTGTTAGTTTTTTTTATGACCACACATTTTCAACATTTTTGTGATATTGGTTAATTGTTAGAACAGTGTATTTAACAGATGTGGAGATTAGTTTTGGATCAAACTGCAGTTTAGAACAATTGAGTGTTATACAGAGTTCCTGAATTTGGAGCAAAAATATTCCCAAATTATGGTTTAACCAAAAAGTAAAATATCAAACATATGAACTTGTTCATACGGGGGTCAATATTCTAAATTCTACTAGTGAGGCCAAAAAAAAATTATGGCTAGGGGACAGTCACAGATCAAGTAAGTGGTGAGCAATGTGGGAAAAAAAAGAAGATACAGTAAAACGATATATTTATATATATTTTCGGCCAGACAGGGTGAAACCAATACAATGAAAGGAGTTTGAAAACATTACAACTATCACCATCATCTCCATTTTTCTACAAAAAGTTACAAAAATAGATCTGACACACTCAGTGCAGGCATGGTTCACTTGTGCAATATAATATTTATTTTATGTATTTATTCATACAATATTTTACCAGGAATGATACATTGATATTTCTCTCATTTTCAAGTATGTCCTGGATCCACAAACACTTTATATATTAATAATGGAAGCTTCTTGCACAAACAGTGGCACAAAAGAACACTGCAAAGCAAATAACCCACATTTTACTAGAAATAAAATAATAAAAATAAATAAATCACAAATCAGTAAAACAATTCTAAACAGTAAATAAAAGCTGGCATATGTAACACTGGCAACAACTATGTAATAGGAACTATTATATCTAGTTTAATAATTAGGGGTCTAACTGTTCCTTCTAAACTGAATCTGTTGACTGCCACTATCCTAACCCTCTTCTGTCTAAGGGGGGTGTTAGTAGTAGGGTGGTAGGTTGTGACAATAGCACAGAATCATATACAAAGCAATGGACCTGCTGGCTGCCCTTGTACTTTCTTGTTTTGATTGTTTCCACAATAATACATATTTTTGTTATCTTTGCAGATGTTGCTTTATACTGACATAAGTGAGATGACTCTACACTTAGCCCCTCCTCTCTTGCTTGACACCCAACTGCACCTTGCAAGTCAGCCTTCTTGGAGGCAAGTGATCCAAAACATCACTTTATTGGTGCAATGCATTAGCCTCTACCATTTGCCCTACCATTTGCCCTGTGTAATGTAGATGTGTGTGGATTGGCATAAGTGTCAGTGGAAGCTAGCCTGTACACTATCACTTAATTATTGGAAATCTTGATGGTAATGGTACTGGTTATGTAGATGGTGGTGGTATTGGTGGTGATGGTAGGTGTGGTGCTGGTGGTAGAAACATTGACAGTGGGTGAGCTACTTGTGAGATTGGCTGTACCTGCTACCATTGGCATAACAGACCCCAACGCATGAGGGGATACTAAAGCAGATACAGATGGACTTGGAAATAGTGGAGAAGATTCAGGTAGTCAATGCACACTAGCTGCCGAAGAAAATACTGGTTTGCTGCCTGTCCTGTTGCAGTGCTAGTGGATATGGCAGTTGTTGCAAAATGAAAAGCATGGGAAAATAACAATTGCCTTTAAATGTTGAATCTAATGCAATGGAAATGCTGCTAATTCCATGAGGATGAATATTACTAATAGTGGTGGCAGTGGCGGCAGTGCTGGTGTACCCAAAGGTGACATAGGTGTCAGCAATCCTCATGGCTGAGGTGTTTTTTGTTTACTTCAAACAATTAAAATAAAAAATGTCAAACAGTAAATTAGTGATTACAACAGCAGTTAAACATTTATACTGTCTGACTAGCTTTTCAACTTCATTATGTGTTCAAAATATTTATTTCCTCTATTATAAGTTATTATTCATTTACAAAATCATTACAGAGTCTATAAAAAGAATATTTTAAATTTTGGTTCCCCAGTTGGAAAAAATTCTTCTTCACTTGTGGTTTCACAGCTGGAGAAAGCACATGGATATATAACTTCACAGCTGGTGAAAACATATCTTGTTCACTGGAAGACACCAAAATCATTAAATTTGAAATAAAATAAAAATCGTGAAAATCACGAAACTAAAAAAAAAAAATATATCTAATAATTAGACAACTAAATGAAGGAATGAAACAAAGACAGGTGAAGGTTTATGAAAATCTAAATAAAAATAACTGACATGAAAAGCACTTCTGTTAACTCCTTACAGAACTAACAAACCAAGGATAAAGGACTTTTATATATTTTTGGAAGGGGGTCTCATAATAAATATGTCCCAAATCTGGCAAAATAAAACTTTATGCTTTTCTAAGCAAGTTAAACACAGGCCCCATAACAGTCCCACAGAACTTTGTTATCCAAACATCTGCATTCAACAAAGAATTCTTTCATAATGGGATTTCATAACAAAGATGGAGCTGTGAGACATTATTAGCCGTCTACTGTAATCAGATATAAATATAATATTATGGCAAAGGGTAGGTTATGAAATCTGTCAATAATTCCTGAATGCTTCCCAAGCTCTTTTGTAGCAACAGATTTAATGGGTGTTTGAGATATCTATTTACCATACCTGCTGGTTATGATGAGAAAGGAGGTAAGATTACAAGATGATGTAGTTAGGAGTTTTGATGCAGAATATACAGAATGAATGTACTGATACATTTATTTAATATAGATACATGCAAAAGTAAGGGACCCATAAGAGACTTAAACCTTAAGGTTAAGAAGTTCAATGAGGGGAACAATTACAGACAAGGTCTAACAAATTCAATTTATAAAAGTGCTTATTTCTCTTGAAATCATCACTTTTATAGAATTAGACACAGGGGACCTCCAGTTTACCTATAAAGCACTATAACAAGCTGGAGTGCATTATGTGACTTGGAATTTGTCTTTAATTAAATTAAACCAATTTAAAGAAGTAAGCTATATGCTACAGTTATAAACCAAGTGTGAGAATTCACATGCACTGCAAAGGTTCTCATTTCCAGTTCTAGATTGTCAAACACAGGTCATATTTTAAGTCTATTTACTTGTGATTAGTCTAAAAATATGTGATGTTTGCTGACAACCACTTTTAGATAGCTTGGCTATGCAATCCTGCATTTCACTGTGAACATCATAAATAGTCTAATGGGTAAGGGGAAAGTGCCAAATTCTACAATCAATGGATTTATGTGTCATGAATGATCTACATGCTCAATTGAGTGAGGTTGTAAATCAGCCCGTATATGTATTTTACGGTAAGAATTAAATGAAAAATTGGATTCTTACAAGCAAACAAGTGTGAGTCAGTAAGACCTAAAACACTTGATTTGATTTTATCACCAAGTTAAAAAGACACAGTGGAATATTTAGATCTAGCTTGTGTAATGATGCTTAGCCAGTTAGAAACTGGTGATCCATAGCATCCTTCTAAAGGACAACATGGTTTTAATTAATTTATTTACATAGTTATTTTACTTTAATAAGCTCCATGAATTAAATCGTTTCATTGATTTCTTATTTTAATACTGCAAGAATTTGAATTTATCCTTAGTCATGACACATGCAAATGGATGTCCTGTATATGACTATGCTGACACACACAATATTTTTGTTCTGTGTGGTCTCAAGAAATATGATGTTCTGAATCTACAGAGTCTATATTTAGCATACAATTCATTCAGAAAGTATTCAGGCCCCTTAATTTTTTTCACATTTTGCATGTTGCAGCATTATGTTACAATTTTGTTTATATATTTGACACAACTGCATACATATTAGTCGTAAAAAAAAAGATGAAATATCAAATTGACATAAGTATTAAGATTCTCGGCTATGACACCTGAATTTACACTCATACGCAACCCATTTCTCTGGATCATCTTTGAGACTTTTCGAAACTTTGAAAGAATTCCACCTTGAATCTTAAGAATTCAAAGTGGTTTAAAGTATTCTGACTTACTAAAAGAATCTTGTGTATTCTGGATTCTAATTATGGATATATATTTTTTTCCCTTAATGAAACAAAAAACATCATACAATGACTCTCTTCCACCTTATGCAACCACTCTTGAGGACTTGAAGTCTTGCGATCTCTCCAATGTAAGGTGTATGGACTTATCATAAAGTTGTAAAAAAAAAAAGACATCCTAGAAAACGTTAGGTTAATCAATCCAAAGATATATACAAGTTCCACGCACATCTTGACATCTTCAAAAAGCATCTGGAATGGTGGGGGGCATATATGTAAACAAACAGATCTCCTGTAACATCTTATTACAATATTATAAGCAGTTTCTTTGAAACATGAATATAAAGATCATGTGTACTAAAATGCCAAAACCATGCCATTGAGAATGACTATGTGTGATTTGCAATTCACTTTCTCATACGTCCATAAAAAGAGAGGAAGTGTAAATTCTTTGGGAGCCAGTACACTATCATAAATCCTAGAAAATAAATGGGTCAGCTAATCAGGGATAGGGCAATACGACTCAAAAACTATACGTGTAAAGGATCCAGTTATCCCTGTAGTACCGATCCTTGCAGCTTCTCCTGAACTCCCAGCAGAATAATAACGAAGTAGTGATTATAGCTCCCAATTCCCCCAAACATGAGTCGAAACTTCATGAAGGAGTAAAACAATCTGCTTTATTGATGGCCATACTCAGCCTTTTATGATGGTCTCCCAGCAAGGAAACTCCCACAGGGGACCTTGTGGAAAAATGTGACAAAATATACAGAACCAACCAGTTTACTGTACAAATATTAAACACACCCACGGTAACAGTGCAACCTCTCCTCTCTATCCTGGAGATAATTAACTTAAGTGGTTGGATAGAACCTAATTATCTCCAGGTAGAGAAAAACATGTCCTTTTTACATTTGGACCAAACTGTATTAAAAGCCATAACTTATATTTCGCCGAACATAGTCTCCAGGTTCCACATACCCTCAGATAGCTGGGATCTGAGCGCACAATATAGACGAATAGTGCTCAGATCCCACAAACACAGTTCTCAATATCGTCGAGTAAAGTTTTTAGTTCACCGGTTGTTCGGGCAATTGAATACGAAAAGAGTTCCATAACTGCAGCTACCTGGGGTCGGTCTAGTTCGTATAGTAGGAAAGTCCCGAACGGTAAGTTATTAAACGAATGGACGGGAACTTGGTATGCTTCAGCGGTGTGCGGCTAAATAAGTGTGCGAAAACAGTTCCAGAGGGTCGATGACCATCTACCGCTGAGCGTTCAACGATTTTAAAATGGCGACCGCCACATGTTTGGCAAACGAACGCGGACCACCAAGCCTTTCATCAATTACCTTGCGGTTAACCGCAAGGTATGGGTAGTAAATGAGCTGCACACGACCCTGGTGGGAGGTCAGATGGTTCGAGAGTTTGATCGGCTTTTTTACAAATACACGAAATAGCCAAACACACGAATATTTAGACGAAATGCTGTTTCCCTGAGTCTGTCCAAACAGGGGTTTCGTTACAATAAGAAAGTGCAATAGCAGTGAGGCTATGAATTCTGTAAATAAAATGTTATAATTGGAGATGTGGGCATTGGTCAGACCATGTCAAGGAAGGCCTGATAATATTGTAGGCAGTGATCTCTGTTGAAATAAATAATGGGATTTAATAATTGTTTGTGTCTGTAGACAAGTCAAGGCATTTGTATATAACTGTAGGATTTCAGGGTGTAAACTTTGTGTTGCTAGAAAAAAGATAAAGTGATGAAGGAAAATTAAGATAGTTGAGATTTTCTTGTCATCTTGCCACAGTCATGCAAGGTAGGAGTGTGAAGTGTGTAAAGCACAAACTCTTTCAATGTTGTCCACACGAACTGCTAAATAGATTTAGTGGTTACCTTGTTTAGCAGAAATCCACAGGTGTGTGAATAATGATTATTCAATTCCATTCAATCTTTCTAGAAGAGCTGCAATACTACAACGCAAACTTTGGAAAAAAGCATGCTTCCATTAAGCATATTCTGAGAAATAATAGTAGGTTTTAAAAGATGGAGAATGACCCAACCTGACATAACTTAAAATGATATATTTCAACCTTCTTAAAATCTGTAGTTGGCAATGGATAGGTAAAAACAATGTTTATTTGGTCTGGGTGCCATGGCCTTCTAGTTGTAACCCTGCAGTGTAAAACACTGCAATGTTTACATTGCAGGATTTAAATATCTCCAGTGGCTGTCACTCTGACAACCACCAGAGGCACTTCTGATGAACTAGCTGAGTTTAAGCTTGTTTTCCTATCTTGATGATCTCAGCCAAGGAGGCAGAGCTTCCCTACAGAGAACGGCGTGACAAGGGCTGAAAAGTAAGTAAATTGTACTCTTTCCACCCTCATATGGTGGGGGACACTGTTTGTATTCCTAATTCTATAGTGTTTCTTTCACAATATTCACCCTCCAGAACCAAGAACAATGTCAGTGCTTCCAGGATCTCAGGGTATACTGGAGTGCTGTCAATAGTGGTGTAAAGTATGTTGAAAACAAAGATGTGAATATGGATGAAGGCCCCAAACATTTTATCTCTTCAGAACCATAAGAAAAAAGTTTGAATTTGAGGATTCAATTTAATCAAGATATAAACAACATGTATATAAGATGTAGAGATGTTTACCTCAAGATTAGAACAAAGAGCTCATCACAAAGAAAGGGCCATCCATGAATGCAGATATTTTGTGATGAACCCTTTCTATTTTCAAACCAATTTTTCTACTCCCTTATCTTCTTGCTTCCTCTAATTACACACAATGGGCTTTCAGAATCAGAATAAGCAGCCAAGTGGACAGTTGAGGGATTTAAGTAATGAAGGGTACTAGCCCAGATAGGAAGCCATTTACCTGTACCTGCCGGGAGTTGTCATTATTGTAGACTTCAATAATGTTTCAACACTTCTAAGGATATGTAAATCATACCTGTTGAATAATTAGTTTTGCAAACAAAACAATAAAAAACTCTTAAAATGACCCCCATCCATTTAATTGAATTTTTAATGTAACGCTTTATAATGCTATAATTCCTTACAACCATAAATTATTGTCTGCCCTTCAGCAACATCCACAACTTTTATAGTTATTGCATTTGAAGGCTCAATCATTTGGGCATTGCATTTGGGAATTCAATTAAAAAAAATAGATCATTACATGTGTTAAAATAAAATAAAGCCTAAAAGTGTACATGTGTAACTATATCAATATTTTAATGCAGCACTGTGACTCCAGAACCCAGCTGGTATCTATACAATGAAAACATATATGTGTTAACATAATGAAAACAAGAGCACAGTTGTGTTGCTGGATGTTTTGGGAAAATAAATGGTTAAATCTACCTGCAGTATTTTACAACCAGAAGCATGTAATTGAACTACAATGACATTAACTGTTTTCTTAAACTCGCACTGGTTTTAATTTGCTGGAGGCAAATTGGCAAAATTAGATCAAGTATTTTTGTTTCCCACTTATGAAAAAAGTTGACAAATGAGAAAAAAAAAAACGGAAAAAAAACAAACAAACTGAATTCTGCAAAATATGCTATTAATTATTTCTCATGTATTTAATTTAATAAATTTACTACGTGCTGACGTATAAATTAGTAAGAAATACTGTGTTGAGAATGTTTTTTTTTTTTAATTTTGAGAAGCAGATTTAAAAGCATATTGGTGTTTGTGCTCAGTAAAGAATAATGATCCATTATCCTCAAGGCAGAAGAGTTAGAAGCAACACATAAATAAAGGGAGATTGGACCATCTGCTATGCTTTCTTCAACTTCCTATGAGGATGTTAGCAGAAGCTGACACTTCTGGCCATCTGCCCTTGTATTATCAATTACAGTTAAATTATGCTGAATGTTACAAGGCTGGCAGATATGTATTGTAGATTATAGCACCTGAAAAATATAGAAGAAAATACATATGCTTCGGAGCAGCTGTTTATTTACTAGTTTCGTGACATATTTCTTCACTTGCCTTTTTGAAGCTTCCAAAAGATTTCAAATTGGTGTGAATTTGAGAAAAATTAGGTGCAACAGCCTAGCTCTGCATAAGTAATACTTCAGATCTTTCCACTGGGTTTTGCTATGGGTAAATCAGGCAGAGCAAGATGAACAGATTTTAAATTATTCAAAAAAAAAAAAATGTATAGTTGTGAACACATCTGGGTCTGCTATTCCAGAGCGTTTTGTTTATAAAACACGTGTGAACGGTAGGGTGAGGAAAAACTGTATATATATATTTCTCAGCTGCATTATGAATAGAAATTCGACTTGTATGATGAGTTGAAGTGTTTATGAAAACTTAGGGAATGAAGGCAAAAAAATAAATACAAAATCTTAAGGATACACATCCAATAGCATAATAGTGATTTCTCTGGCTCATTACAACATCCCATAGGAATGTGACTCAGTGGCAACCAGGGACTCATATCTTTGAATGCGTTTTCATTTTCCAACCTGTTTGATGGACGAATGCCAGCTGTGCCTAGTGGAATTTGTTTTTTGGCTAATGATATTTGGCCATCAAAGGTGATATAAACGCTTTTCCACTGTTTTTTTTTTTTTTGTTTTTGTTTTTTTGAAGAGGATAGTCTGGACTTTCAAATTAGAGTTGATTTAACCCCTTCAATGCCCATCCTATATAAACACTGCCACCCACCACAATATTGAATTTACAAATGAAAACATGAAATAAGCTCAGTATCTACACCAATCCTGAGAAAATCCTCCTCCAGCATTGGAACAAAGTGTTCTATGCTGCTCCAGTAAGTCTCTAAGCATGTTTAGAGAACAGATTTGATGTCATTGTTAGTGTACACGGAGGATAAATTAAATAAAGGGGATCTGTCAATTTGTATAGGCTCCACAGCCAGAAGTGAATTTAAATCAATAATATATATTTTTTTTTTTTTCCCAGTCAAATGTATTAAATATACACGTTTCAACATATAAGCCATATGCTTGTATCAGCCATTTTCTTCAAGGCTGTTTGTAAATATGCATTCTGAAAACAGGGTGGCATGAGTAGTGTTTTTGATGATGAGAGATCCCTGTTGTACCTACTGAGAGTATCTCTGAAGAACTAGAAGATGCGTGCAGTATCAATGATTAATATTTTATAAAAACAATATATATTCAATGAAAACACACAAAAAAAGATTATCGATATACATGATTTTAGATTTTTTTTTTCTCTTAATAACAATGTGTGTGCAAAATTCTTGTTTTGCTAAAATATTTCTTTTCCATGGCATATTATTTACCAAACACCAAATTACAAGGGATTGGCAATTGGACAATTAGTTTTTTCCGCTATGGTCAGAACTTGCTATTTTAGCATACATTTCGCAATCCAGTTTTCAACTCCATACAATTCAATCTTTAGTGAATACACACCATAAATTTTTTATCTAGAAATTATTGGTAGTTAAGGAGTTAAATTGATCATTTACCAGTGGCTTCAACACGATTATAGAAATATGGAATAAGATGTGAATTATAAGATGTGTTATAATTTACCAACCTGTGAACAGTATGGGAAGGAAAAGTGCAAAGCTCCATTATTTTCTGCTAAGTACTAGAAACTATGCTTGGCACATATAACTAAAATCAGGGCTGGACTGGCCCACCGAGATACCGGGAAATTTCCGGGTGGGCCGTCCGCACCTGGGGCCGGGCAGACAGCTGTCTGTGCTGGCGGCCGCAAGGGGAGCTGTGATGGTGGCCGCTGGGGAAGCTGTGCTGTCTCTGCTCTGCTCCCCCATCCTTGTGCGCTACTTAATGAAACCGGGGCCGGAATATGACATCATATTCCAGCCCCGGTCTCATTAAGCTGCGCGCTGGGGAGCAGAGCAGAGACATCATAGCTACACCTGCAGCCGCCATCACAGCTCCCCCAGCGGCCGCCAGTACAGACAGCTGTCTGCTCACAGGTAGCAATTATGTGTGCCAGTTTTTCCCCCACGCCGCGCTGGTCTCCCCTCGACTGGCCCTGCCTCTATGGCTGAGATCAGCAAGCTTGATGATCTCAGCCAATCCAATGCTTTGCCATCGGATTGGCTGCAAAACGTTATACCAATCAGCATCTCCTCATAGAGATGCATTGAATCAATGTATCTCTATGGGGAACGTTCAGCGCCTCCAGAACGTGGAGGCCCTGAATGTAGGTGCTGACACAGGAAGCACCTCTAGTGACCGTCTGAGTGTCTGTCACTAGAGGTGTCACTAGGATGCAATGTAAACATTGCCTTTTCTCTGAAAAGTCAGTGTTTACATTGAAAAGCCTGCAGGGACAGGCTATAGACACCAGAACCACTACATGCCTGCTAGTGAGTGGGCTTGCTTGCATGTGTGTGTGTGTGTGTGTGTGTGTGCCTGCTAGTGAGTGAGCTTATGTTTTTATGTCAATGAGCTTATGTATATCAGTGAGATTGTTTGTCTATGTGACTGTGTATCAATGAGCTTGTGTGTGTCAGTGAGATTGTCTGTGTCTGCATGTGAGTATGCTTACTGTATAATTAACCATTGTACTCTGAAAGGACCAATATTTTATATTTTATATTAGAAAAAGCCATATAAATTTGATATATATATATATATATATATATATATATATATATATATATTACTCATTCATCTGGGGTGGCAAGACATAGCCTTACATATTACATGCAACAATATATGGCACAATGACTTATAGGGCTGGCATAGATTTATTTTTTTCCAGGGCTGCTTTTTATCCCCAGTCCAGCCCTGACTAAAATGCACATCATGTTCTGTGATTAATCAAAGTTACAAACCACACAGAACAGCTACATTTTCCTATAAAGATATGTGACAAAATATTGTTTTTTTAAATTAAGGATGCTGATACAACTGAAGATAGCCCTGAACCACATACTTAAATGATTTATACACTAAAACTGCTTAATTAAGCTAAAGTTGTTTTGGTGCCTTTAGCATCCCTTTATGCATTGCTAGAATAAGAATAAAAATCCACAAGTCCCCGAAATTCAAATGGCTGGAAAGAGACATATTTGGTTCAGAGACTGTGGTTGCGAGTGAGGTCATTCCTGGAACTTTTAGGGAAATGCAATTTAATAACTATTAAGAACATAAAAAATGAAAAATACATTAACTACAGGGAGTGCAGAATTATTAGGCAAGTTGTATTTTTGAGGATTAATTTTATTATTGAACAACAACCATGTTCTCAATGAACCCAAAAAACTCATTAATATCAAAGCTGAATATTTTTGGAGGTAGTTTTTAGTTTGTTTTTAGTTTTAGCTATGTTAGGGGGATATCTGTGTGTGCAGGTGACTATTACTGTGCATAATTATTAGGCAACTTAACAAAAAACAAATATATACCCATTTCAATTATTTATTATTACCAGTGAAACCAATATAACATCTCAACATTCAAATATACATTTCTGACATTCAAAAACAAAACAAAAACAAATCAGTGACCAATATAGCCACCTTTCTTTGCAAGGACACTCAAAAGCCTGCCATCCATGGATTCTGTCAGTGTTTTGATCTGTTCACCATCAACATTACGTGCAGCAGCAACCACAGCCTCCCAGACACTGTTCAGAGAGGTGTACTGTTTTCCCTCCTTGTAAATCTCACATTTGATGGACCACAGGTTCTCAATGGGGTTCAGATCAGGTGAACAAGGAGGCCATGTCATTAGATTTTCTTATTTTATACCCTTTCTTGCCAGCCACGCTGTGGAGTACTTGGACGCGTGTGATGGAGCATTGTCCTGCATGAAAATCATGTTTTTCTTGAAGGATGCAGACTTCTTCCTGCACCACTGCTTGAAGAAGGTGCCTTCCAGGAACTGGCAGTAGGACTGGGAGTTGAGCTTGACTCCATCCTCAACCCGAAAAGGCCCCACAAGCTCATCTTTGATGATACCAGCCCAAACCAGTACTCCACCTCCACCTTGCTGGCGCCTGAGTCGGACTGGAGCTCTCTGCCCTTTACCAATCCAGCCACGGGCCCATCCATCTGGCCCATCCAGACTCACTCTCATTTCATCAGTCCATAAAACCTTAGAAAAATCAGTCTTGAGATATTTCTTGGCCCAGTCTTGACGTTTCAGCTTGTGTGTCTTGTTCAGTGGTGGTTGTCTTTCAGCCTTTCTTACCTTGGCCATGTCTCTGAGTATTGCACACCTTGTGCTTTTGGGCACTCCAGTGATGTTGCAGTTCTGAAATATGGCCAAACTGGTGGCAAGTGGCATCGTGGCAGCTGCACGCTTGACTTTTCTCAGTTCACGGGCAGTTATTTTGCGCCTTGGTTTTTCCACACGCTTCTTGCGACCCTGTTGACTATTTTGAATGAAACGCTTGATTGTTCGATGATCACGCTTCAGAAGCTTTGCAATTTTAAGAGTGCTGCATCCCTCTGCAAGATATCTCACTATTTTGACTTTTCTGAGCCTGTCAAGTCCTTCTTTTGACCCATTTTGCCAAAGGAAAGGAAGCTGCCTAATAATTATGCACACCTGATATAGGGTGTTGATGTCATTAGACCACACCCCTTCTCATTACAGAGATGCACATCACCTAATATGCTTAATTGGTAGTAGGCTTTCAAGCCTATACAGCTTGGAGTAAGACAACATGCATAAAGAGGATGATGTGGTCAAAATACTCATTTGCCTAATAATTCTGCACTCCCTGTAATAATAATAATAATATTAATAATAATAACAAAAGTATTTAACCAGGAAAGGCTCATTCAGATTACTCTGGTTTTCAAGTACATCCTGGGGATGTTTCCATAGTCCAACATCCAGGGGTTGTTACTATTACCTAACTTAATGATGCTCATTTTATCTACCTCAGAAGGATAAGGGCTGAGTCAACCCTGCTGGGATCCGAACCTGTGACCCACGGGTTGAACAGATTCCAATGAGGCTAGCCTCCAGATAACTGGACTAAATATTTAAGCATTCCATTAAATGAGAACCCCAAGTACCATAACCACTACAGCATACTATAGTGGTAAAAATGCCACTTGTACCCTGGTGTCACCTATTATAAGCTGTCAAATCTTTTAGTAACAGTTTTACTTCTTACCTTGGGTCAATTTAATGCTGCACCACACTCCCTCAATGCTGTAAGCTCTTCATTGAGCTAAACTGGGTAGTGCATGGCTTAGCTCACTGACTAGTGATCAGCGGACACTCTTTCTAAGAGAAGCAGACATAAAGACTCAAAAATTCAGTAAGGGATGCAAATTAGAATATTGTGGTACAACAAAAGGAAAATAAAATGGAAAATAAAAATGTAAGAAAAAATATATAAATAGATACATAACACTCTTATTACATAACTCCCAGTACACAAATTGAGACACTTATTGCTTTAATTAAAAACTATATATCTTAACTATATATCACACATAGTTATTCAGTAATGTGAGAATTGTTAGGAATTTACAGTGAATTTAAGTTAAAGGCCCAATGAGCCAGCACTAGGAAAAAAATAAATAAATCTCAATTTAATATTGTTGGATAAGCTTTTAAGATGATTTATTATCAAAAATATTACATTTGTTTGATATATTGATTTTTTTTATATGCAATATATATTTTTATTTTTAAATATTTAGAAAAAAATATTTTAAAAGTGTATTGAAAGGGGATTATGTCTTGACTGTCAAAGCGCATGGACGTTTGAGAGGAGAGCTCTGTCACTTCACCTGATTTTCTTATCAAACCAGTTTAATTTAAGCAACAGAAGAGCAACAATCTGCAAATATGCCACAAAATAGAGATGGTGGGGAACAGCAGGCCGGCTCATTGCTAGACCCTTAAGAGGATTTACATGTTACATCTTTCTGCAACCTATGGTTGAAAGGCATACTAAAGGCCATCTCATCATCCTCTCTGCAATAATTTTTCATGGGCCAAATTATGGACTTGGGCCTCATATATCCCAGGATATTGATAAGATACACTTGGTGGCTTGTCCTAAGCACTGGTCGAAAAATGTCCCAAGAGATACACTCCTGTCAGTGCAATACTTCTTTATCAAGGAGGTAATATTGAGGGCCACTAGATCCCTAGATCGAAGTTGCCCTGGCCACAAGAATATACAGCCATCCAAATATCTCCTGCTATTTCTGCTGCTAACCTGCAGAAATGAATATATTTCCATACCTTTACAGACACCCTGCGGAAGAACCGTATCTCACTGGGTATTCTCTATACAACTACTAATCACCAGAAGGTTTCTCCACTTTGAAGAGATGTGTTTACAACCAGAGGCATCAGAGATGGACTTGCTGCAACTCTCTGCCCTTGTCCTAGAGTTGAAGCAGACCCACAAGTGAATGCATACAATAGAGGCTCAGGTCATATGTTTGCAATATTCTAGCATTTATTGACCTTGTGTAGCACCCTTTTCATCTTGACATCTTCATTAAGATGTTCATTTCAGATAAATTCTCACTAGAATTTAAAATAGTCATATGATATAGCAGTTATTTCACATACAAATCAAACCTTTTCCCCTACAAAATATACATAAGCAACTTTGAGAGGAGTTGTCATTTTGCTTGAATTTTATGTTTAATTTTATATTAAGATTATATATGAAAAAAGAAGAAAACAAACAACAGGGGAACATACCTCACCACTCTATAATTACACCATTCTTTGGGTCTTAAGTTACATTCTGGTTCGATGCCATGCTACTGTTACATCTAGGTGTGTCAATTCTTATTCACACTTGCTATGTGTTCTTTCTGGTTCTACCCCCAAGTACCCCTTGAGTAGACCCTTTGCTTTGACATTTTTGGTACTGTAAACTGGGTAACCTACTTATTATTAATCATTTTCCAATTTTTATGTTTTGAAAATTCTGATTTACTTTATCCAAGTCAATATCAATTCTAATTCACATTTTTCTCATTACATGATTACTTTTACATATGCAAAAATATCCAGGGTTGCCCCTTTGTTGGGCAGTGCATTGCGACCCCTCTCTATTAGTACCCCTTGATTCCAGATTTGCCACAACTTAGACAATATGCTATGCACTTATCGGCAGGTGACATTTTCTAAAAATAAAAATTTTCGGCAAGAATGTATGTCATGAAACCACATACAAAATGCAGGTCCTGTTAAAAGATATCAATGTCATGATCTCTTAACTTACCCCCTTCGCGCCTATGTGGTGTAGGATCCAACGCCGGCTCCTCTCTCAGTGTGTTCGGCATGTCCCACGATGGACACTGGACTCACTCCTCTTTTCATGACGCAGCACATATGCTCGACGTCATAACGTCAGTGACGCAACCCTGCATCATCAATAACTCCCAGAACATTCTGAGGGCGTGGTCTTAAAGCAAAAGGGGCACCTTTTGCTTTGTTCCTTGCCCTATTGTGGTTCCTTGTGTTCACCTTAGTGCTATTTGGTTCTCCTTACGATTATATTGTTATTTCTGTGTACTGACTCGGCTTGGCTTTTGACTTTCCTGTTTTCTGGTTCTCTGACTCTGCTTGTATTTTGACCTCCTGATTTCTGGTATTCTGACCTGGCTATTATTGTATCATTCTCCTGATCTTTGGTATCCTGACTTCTGGCTGTTCTTTGACTACTCTTTTCTACCTACGTTAAACCCGACCATTCTAAGGTTTGGTAATACGTATTTGGGTTTCCTGTGGGTTTACAGACCGTGATATTCAAAAAATAATCTGTAAACTTTAATTGTCTTCAGGAATCCCAGGGGTCTAAAATGACTAAACCAAATTTTATACCTCTTGAATACTCAAATAAGTACCACGCCTTGGTGGTGTCACATATCCTTCGTATCCATGTGGCAAAAACGGAGGTAATTACCTTCCGAAGATTGAGGGGAGTGCTGCTCGGTGGCCTTCGGCCATGATGCCTGGCTTGTGCAGCCTGTTGGTGCACGCCGGCCGCTGCAGACCCACGCAATTATATAGCCCCACGTCCGTCCACGGTAAAGACAACATGCAGATGACATCATGCAAAAGACGCACACTCACGTTTTGGGGTCAAGAGCTAGGTACAGCCAATCGGATCTGCAAGAGGGTTATTTAAACTCACTTATCCTTAGCTCATTGCCGTGTCGTGGTTTCCGTTAGATGCTTATCCGAGAGTGTGTTCCTGATCGTGTTTTTCTGGTTTTTGACTTTGGCTTTGTTTGGCTTCCCTGATTTCTGGTACTCTTGACTTTTGACTTTTCCTTATCGCGGTGTCTCGTACTGTGTCCCTGACCTTGGCTAGCATTCTGACTATTCTCGGGTACGTTAAGTTCGGCCATTCTAAGGCCTGTAAGATGTTACCCTTAGTTCTAGGGTGTGATACTATTCTGCGTGCTGGATCAATATAATCCTGACAGGTGGACACTAAATCAAAAGGAGTGTTGATCATGCTCAGTAAACATCTGTGATGAAAGAACTTTCACCACTGGTTTTTGGAGAAGACTGTTTGCCAGCCTCCTACCCTGGGACTATGGGCCCTGTGATAACCCATGTTCAAAAGTACTGTTTCTGCCCCTTGGACTTTTAACTGGAACAGATTCAAACATGTGGCGGTGGCCATCTTAAGTTGTCCAGCAGTGTTTTGTTGTCGAGTGTATGGAACTGTTTTGGGCATGGGACCATGTGCACGGTGAGGCAAAAATAAGACTTCCAAGAAATTCCTGAACAGATCTGGGTGATCTTTGGATATGTTGTTCACATAGATCGAGGCTATCAGGGGATGGACTTTTGTGGGGATATGTTGTTTTTTGGGGTACTTTTGGGGGTTTGTAAAAATTTATGTTTTTTTCTGCTTAGAGTTGAGTTAGTCCATTGTCTTCATTATTATAACACAGGCAGAGGGGATTGTGTACACTGTATGGGAGTGACTGAATGTAAAACTCTGTTTTTATTGGCTTGTTGTTCCTGTGTCCCTGTGCCCCACAAGGTCCACCTGGGTGGTAACCTTGTGGGGAAAACTGTATAAAAGACAGTTCAATAAACCCTCAGATCTGCTGAGTCCCTGTTTGACCCTCAACACGTAGTCTTGTCTCGTGATTGGAGGGGAACTGCTATAATCACACTGGGGATTGCTATACTTTGTATACTCCCCTGGGATCTCATCACTTAGCTCTTTTAAGAGCTGTTCCTGTTATGCTTTCCTGGAGAAGAGGTCTCTCCCACACAGTCCTAGATGTCAGAGGTTGATCCAGGGTGGAAGGAAGACGGCGAGATTCCAGTTAAGCTACGGCGGTTGTGGAGTCCGCGGTGGTTGTGGTGTCCGGTACCATGTTTATGGTCCTCGACATCAGCTAGGAAGCATCCATTAATGGAGGTACCCAGTCGGGGTGCCAGGTGATCCATTACAACATCTCTCTTTCCCCTTACATAAAAAGTTGACAGACTCCATGGGAAGATATTTTATCCTAGTTGCTACTATAAATGACATAACTACACAACACTATCTTCCTATTTTCCTAATTAAGCCCAAAGGAACTTTCTATCACACCTGCTTCACAAAGTTGAGAACCAAGAGCATTTACTAATCTGTGGAAACTTTAACTTTATTCTAGATCCTGTCTTAGACTCCTCCTCACACTTAACCCACAAGAGCCATAGTCACCTACAATCCCAATGAAAATCTATTAACAAACTGCTAGACACATTTGGTCTTTATGATGTCTGGCATACACTTAACTCAGGTTAGGGAATATTCGTTTTTCCATAAAACATATGCTCAAATTTATGGGTTTTTCTTTTAAAGTTACTTTACATTATTTTTATTGCTTTGGATAAATAAATAGTATATTTTTAAAGTAATATACTCATTTATCTTTTATCTACAATTCTACAATTTTACTTCCTGGCTATACCACATCCCTAGGTGGGGATTATACCACCCGAGCTGTATATACTAGAGCAAGTTTCTGCTCTAGAAAATGTGAGTACTATACTTTTATTTCACCTTTTTAATTGATTGGTACATACTTCACCATTGGAGCTTTGTTCTCTGTTTTTTATATACTCATTGCATATCGCATGATATCTTGGAATACCGGAGATACCTGCTTCTACAAATATCCTTAGACGGGGATTGTTCCATCCAGGTGAATTACGGTAGAGCTCCTAGTTAGCTCTACTAAATGTGAGTGTAAATATATATATAATTATTCCAGCATTTCACTCACTGTATATACCATACTGCACTATTGTATTCTCTCTTTGTTTTTATCTTTGAGGTCGATTGTGTATATAACTTCTAAAGAGATTTGTATACGTATATAACCTTACAATCAACATTTGGGGCATGGTCTCCTTCCCTCTCATTTTTCTTTGACAATATCTAAAGAGTGAATAGATTTTTTTTCACCTCTCGTATGGATTTAAATCAGATGGCGTGCTGTGTAATATATTCTTATTGATCCCAGGCTCTAGGTTCGACCTCCTCAAGGATCAGAATTTCATAGCAAAGTATGCTATGGATCAAAGTGTTGTTTAATTTTTAAATAAATCATTTATATTTTTTTTTATATATTTTTTTTAATAAACATCTAATTAATTACCAAAAGGAAAGCCCTCTGATATGTCTGTTACTTCGAGTGGGACAGATCTAGGCCAATACTTTAGCTGCAGACCCCCAAACATTTTGTTTAATTATTGTAGACAAGGTGCTGCAACAGTTAAAGAAAATGAATATAAATAAAGCTCTGTTTTATTCATGAGTACTTAAGGAACTAAGTGTAGAAATAAGTGAACCTCTGTTTTTAATCTTTCAAGATTCTTTTCTTTCAGGAAGTGTTCCGGAGTATTGGAGGAAGGCAGATGTGGTTCCTAGATTCAAAAAGGGTTTAAAATCCTTGCCTGGAAATTATAGACCTGTGAGCTTAACTTCTGTGGCTGGGAAAATATTTGAAAGGTTATTAAGGGATAATATTCAAGAATTCCTTGAGAAGATCATGGTTATCAGCAAAAATAAGCATGGATTTATGAAGCACAGGTCATGTCAAACTAACTTGATTGCATCTAAGGCAAAGGAAAGTTTTTTTTTACTGTAAGAACAATAAGGATGTGGAATTCTCAGCCTGAAGAAGTGGTTTTATCAGAGTCCATACAGATGTTCAAACAGCAACTATATGCATACTTGCAAAAACAGAATATTCACGGATATAATTTTTCAATGTAGGGTAATAGTTGCTTGATTCAAGGATAAATCTGACTGCCATTCTGGGGAATTTTTTTCCTAGTTTGTTGCAAAATTGTAAGTGCTTCAAACGTTTTTTTTTTCCCTTCTTTTGGATCAACCGCAAAAAACAAATGTGAGGAAGACTGAACTTTATGGACGCATGTCTCCTTTCAGCTATGTAACTATGTAACTATGTTACTATGAGTATACCTTATTCCTCTCATACAGATATAGTAAGAGAAGCGATCAGGTGTTGTAAAGTTTTTTTTATAATTTTTTTGTTTTTATTTTTTAATGTTTTTACCAATTGAATTTGCATGTTTTTTGGATTATCTTTACCCTCTCTTTAAGACTGTCTTCTACCTCTGAGTAGAGTTTTTTTTTTACTTATATAGGCCCCCTTTTTTTATCTGTATGGTCCATTCTGTATATATAGTTCCTTATGTATGATATATTATATATGTATTGATCTGCTGTTGTTTCTTTCCCCCATTATTATGTTGTAATTCCGAACTATTTTCCAAGATGGTTTGCCAATACTAGATATGTGACTTTATCCAGTTGGCCCTCACTTTGATGATTGAGGGACCGGAAGTGACGTAGTCACTCCGCATCACATGACAGGCGCGGCATGATGACGCGGACAAGCCAATGCCCGGAAATGGGAAGATACACAGCCGTGTAGAGTTGAAGATCGATTTGGAAGGGTATTTATTACCATTGAGGAGAGAGCACTGCAGCACTGAAGAAGACTCCAGCTGGAGTTGAAACGCGTCTGCTATTTGACATTTATATTCATTATTTTTTGGGACTTTTTATACTTTCCCTCGGTGTTTGCTTAGGCTTTTTTGCCCTGTACATTGATCTTGTATATTCAACACTTCTTTATTGTCCCTTATTTTAATTGTATCAATACATTTTTGTCTTATTATTTTGATTCCTGTGCTGCTATCAAACCAGGATGTCGTTTTAGCCTTGATAGGCACCCTTCTGCGCAACATATAGAGCCTGGGACGGCTCTACATCCTGTGAGTTTTACCTTATACAGGGGTTTATTATGTGTATAAACAGTTTGCACTATGTTTTATATTTTTGTCTTTTAGATTGATCCGGCTATTAGTACCTTGTTGGTACAAGGTCTATACCAGATGTAGAGAATGTTTGGTAGAGCTAAGTAAATTCTCAGTATTGGCGGTTTGCCTCACCAAAAGTAAGAAAGAATGGGTTTTGAGCCATTGCAGCTGCCTGATAATACTCCTACTCTTACTTCTATGGTGGACGTAACTATACGTTGCCTCTTTCATGCATTAATAGATTTGTTAAAATTAATTTGAATATCCCTTATTTAGGAAAAAAAGCGGTACCGGCTAAAATTGGGGCTGGATATGCTTTGGACATTTATGGTTCCCAGCACGTGTTGCTGCATTGTCATTCTAATCTGCCAATCCCTTAATTTCTCAGATCTTACTCCTCTAGCATTCCGAGTACTGATATCATACATTATACCTATTCCTGGACCACAGATCATCCAATTGCTAATTGTAATTAGAGTAGATGTAGTATAACAAAAAAAAGTGTTAAAAGAAATACCAGCGTAACACTAAAAATAGCATAATTAGTACACATAACATCCAACATAACGTTAAAGCACAATCAAGATCTCATGACAGCGTTCCAGTAAAGTAACCTAGGTCCCATTCTTACCAATATGGTTAGTTCACATGGCCAAGGTGTTTGAGGATCTTGCAGTAGGAACAGAGCTGCTCCATTCCAACAATAAGCAGAGCTTTAGGCATCCCCAAAGATCTAGTCGGGTTGGTCATCTTGAATAGAATGTCCCAGCTGATATTCAGTTTTTTACCATCTTCCATGAAAGAGATGACTTAAGTGTTCCCATTTAAAATTATTAACAGTGTCAGAAATGCACACCTGTATATTTTAAATTGGTCCCGTAGGGCTCATGTTAAACGCCTCAGATCTCTGCATTTTTGTAGTATAAATCCAGGATTAATTGTATATCCCTGTACTTCTCTGGCACACTTTTCCCTCTTCTAACAGCTTGTAGGAGATTCATCTTGTGGGTAAAACATGCAATAGTGTCTTTGCTTCAGTTTGGAGGAGCATTGCATGCTGTAGATTATAGAAAAGCCCATAGTAAGATCAGGTGATAAATGTAGTGCGTACTTCTTAAAGTACTCTTCCAGCTTTGCATTGGTTACAGAGTCAAGGATGCCTCTTAGGCAAACATTATTTTGTCTAGATCTATCTTCTTAATCAGCTTGGACACGTTCGAGGTGGTCAAGCTGATTTGAAAGACAGATCTAGACAGGTCTGAGGTAAGTTCATCCACCTGTCCATCAAGGCATTATGTGACCATGCCACATCCTCAATAGTGATGTACCGAACGGTTCGCCGGCGAACGGTTCCTGGCGAACATAGCATGTTCGCGTTCGCCACGGCGGGCGAACATATGCGCGGTTCGACCCGCCCCCTATTCGTCATCATTGAGTAAACTTTGACCCTGTACCTCACAGTCAGCAGACACATTCTAGCCAATTAGCAGCACAGCCTCCCTAGCAGACCCTCCCACCTACTGGACAGCATCCATTTTAGATTCATTCTCAAGCTGCATGCTTAGTAAGAGGAGGGAAAGTGTAGCTGCTGTTCATAAGATAGGGAAAAGCATAGCTAGGTTAGGGATAAGGGTATGCTTTTTTTGGATTTTTTTTTTCTATGTAATGTAAATGCACTTAGTTGTCTGCCACTGCTGCCAGCTTCTGTGTCAGGCTCACAGTGCCCATTTCCCCAGTCAGTGCCACCAATTACATCTGGTGTCACAATAGCTTGGATTTAAAAACAAAAAACTTTTTTCACTGTTATAGATTGAATAGCAGTCAGTTGTCTGCCACTGCTGCCAGCTTCTGTGTCAGGCTCACAGTGCATACTGTGCCCATTTCCCCAGTCAGTGCCACCAAATACATCTGGTGTCACAATAGCTTGGATTTAAAAACAAAAAACTTTTTTCACTGTTATAGATTGAATAGCAGTCAGTTGTCTGCCACTGCTGCCAGCTTCTGTGTCAGGCTCACAGTGCATACTGTGCCCATTTCCCCAGTCAGTGCCACCAATTACATCTGGTGTCACAATAGCTTGGATTTAAAAACAAAAAACTTTTTTTACTGTTATAGATTGAATAGCAGTCAGTGTCCTTAAAGCGGGTGTGTTACGCTAACAGTGGATACGCTGACAAGTGCCACTAATTAGATCCTGTGTCACAATAGCTTGGATTTAAAAACAAAAAACTTTTTTTACTGTTATAGATTGAATAGCAGTCAGTGTCCTTAAAGCGGGTGTGTTACGCTAACAGTGGATACGCTGACCAGTGCCACTAATTAGATCTGGTGTCACAATAGTTTGATTTAAAAAAAAATAATCTTTTTTCACTGTTATAGATTGAATAGCAGTCAGTGTCCTTAAAGCGGGTGTGTTACGCTAACAGTGGATACGCTGACAAGTGCCACTAATTAGAGATGGTGTCACAATAGTTTGGATTTAAAAAAAAAATAATCTTTTTTCACTGTTATAGATTGAATAGCAGTCAGTGTCCTTAAAGCGGGTGTGTTACGCTAACAGTGGATACGCTGACCAGTGCCACTAATTAGATCTATGTCACAATAGCTTGGATTTAAAAAAACAAAACTCTTTTTTCACTGTTATAGATTGAATAGCAGTCAGTGTCCTTAAAGCGGGTGTGTTACGCTAACAGTGGATACGCTGACAAGTGCCACTAATTAGATCTGGTGTCACAATAGTTTGGATTTAAAAAAATAATCTTTTTTCACTGTTATAGATTGAATAGCAGTCAGTGTCCTTAAAGCGGGTGTGTTACGCTAACAGTGGATACGCTGACAAGTGCCACTAATTAGACTTGGTGTCACAATAGTTTGGATTTAAAAAAAAAATAATCTTTTTTCACTGTTATAGATTGAATAGCAGTCAGTGTCCTTAAAGCGGGTGTGTTACGCTAACAGTGGATACG
>OW240923.1:38969389-38990766 GCA_933207985.1 Pelobates cultripes
GTTAGTATAGTGTTCCTTTAAGCAACCTGTCCTCATCCTTTGAATGTACATACATATGCAGTTTCTCAGAAAAGAAAAAAATACAATGAAAAGGCACTTAAATTATGAAACAAAAAAGAAGCTATATAATTTTTTCTACATAATTTATTTTGGATCTCCTTGTTAAAATGTATTTGTTTTACAGGCTACATGAAGATCATCCCCAACTCCTCCACAGTGTATTTTTCTTTATCATGCCTACACAGTCAAACATAACATGACAACGATGACTGGGTATATCTGTCAACTATCATCCCAACTAATTAACTGAAGGTATATGTCTCCCCTATTCAGCTCTTCTTCATATAACTATGGTAACAGTTAGAATTAACTAGGAGGATCCCTTTAAAAAAAGTAATTACCTTTCAGGGCAGGTGCAAAGATTTTTACTATCTATCAGGGGTTTGGAGCAGGAGTAACCCAATATGCATGAGGCAATAATTAAACATGTACAACTGAACTGGATATACAACTTCCCCTGACTTCCTGAGCCATTCTGCCCCTTTCCACATAAGACGTGGGGACATGCGGTGCGCACACTGCCTAAGGAGCCCCTCTGCTGGCATTAAGCATGTCCTGAAAGAAAACAAGGCACTGGCTGCAGAGAGCTGTGTCATCATACTGAGATTTGGGGCACTACCCAAACCACCATAGAGCTTAAGAGGCTGAAGAACCCGCCGAACATCAACATGTTGGCCTCGAATCATGGATAATTGCAGTAAAAGGGATCCAGCCTTGCAGACGTAGCACACACAAAGGTGAGTCCCTAACACTATCCTAGGACCCCATGTATCCCACATTTCCCTTTAGTCTTTTGTTCACAACTGCTTTGCCATTTTAGTTTCTACCTCTGCAGTCTCTCCACAGATGTTTTTGAGAAAAGCTGAGTGTTGTGTGTGTTTGTGTGCATGAGAAAAAATGTGTGTGGACTGTTTGTAGTGTAATATTATATATATATATATATATATATATATATATATATATATATATATATATACTGTATATAGTTTTGCCCTTGTGTCACAATTCTCAGTTAGGATAAATGGAACACATTAAAAATCTAAATAAGAAGCATATTATTCTTAAATGTAAACAGCCTTATTTAGATATTTCTAAAATGCTAAATGGACCAATAATGAAAGTGTTGCATTATTTTAATTGGGAAAGTAAATTAACACTGTTATACAGGCTGTACATTTACTTTTTTACATTGTAGCTGAGTGTAATTTCTTCAGTGTTGTCACATGAAAAGATATAATAAAATATTTACAAAAATGTGAGGGGTGTACTCACTTTTGTGAGATTCTGTACATAAGTGCTTCTTACACATAAGTCAAATTCAGCTGACACAATTATAGCAAACATTATATTGAGAGGAGGCAAGATGTTATGTCACCATAGAATTTGCAGTTTTAAGTTGGTGGGGCACCAGACTCATCCCTGGAATATGATTCTGCCCTTAACCATATAGCTACCATCTTCTGACCTGTGGGATCTGTCTGTTTAACCACATGCATTCAACATCTATTGGTAGGATCCATACAATACAGAGAGACAATACAGTTACCCATACAATATTCACAACTAAAACACCACACAATAATGTACCTTATACCTTATACACATACAGCATATATGCAAAGATACTTATCGGATGTAGATGAATACAGCCTCCCTCTGATCGCTCCCAGCTAGCGATCAACTTGACAACAAAATATGGAAAAAACACAGCGAGGGAACCGGCTGTTAATCTAAATAGAAATGAATAAAGAAAGATATAGTGTAATACAGTTTACAATATGAACACTGCGCAATATGAAATGCACTCACAGGATTTAGACAGATTCAAGCTTGTAAGGTGCCTCCCCCGAAAATATGGAGGGCTTAGGGAAATCCCCTGGATACTCTCTCTCCAATACAGGACTCCGGGTGAAGTTTGAAAAAGCAGCTTTAATTCAATATTAAAAAATATAAGTATAAAATAAATATGAATAAGGACCTTATTCATATTTATTTTATACCGGGTGAAGTTTGAAAAAGCAGCTTTAATTCAATATTAAAAAATATAAGTATAAAATAAATATGAATAAGGACCTTATTCATATTTATTTTATACTTATATTTTTTAATATTGATTTAAAGCTGCTTTTTCAAACTTCACCCGGAGTCCTGTATTGGAGAGAGAGTATCCAGGGGATTTCCCTAAGCCCTCCATATTTTCGGGGGAGGCACCTTACAAGCTTGAATCTGTCTAAATCCTGTGAGTACATTTCATATTGCGCAGTGTTCATATTGTAAACTGTATTACACTATATCTTTCTTTATTCATTTCTATTTAGATTAACAGCCGGTTCCCTCGCTGTGTTTTTTCAATATTCACAACTAGATGTAATATAGAGAAATCCATACAAAACTCAAAGCCAGCCACAATACAGAGATACCTATACAATACATAGACCTGAGTACAATGCAGAGATTTACATACAATACAAAGAACACAATACAATAAGGGGATACCGATGCAATACATGGAGCTGAGCTTAATTAAAAGATACCCATACAATACTCTGAGTTGGGCACAGCACAATGATACCCGTAACATTAACAGAACTGAAAATACTGCATATCTATCCCACCCAGCCAGGGACACTGTGATGGATTATACAAAACTGCAACAAAGTACAATGTCTCTATATGTACTGCTCCAGCTCTCTTTCAAACTCTAGCTCCCTATCCCTCTCCATTGTTTTATCTCATCTTCAGTAGTTTGCCTAATATGACAAATTTATAACAAATGTTACTGTTGCTACTAAACATGCTTCTGACTCACTATATGCACTTAGCGCACAAGGTTAAAACAGCTGGTTACTTCAATTGGTGATATGATCAATTTGCAGAGGTAATATGGAGCCAATAAGTAGCTGACATGGTTAACAGAAGCAACATTTATCTCTGCTGAATAGAAATTCACCATTGGCCCACTAGGCCTGCAGTGGCAAGTACATTTTACTTTTTGGCTAGTAGCATAAGAATTGAGATTTTAAGCTTATCCTCCACTCATGGACAACTGGTTCTGTTGCCCAAATGGCAACTTGGTGGGAGCTTACTGAAATGTCTTCTTAAATAAGGTTAGTTTTGCAAAACCTGCTAATGCAGCACAGATTTCAAGTCTGATCAGTTTTTTGGACAAGCTTAGTTGCTCTCAAGAAAGTTTCTCCAGACAGTCACAAACAAACCAGTGGGGCAATTGTCCCAAGTGCCCCTATGGACAAGCATCTACTGTCAGGAAATCATATCTAATCTAGCATAAATTGTCAGTAGTCAAAATGCTACCAAATATATTTTTCAGTTTCAAGTAGGTATACATATAGGACAGGATTCTCTTAGCAGAGTAAGGGTTTGCCTTGTTTACTGAAGAGTAATTTCTTCATTAAAAGCTATGCGGAAATGACTTCATTAAGCAGAGTAAACATTCTCTTAGCTAAGGGAATACAGCTCATAGTCTAGAGTGTGCAGATAATGTAAATAAATATCATTTACATATAATGCTTATCTAAATAGCATGTATGCCACATCCAGGATGGATTTTGCAATTAGTAAAAGTAGCTGCTGTGCAATCACCTTCCTCTTGAAGATGATGCACATAATATCCCTGTCAGGACTCCTAAGAAATCCAACACGCAGGGTGTAAATGAAAAACGTATACTGGACCTTAGAGTGGTTGGGTTTTACATTTGACAGAATAAGAATGATCACAACCAAGCCACGTTCAAGGAATATAGAAAACAGGAATGCGAGTATACTGACCGAGTCAGGGAACCAGAAATCTGAGTAGTCTAGGTACGAGAGCCGAGTCAAGAACAGGAGAATGGAGAGTAGTCAGAAAGCCAAGGTCAAGATACCAAAAAGGAACAATCAGGAATGAAGCGCTATTGGGAACCAAAAAAGAACCACAACAAGGCAAAGTCCTATGTTTGAGCAAGCCTTTTATAGGTTGGCTCTTTAAATTGAAAACCAGGCCTACAAAATGTTCGAATTAGGACATTTTGGCGGACCATGACGTCATCGGCGTCATGACGTCGGCGTTCATGTGCCGTGTCATAAAAGGGGGCAGGGTCCCAGGGGCCAGCGTGGGAACTGCAGGAGTGGAGTCTGGGAGCAGGAAAGTCATCCAGGAGGTGTGTGAGCATGACAATCCCACAAAGCTTTGTAATTGTGTTATTTGGATTTGGACAGCTGTACATGCAGATGCTTTTTGTCATGTTTTGTAGTTTTCTGGAGTCTTGGAGCTTGGCACTGTATATTTACTGGTAGTTTATTAACATTATGGACAAAATTTAAGAAAGCGTTGTCGTCTGAGAAATGGTGCAAAATACTAAAATTGGGATGATCACCATGAAAATCATTAGGATCAGCAAGAACATTCCATTGTTGATTGCACCACATCAATGATTCTATATCTTTGCACCACTATTTATAAGATATAACTTTGATTATTCTCTTTCATTTTTCAAAGTTCTCAACTCTACATAATGTAACATTGTTATCTTCAACATGAAATTTTGTTTCTAAACCTTTGCAAATGATGCTCAAAAATAATTGATCTTGAAAATCATCTTTTATAAACATTGTCTTTCAGAATGACAAGGAAATTGACTTACTAGTCTGATTGTTAAGAAATCTCTGGATCTGTATTTACAAAATGTAGAAAAGCAGACAAAAGCTATAGCTATTAATTTCACCTTCAAATACTTGAAGATGTGAGAAAGTGAGTGGTGCTACAATAAACAACTTGTTTATCATGACATTTGTGCAAATGTATCATGTTCTTACCCAAGTATTAAATATTGACAGGAAATAAAGGTGCATTCTACATGAACCCAGTACTTATCTTAGGCAGCAATGAGTAATGTCTCAATTTAAGGAATTTATAGGCCTTCTGAGAAAAAAACGTCATACATATGGCACAGTGGATGAATGTCCCCCTTCTGACCCTGTCGTTGGATGCTGAGAAAGCCTTTGACAGGGTCAGATGGGATTTTCTGAGTGACACTTTAACGGTGTATGGTCTGGTAGGGGCTGTGCATGACACAATTATGGTGCTGTATATGGTACCTTCATAGACGCAGAATGGTTTATTATAACTAATGGCACCAGACAGGGCTGCCCCCTGTCCCCTTTATTATATGTTTTAACAATAGAACCTCTGGTTGAGGAAATAAGGGAAAATAAAAAGATTGTGGGTTTCAGGACAAAAAAAAACGCAGAACATAAAGTTAATTTGTATGCTGATGATGTCTTGCTTACGTTACCAAAACCAAGGACATCTCAGCCGGAATTAATTAAGGTATTGGGACATTATAGTAAATATTGAAATTATAAATTAAATATAAATAAGACCACGTTAATGGCAAGTAAGATTGATAGTGAAGATAGGAACTTTATTAGAACAACATACAATTTTGCTTGGGCTAAGGAGAATATTACATTTTTGGGCAGTAAAATTCCAAGAAACATAAATAAAATAATTGACGTAAACTTTCTTCCGCTCATAAAATATACAAATACATTTTTAAAAGAATGGGTGGGCAAGGAGATCTCTTGGATAGGATGTATAAATACAATTCGATCTGCCTAAGTGGAACTATATCTTTAGAATGTTACCAGTACAAGTTCCCATGCCTTGGCTAAAATTTATACAGTCAGCTTTTTCTAAATTTATTTGGAATGGGAAGAAACCTAGAATAAATTTATATATGTTCTCAAAGAGGAAAAAAGATGGGGGACTAGCAGCTCCAAATATAAGAGAATATCCTAATGCATGTATGCTGGCACATGCTATTACTACTCAAAGTAGAGATCAAAAAGATGAAGCTTGGTACCAAATAGAGTCAGAAATGGTGGGAGTAGAAAGTGTCTCAAAATTATTTTGGATAACAAAAAAAGATAAAAATATAAATAGTACAGTGGCTCCAGAAAACTCATTGGCTATTAGTAATATTCTAAAAGTTTGGAATAGATTTTAAAAAGATAATAAAATAGAACATAGACTGTTTCCTTTTCTGCCCATGGAGGTGATCCCTGGGAATATTGAAGACATTAATATTAGTAAATGGCAGCAGGCGGGAATTCAGATTATGAAGGACTGTATAACTACAACAGAAATCAAGTCCTTCAATCAGATATAAGTAGAGTTCAGACTCAAAAGTAAAGAGATCTTTACATATTTGAGAATTACATTTTTTCGGGGGAAATATTTTGAATTTAAGGAAGAAGAGAGTAATAACAGTTTAAGAAATATTATTAATAATTACAAGCAAAAAGGACATATAACTAGATGTTTTGAACTTGTAAAAGCGTTAAAAAAAGAACTCAGAGTGAAAGTCTAAGATTAATTGGGAAAAAGATCTTAACATAGAAATTACAAACAAACATCTGACTTGGGCCATAGTAAATGTGAACAAAACAGTTCACTGCTTTAATATTGTCGAGAATTTTTATAAGTTAGTAAATAGATGGTATATGGTTCTAGAAAAAGTGTCTAAAATGTACAAAGATAGGCAAAATAAATGTTGGAGATGTGAAACAGGAAAAGGAGATTACCTTCATATATGGTGGCACTGTGAACAGTTAAAAAAAAAGTATGGAAGGATATTAAAGATCAGATATATGCAATATGTGAGGTAAATATACCACTTACTCCACAGAGTTTTCTATAACACCAAGGTTGGCCCAGCATGCCTTTTGACAAAAGTATGATGATAATTTATATCTTGATGGCATCAAAGGTAGTTTTGGCAAGGAATAGGAAAAGTAAAAAGATATTTGAGTGGAATGAAATAAAAAATCAAAACGATATATCAATAGAAGATGGAACTGAGATTAGCTTGTCTAATATAGCTTGGTGCTACTTCTAAGTGCTGTTTCTAAGTGTGTAGTTGGAGATATTCTGGAGAGTTTTACAGAAGCTTCAACTGTCTAAGAGGTGTGCTAAGAGCTTTCTTTTCTACTGTTACAGGTAAGATTCATCTGTAGGAAAAGGTTACTGATTGCACAAGGTTTGAATTCCTGTTGGTAAGATTCATCTGTAGGAAAAGGTTACTGATTGCACAAGGTTTGAATTCCTGTTGGTAAGATTCATCTGTAGGAAAAGGTTACTGATTGCACAAGGTTTGAATTCCTGTTGGTAATTATAAGGCATTTGATTTGATAAAGCTAGTTACTTGCTATTGATTGCTGGTTAATTAGCTATTGTTTGCAAATAAGCAGAGGCCTACCCAGGTGTTAAACATTCCTAGTGGGTGGTGATTTTAGGATTTATATAAGGGCTGTTGCCATTAGCTTGTCTAATATAGCTTGGTGCTACTTCTAAGTGCTGTTTCTAAGTCTGTAGTTGGAGATATTCTGGAGAGTGCTGTTTCTAAGTGTGTAGTTGGAGATATTCTGGAGAGTGCGGATTCTAAGTGTGTAGTTGGAGATATTCTGGAGAGTGCTGTTTCTAAGTGTGTAGTTGGAGATATTCTGGAGATAACCTGGAGGTAAACTGAGGTATTCAGGAGGATAAATACAAAGTTAAGATTTGTTCGATTGAAATTATTCTCCTCATTGGAATGGCAGACTTAGTTCAGTGTAACAATTGCTATGCATTTGTTTCACGTTCCACTTTTTGGAGGTTTGGTTGTTGTCTAATCTGTAGACAGTTCTCTATCTTGCGGCAGGAGATTGTATTTTTGAAGTCTGAGATTTGTAAATTATCTGGTGAACAAACTCAGACTGGAACTGCTGCAAAGCCACTGCTGCAGAGACATACTAGGAATGGCAGAACCTTTGCAAATGATGCTCAAAAATAATTGATCTTGAAAATCATCTTTTATGTTGCTCTTCATAATTCATTTTCTGCACTTTCAGAGTGTAATGGTGTTGTGGAGAGAGGCACTGAGGCTAGTGGTGTTGTGGAGAGAGGCACTAAGGCTAGTGGTGTTGTGGAGAGAGGAACCAAGACTAGTGGTATTGTGGAGAGAGGCACTGAGGCTAGTGGTCTTGTGGAGAGAGGCACTGAGGCTAGTGGTGTTGTGGAGACCGGCTTGGAGACTATGGTGAGGCCCAATAGAAAGCAGTTGTTGTTGGGGGATTCCATTATAAGAGGTGTGGAGATGGAAAATGGTGGTCTTGTGAGGTGTCTTCCCGGAGCTACTGCTCACAGAGACAGGAGACGTATCTGTAATATTGTTAAGCAAGCAAAGCAGGAAGTGGAATTGGATGTACTTGTCCATCTAGGGACAAATGACTTGGCTTGCAATGAGGTTTCAGAGGTTAAGGAAGTTTTTAGTGTTTTTGCCAATGATATACGGCAGGTTGCTTCCACACTGTCATTCTCTGAAGTTCTGCCTGTGCATAACACTCAGAACGACAGGCGGATGCGTATTAGGGACTTTAATTTGTGGCTTGGTGAATGGTGTCGGAAGCAAGGATTTGGCTTTATTTCTCATGGTAGCTCTGTTTGGAATGGAGATAAGCTGTACAAAAAAGATGGTTTGCATCTTTCTCAAAACGGAACAAATGTTCTCAGTGAGCAGTTCAGAGGTTTTGCTAGGATGTGTTTAAACTAGGAGGTTTAAATTTATTTTAAATTCATTTATTACACGTGAGTTTACAGAGGAAGAGGTTCTATTTCAACTGTCAAAAGTAAAGACAAATAAGTCAATGGGACCTGATGGAATATAACCAAAGCTATTAAAATAGCTTAGTGGTGTACTAGCAAAACCATTAACAGATTTATTTAACCAATCATTGTTAACAGGAGTAGTCCCAGAAGATTGGAAGTTAGCGAATGTTGGAGGAGTCGGGCAACTATAGGCCAGTAAGCCTTACTTCAGTAGTGGGGAAAGGGATGGAAACCATGTTAAAGGATAGGATTGATGAACATCTAAAAACACATGGATTTCAAGATCAGAGACAACATGGGTTTACTTCAGGGAGATCATGCCAAACTAATCTTATTGATTTTTTTGATTGGGTAACTAAAATTATAGATCAGGGTGGTGCAGTAGACATTGCTTACCTAGATTTCAGTAAGGCTTTTGACACTGTTGCACATAGAAGGCTTATCAATAAACTGCAATCTTTAAGTTTGGATTCAAACATTGTTGAATGGGTAAGGCAGTGGCTGAGTGACCGGCAACAGAGGGTTGTAGTTAATGTAATATATTCGAAGCTTGGACTTGTCACCAGTGGGGTACCTCAGGGATCTGTACTTGGACCCATTCTCTTTAATATTTTTATTAGTGATATTGCAGAAGGTCTTGATGGTAAGGTATGTCTTTTTGCTGATTATACTAAGATATGTAACAGGGTTGATGTTCCAGGAGGGATAAACCAAATGACAAATAATTTAGGTAAACTAGAAAAATGGTCAGAATTGTGGCAACTGACATTTAATGTGGATAAGTGCAAGATAATGCATCTTGGACGTAAAAACCCAAGGGCAGAGTGTCAGGATCTTACCTGATGGGGAGTCCGGCTCGCAGAGTTATACGCTCACCCTTGCAAAGTAGACACAGACCAGGGTGACCAGGTAAGACGCCACCTGGCCTGTGAGTCTGTGCACGGGGGCTTTCCAGGAAAAGTGCTCCAAGACTCAGTACAGCAGGGATTAGCAGAAGCGTGGTCAAGGGAAGCCAAAATCAGGGAAGCCAGAGGTCAGAGTAGTCCAGGAGGAAAGCCAAGGTCAGAAGCCGGAATTAGACAAGAATCACTGGAACGCAGGTACGGAGTAACAGGAACCAAACAAGGGAACCAGAGTCAATGAACTGATACTGCCCTCAGGGAGAGGCAGTGTCTTATACCTGGCTAATTGGTGATCAGCCACAGGTGTGCGGAGATCATTGGAGCAGCCACAGAATAACGTCCAGCCCCCAGTGCTGGGTACAAGGCAAGATAGACTTCTGGCTATCTCTTGAGCTGATATGGTGGCTCAGAGGCAAAATAGCAGCCCCAGGACTGCAAAGTACCCTGGTTCAAGTCTGTCACCGGGCACTTCTGGGGCGACCTCGTCTGGCTGTCGGGATGTCGCAGTGAGAATCGTGACAGTACCCTCCCTTCAAGAACGCCCTCCGGGCGTGAACAGGTTCTTCTCGGAAATAGTACTCATCTTCGGTCTCAGTATCACTAAGATAGTCTTTGTAATCAAAGTCTACAGACTGGGACTTTATGGTACCAGTTTCGGGTGCTAATGGGAAGAGGTCAAGGTTATTCATGGGTTTGGTGCAGGCGGTAAGTACCTTGATCCCAGGAGTCAGTTTCTCTGAGCTTTTTTTCTTAGGTGAGTCACCAGGAGCAGAGCTCACGGCTTTCAAAGCCCTTTCAAACGTTTCCAGATCTGTTCTGTGGACCTTGGTACCATAGGTGCAATCCACAGGTAGTTCTCCTTTGGGCAGGCAGGAAGTGGTGATGGTACCAGTTTTAACAGGAGAGTCTTCTGGAGGTAGTGAATTCTCATGACCACCGATTATGTGTTCTTGAGAGACACTGGCATCAGTAGCCATCGTAGTCTGGGTACTCTTCTGCGTCACGGAACGTGGAAACTTCTGACAGTATCCTTGACATTTTTCTGGCTGTGTTGCCGGGATAACAGGATGAAGGTGAGTAGTACCTACTTGAAGAGGCTTAGGCCGAGTTGGGCGAATAGGGCAGTGGGAGATAAAGTGCCCTCCTTCTCCACAATAGAAACAGAGACAACAAGCCCTCCTTCGGTCTCTTTCACTAGATGGCAGTCTTGTTCTAGTGCGGAAGAAGCCAATCTCCATGGGTTCCTCCTTGTCCTCTAGAGTGCCAAGTTCCACATGGGTAACATTATGATGACAAGGCAGGTCCTTGGAGGTAGGTTTAGACTGTAGCGAGATGGGATTCTTGTATTCATAAAATAATTCCTCTTCTCTAGGCAACCGGGTTCTGCGAGAACCTGAAGTAGGCTTGGGAGTTGCTTTCCTTGATGCAAAGCACTTAGAGTCCATTGCGGACATGAACAACTCCCAGGAGTCCAAGACAGTACTTCTCTCCTCCAGCTTCTGGTGTGCCCACGCCTTAATCCGCCCAGTACACAGGTTAATAGCGGAGCGGACTCTGATAAGGTTTGTAGGTTCTAGGTTTCAGGGCAAACAGTAGCTCACAATCCTTCTTGAACATCGGGAAAGCAGAACGGGAACCGTCAAACCTGTCAGGCATAATGACATAGGGTTCCGGGTATGTATGTTCCGGGATTGGATGTACTGCTCCTTTAAATGCCAATGAACATCTCTGCAAATCCATAACATTCTGGGACAGGTTGGAGACTTGTTCAGCCAGGGAGGTGAGTAATTTGTATAACTCTGCAGACTCCATATGGTCAGTTCATTATGTCAGGATCTTACCTGATGGGGAGTCCGGCTCGCAGAGTTATACGTTCACCCTTGCAAAGTAGACACAGACCAGGGTGACCAGGTAAGACGCCACCTGGCCTGTGAGTCTGTGCACAGGGGCTTTCCAGGAAAAGTGCTCCAAGACTCAGTACAGCAGGTATTAGCAGAAGCGTGGTCAAGGGAAGCCAAAATCAGGGAAGCCAGAGGTCAGAGTAGTCCAGGAGGAAAGCCAAGGTCAGAAGCCGGAATTAGACAAGAATCACTGGAACGCAGGTACGGAGTAACAGGAACCAAACAAGGGAACCAGAGTCAATGAACTGACACTGCCCTCAGGGAGAGGCAGTGTCTTATACCTGGCTAATTGGTGATCAGCCACAGGTGTGCTGAGATCGTTGGAGCAGCCACAGAATAACATCCAGCCCCCAGTGCTGGGTACAAGGCAAGATAGACTTCTGGCTATCTCTTGAGCTGATATGGTGGCTCAGAGGCAAAATAGCAGCCCCAGGACTGCAAAGTACCCTGGTTCAAGTCCGTCACCGGGCACTTCTGGGGCGACCTCGTCTGGCTGTCGGGATGTCGCGGTGAGAATCGTGACACAGAGTACAGAATATTTGATAGAGTCCTAACCTCAACATATGAGGAAAGGGATTTAGGGGTGATTATTTCTGATGACTTAAAGGTAGGCAGACAATGTAATAGAGCAGCAGGAAATGCTAGCAGAATGCTTGGTTGTATAGGAGAGGTATTAGCAGTAGAAAGAGGGAAGTGCTCATGCCATTGTACAGACCTCACTTGGAGTATTGTACACAGTACTGGAGACCGTATCTTCAGAAGGATATTGATACCTTAGAGAGGGTTCAGAGAAGGGCTACTAAACTGGTTCATGGATTGCGGGATAAAACTTACCAGGAAAGGTTAAAAGGATCTTAACATGTATAGCTTGGAGGAAAGACGAGACAGGGGGGATATGATAGAAACATTTAAATATATAAAGGGAATCAACACAGTAAAGGAGGAGACTATATTTAAAAGAAGAAAAACTACCACAACAAGAAGACATAGTCTTAAATTAGAGGGACAAAGGTTTAAAAATAATATCAGGAAGTATTACTTTACTGATAGGGTAGTGGATGCATGGAATAGCCTTCCAGCTGAAGTGGTAGAGGTTAACACAGTAAAGGAGTTTAAGCATGCGTCGGATAGACATAAGGCTATCCTAACTATAAGATAAGACTAGGGACTAATGAAAGTATTTAGAAAATTGGGCAGACTAGATGGGCCGAATGGTTCTTATCTGCCGTCACATTCTATGTTTCTATGTAACTGGGAATTATTAAAAATAATTCATAAAAAACAAAAAAACAATAATAATGTGAGGGAAGCGTCAATTTATACATTATATAGCATTTTGTGACTCATGAGAGAGATGTTTCACTACTACATAACAAGTATGACCAGGAAACATAACCTATCTTAAGTCTTTTTTACTGAAATTTACATATTCACAAAATTTAAAGCTTCTCTTAAAGTTTTCTGAAAATATGAGACTTCTTCTGGCCTCTAAATTGATCCACTGGGATTTAGAAGACCTTTAAAGCAGACATCATTTCTAACAGCCATGTGGGTGGGAAAACAAGTTGACAAGAGTATATGAATAAATAAATACATACACACATTCATATATGCAAAACATATTTCGTAAACTTGATAAAGATATAATACACATTTCCCCAGAGATGAATTTGGAAAAATAGAAATGGTTTGTGCTTAGTTAAATATTTAGAAAATGTGTTCAATTTCTGTTTGATTGGTATAAAAGGCTGTTTTTTTGTTTCTCTATGATCTAATTAACATGGAGACAGCCTTGTTTGATGAGTTTATAAATGGTTCATAGACAGTCGGCATACAGCAGCTTTGCAAGACAGTGTTTAAAGATCTTTGACATCTGAGAGAGCCACAGAATCCAATAATCCCACTTTCAAAACTGCGGGATGTCCTCTGAGATCAATCTCATATCGAAACATCACATAAAGAAAGTGCAGTGCCTAGACTTTGTTCTATTGAATAAACTGCATTAGACATGCAGGCTAAATAATCTTTGCCAGTGGGAAGAGAAATTCTGAAATGTTGCCGCTGATGAAAGCTACACGTTTGAATCTGTTACATTATAAATGAAATGGAAATACATGACTGCAAAACTGCAATTAAAATGCTACAAATTTATATTTAATAGCTTTAAAGTTTACATTGTACGAATAATTTAAAAAATATGCGTAATTGTGAACCAAAAACAACGCTGTTCCTTCTTTACCCTTGTGACCATGTAACCTTCAATTTAAATATTTAGAAAGAAATACTAACTCATAATGGAATAAACTTTAGCATGTGTGCTTTAAATGTGGCATTGGCAGTATAACAGAGTTTACTTAACAATATTGTTTAAAGGGGAATGATCACTGCAAAGGTATACTATTAAATAAAACATTGAAGACTTGTATTCATGTTGTTTTCATGAGATGCTCTGCTTTCCTTTAAATATATATTAAAGATTTATTAAATTACTTAATAATACAGTTATATAAGGCACGCTTATGGCAAATAATGCAAATAATGTTGAGGAAATATAAGCACTACTTCATTGCAGAATGCCAGGTACAAAGGACAGAGCTTATAATAGTGATTGAGAAGGAACTAGGTTGGAGATGTCAGGATAAAGAGATGTGATTTCTCCCTTTAACCACTTAATGACTGCGTACATACTGGGTACTTCAGCCAAAAAACGGTTGTTAATGGCCACTGCAGTACCTGAACTGACAGGCAGTCCCCCTGCTGATGAAAAAGTAAAAGTAAAAAAAATAAAAATAAAATTAATAAACTTAAAAAAATAAATATATATATATATATATATATATATATATATATATATTATATCCATATATAATATGTATATATATATATATATATATATATATATATATATATATATATATACATATATATATATATATATATATATATATATAGAGATAGATTGTATGGAAGAAGGAGATGCACTCTGCGGTCTTTATGAAAAAACATCACTGGTATTTAATGTAACAAAATGTTTACATAAATCCAATCGATGTTTTGACCTCTTCAGGTCTTCCTCAAGTTCTGGATCTTGAGGAAGACCTCAAGACAGCAGAGTGCATCTCCTTCTTCCATACAATAAATACTACTAGCGTGAAATTGCACCAGGGCATACTAGTGACATATAGTATTGGAAAGGGTGAGTGCCATTACACACACATATATCTTATATACAACGTCATACTAAGTGTATTTTTTTTATTAATATATACATATATTAATATAAAAATACACTAAGAGTAAAATTACACACGTATATATAAATATATAATATATATAATAACTATATATATTGTATATATATATTGTATATAATAAAAATGTAATAATGAATAAAAAATAAATAAAAACTGTAAAAAATATTAAAAAAAAATATATATGTAATTTGTAATGTGTAACTGTATATATATATATATATATATATATATATATATATATATATATATATATCAAAATACACTTATACACTTAGATATATATAATTTAATTCTATGTATATCCCCTTAACCCCTTAAGGGGTTAAAGGGGTTAAAGACCGTTGGACGTACTGAATGTATATATACATATACAAATTATATGTGTGTGTATATATATATATATATATATATACACACACACACACACACGATATATATATATAGCAAATAATTTGTAAAAAACAAATAAAAACGCTAACTTTGGCCAATGTTTGTGACTAATTGGCTACTACAAAAGACTGGACATACCCCATTTTAAATACCCTGGGTTGTCTACATTTAAAAAATGGTATGCCATGGTGGAGTTATTTCACATTTCTGGGCTACCATATGGTCTCAAAAGGCAACATAGACCCAGCAAGCCAATCTGGCAAACTGAATTGGCAAGCCCTATATTGACCCTGTAACTTTCCAAAACACCACAAAATTTGCACATGGGGGGTATTGTTATACTCAGGAAACTGTGCTGTACACAAATATGAGTGTTTAAAACAATAAAAAATATCACGGCAATGAAATCACCAGTAAAAGTGCAGTTTTAGTGTAAAAAAATGCAAAAAACAAATAAAAATGCTAACTTTGGACAGCGTTTGTTACTAAGTAGCTACTAAAAAAGACTGGACATACAACATTTTGAATACCCTGGGTTGACTTCTTTTACAAATAGTATGCCATGATGGGGTTAATTTTCATTCCTGGGCTGCTATACGGTCTCAAAGGCAACATAATCCCAGCATAAGAGCATAACAAAAAAATATCCAGAAAAATCGCATGTCAAAAAAGTTATAAATTGATTTGCATGTCAATGAGTGAAAAAACTATTTGATTCCCTATCAATCAGCAAGATTTCTGGCTCCCAGGTGTCTTTTATACAGATATTAGGGGCATTCTCTTAAAGGGAGTGCTCCTAATCGCAGCTCGTTACCTATATAAAAGAAGCAATAAATCAATCAGATTTCAAACTCTCCACCATTGCCAAGACCAAAGAGCTGTGCAAAGATGTCAGGGATAAGATTGTAGACCTACACAAGGGTGGAATGAGCTAAAAGACCATCGCTAAGCAGCTTGGTCAAAAGGTGACAACAGTTGGTACGATTAATCGCAAAAAGCAAGAAACACAAAATAACAGTCAGTCTCCCTCGGTCTGGTGCTCCATGCAAGATCCCACCTGGTGGAGTTTAAATCATCATGAGAACGGTGAGGAATCAACCCAGAGCTACACAGGAGGTGTCACGGGTTGCAGGGTCTCTTAGTGTCCCTTGGTCACCGCTTCTCTAATCCTCCGCTAGTCCTGGATTCAGCTACAACATACAGTGATTCTAGCCCTCTTTAACCTTGTAAAATTCCCCCAATATAGTGGACAAGACGAGTCGTATTGGGTAAAACAAGAGTACTGTTACTGTTATTCCTGTTGTGTAGAGTTTCCCCAATAAAATGGACGCAACCAGTCTTATTGGGTAAAAGATGAAAACTGACTTTATTAGGCCAAAAGGCTTGTTATGCAGTGCCACTAGCATGGGGTTTCTAATACAAAATCACAGTTGTTTCCTTCCCACAAGCCATTGTGTTTGATAGCTAATTGATCTCCAATTAAGTTAATCCAATTATATCTCAAATAGGAACACTTACATACAATTTTTACATATCACAAAATTCATGACAACAGCATCAGAACCCAACAAAAATTATATTCCTAAATAGTCCCGATCTGAGTGCACAACATATCCAAAAAGCGCTCAGATCGGTTCGGTAAAACGAAAGTTATGTTCGTGCCTGGTAGAGGTGGTATTGTCAATTCCAGAAAGGAGTTAATTTGCTTGTATGGGAAAGCCTGGTAAAAAGGTGACAACAGTTTGTGCGATTAATCGCAAATGTAAGAAACACAAAATAACAGTCAGTCTCCAGCGGTCTGGTGCTCCATGCAAGATCTCACCTGGAGGAGTTTAAATGATCATGAGAACGGTGAGGAATCAGCCCAGAACTACACAGGAGGTGTCACGAGTTGCTTACAACCTAAATTCCTGGGACCCCCAGCAGAGCTACTCTGCAAGGTGTGGGAAGTCACAGATAAGTGGCCTGGAAGGCTGGTGTCGGCACAAACTAAGTGCACAACAGCTTTTATGTAATACAATTAACACAATAGCTTTCATCCAGCTCAACATTTTACATAATAACTCAACATTAACCCAATGTAACCCCATATCCTATATATCATTTAACAGTCTGTGACCAGGCCCATAGTCTGTGGGCAGGAGGCAAGCTGTTATGCCTCTCCAGCAGGCTGTGGCACGGGAGCTTCCATGACAGGAGGATCTTGTTAATGATCTCAAGGCAGCTAGGACCACAGTCACCAAGAAAACAATTGGCAACACACTACGCCATGAAGGACTAAAGTCCTGCAGCGCCCGCAAGGTCCCCTTGCTCATGAAAGCACAGGCCTTTCTGAAGTTTGCCAATGAACATCTGAATGATTCAGAGGAGAACTGGGTGAAAGTGTTGTGGTCAGATGAGACCAAAATTGAGCTCTGTGGTATGAACTCAACTTGCCATGTTTGGAGGAGGAGGAATGCTGCCTATGACCCCAAGAACACCATCCTCACCGTCAAACATGGAGGTGGAAACATTATGCTTTGGGGGTGTATTTCTGCTAAGGGGACAGGACAACTGCACCGCATCAAAGGGACGATGGACGAGGTTATGTACCATCAAATCTTGGGTGAGAGCCTCCTTCCCTCAGCCAGGGCATTGAAAATGGGTTGTGGTTGGTTATTCCAGCATGACAATGACCCAAAACACACAGCCAAGGCAACAAAGGAGTGGCTCAAGAAGAAGCACATTAAGGTCCTGGAGTGGCCTAGCCAGTCTCCAGACCTTAATCCAATAGAAAATATGTGGAAGGAGCTGAAGGTTCGAGTTGTCAAACGTCAGCCTTGAAACCTTAATGACTTGGAGAGGAACTACAAAGAAGAGTGGAACAAAATCCCTCCGAGATGTGTGCAAATCTAGTGGCCAACTACAAGAAATGTCTGACCTCTGTGATTGCCAACAAGGGTTTTTCCACAAAGTACTAAGTTGAAGGGGTCAAATACTTATTTTACTCATTGACATACAAATCAATTTATAACTTTGACATGCATTGTTCTGTAATTTTTCTTTTTTCTTATTCTGTCTCTCACTACTAAAATTCATCTACCATTAAAATTATAGACTGATCAATTTTTGTCAGTGGGCAAACGTTCAAAATCAGCAGGAGATCAAGTACTTTTTTCCCTCACTGTATATACATACCACACTGACACGGGCAAAAAGAAAAAAAAAATATTTTAATAGTGTCACATTAAAAAGCCTTATACTTGGACTAAGATAAAAAGTATAAAACTAAAAATATACTTCCTATAGAAGTACAAACAAAACAGAAGGCACGGCAGTTTAAAGGCAATTTAATTTACATTCAGCATGTTTTCTTAGCAGGGTCAGATGTGTTTAATTTGGCATTAATTAGGGTAGCAATGTTGTCCTACACCACAACATTGATCTGTAATTTCATTGCTTCATTACATGGCCCATTCCTATACAAATATGATAACACACAGGTAGAATAGCATATCGAAACACCAAGTGAGGTCTCACCAGTGTTCTGTACAACGGCATGAGCACTTCCCTTTTTCCACTGTGAATACCTCTCCCTATACAACCAAGCATTCTGCAAGCATTTCCTTCTGCTCTATTGCATCGCCTGCCTACCTTTAAGTCATCAGAAATAACCACCCCTACATCCTTTTCCTCAGATGTTGAGGTTAGGACTTTATCAAATATTCTTACTCTGTCCTTGGGTTTTTACATCCAAGATGCATTATCTTGCACTTATCCACATTAATTGTCAGTTGCCACAACTCAGACCATTTTCCTAGTTTACCTAAATCATTTTATTTGGCTTATTCCTCCTGAAACATCAACCCCCATATCAGTAGTTATTTTTATTTTTTGGGATAGGACATACCTGATTCAGCTGGGTTTGAATTGCAGACTCTTTTACATACTGGTCTTATTATTTTGTAATCACTTTATGCATGCCTGGCCTTGCTTTTGATTTTAGAAAACATCACGTTGTGCACTGAACTGCTAGCAATTTGTCACTAGAAAGACTTTTCAGTACTGAAAACAACTAGTGAACAACTTGTCAGCCTGGAGATTCAACTGAGTGTCTGTGTATCTGTGTGTGTGTCTGTATGGGTATATATGTGTGTATGTACCTGTGTGTCAGTGTGTGTATCTGTTTGTCAGTGTATGTGTCTGTGTATCAGTGTGTGTGGAAGTGGATACACTACACACAAATGCACACCTGCATTCAAACACCATTTACACATACTCCATTCAAAAACATGCATACATTGAAAACACAAATTGTGTGTGTGTATATATATATATATATATATATATATATATATATATATATACACACACACAGGTGATACTCAGAAAATGTGAACATTGTGAAAAAGTTAATTTATTACAGTAATGCAATGTAAAAGGGTTAACTTATATATGAGATAGACGCATTACATGCAAAGCAAGCTAGTTCAAGCCGTAATTTGTCATAAGTACGATGATTATGGCTTACGGCTCATGAAAACCCCAAACCCACAATCTCAGTAAATTAGAATATTGTGAAAAGGTGCAATATTCTAGGCTCACAGTGTCCCCCTCTAATCAGCTAAGTAAGCCATAACACCTGCAAAGGGTTTCTGAGCCTTTAAATGGTCTCTCAGTCTGGTTCAGTAGGAATCACAATTATGGGGAAGACTGCTGACCTAAAAGTTGTGCAGAAAACCATCATTGACACCAGGGCCGGACTGGGAGAAAAATTCGGCCCGGGCATTTTTTTAACACAGCGGCCCACTAAAAAGGGGGCGGGGCATAGGAGGTGTGTTTTGTCATCACCAATGACAAACACGCCTCCTCTCAAAGTGAGCATGTTGGTTCAATGCTCTTCCAGGGCAGACCATGCGCAGAACTCTGCTGAAGAGCTCTAGCATGAGAAAAAAGTCCTGTATTTGTTCTGCACAGTGCAAGCAAATTTAATAACATGCTTGCACTGTCTTTCCTTGCAACTTGTCTCTGGTGTCTCTATAAATGGATACCAGGAGACAAAAGGCCAGGAAAGAGTATTGTACATGTGTTTGGAGCCTGCTTGTGGTATTGCGTGTGTGTAGAGTGAGCTGGTCGTATTGTGTAATAAGGTCGGTTTTAGTCGTGTTGTGTTTGTGGTGTAATGTGATGCATATGTGGCTCAGGGACCCCCTCCCGCCCGGCTCTGGAAAGGGGTTAAAACTTACCTTTTTCCTGCGCCGGGCGGGGAGCTCTCCTCCTCCGATCCGCCCCGTCGGCTGAATGCGCACGCGCAGCAAGAGCTGCGCTCGCATTCAGCCGGTCGCATAGGAAAGCATTTATAATGCTTTCCTATGGACGCTTGCGTGCAAAGCACGCAAGTGCCTCTAGCGGCGGTCAATGAGACAGCTGCTAGAGGTTTTGGGGGAAGGCTTAACCCATTGATAAACATAGCAGTTTTTCTGAAACTGCTATGTTTATAAAACAATGGGTTAACCCTAGAAGGACCTGGCACCAAGACCACTTCATTAAGCTGAAGTGTTCTGGGTGGCTAGAGTGGTCCTTTAAGAGTGTTGTGTGTGTGTGTGTGTGTATATATATATATATACACACACACACACACATATATATATATATATATATTTGGAAGTATTGTGTATGTGTGTGGTGCAGTGTGTTGGGGGGGTTCTTTGTGTATGTGAGGGGTGCAGTATGTGTGTGTGTGAGGGTGCGGTGTGAGTGATGGGTGTGAGAGTGCCGTGTGAGAGTGCCCTGTGTGAGATGGGTGTGAGAGTGCTGTGTGAGAGAATGCTGTGTGTGTGTGAGAGTGCTCTGTGAGAGTGCTGTGAGAGAGTGCTGTGAGAGAGTGCTGTGAGAGAGTGCTGTGAGAGTGCTGTGTGAGAGAGTGCTGTGTGTGTGTGAGAGTGCTCTGTGAGAGAGTGCTGTGTGTGTGAAAGTGCTGTGAGTGTGATGGGTGTGAGAGTGCTCTGTGAGAGTGCTGTGTGTGATGGGTGTGAGAGTGCTGTGTGAGAGAGTGCTGTGTGTGTGTGAGAGTGCTCTGTGAGAGAGTGCTGTGTGTGTGAAAGTGGTGTGAGTGTGATGGGTGTGAGAGTGCTGTGTGAGAGAGTGCTCTGTGAGAGAGTGCTGTGTGTTAAAGTGCTGTGTGAGAGAGTTCTGTGTGTGTGTGAAAGTGCTGTGTGAGAGAGTGCTGTGTGTGTGTGAGAGTGCT
>OW240923.1:38990866-39013311 GCA_933207985.1 Pelobates cultripes
GAGCTGAGCTTAATTAAAAGATACCCATACAATACTCTGAGTTGGGCACAGCACAATGATACCCGTAACATTAACAGAACTGAAAATACTGCATATCTATCCCACCCAGCCAGGGACACTGTGATGGATTATACAAAACTGCAACAAAGTACAATGTCTCTATATGTACTGCTCCAGCTCTCTTTCAAACTCTAGCTCCCTATCCCTCTCCATTGTTTTATCTCATCTTCAGTAGTTTGCCTAATATGACAAATTTATAACAAATGTTACTGTTGCTACTAAACATGCTTCTGACTCACTATATGCACTTAGTGCACAAGGTTAAAACAGCTGGTTACTTCAATTGGTGATATGATCAATTTGCAGAGGTAATATGGAGCCAATAAGTAGCTGACATGGTTAACAGAAGCAACATTTATCTCTGCTGAATAGAAATTCACCATTGGCCCACTAGGCCTGCAGTGGCAAGTACATTTTACTTTTTGGCTAGTAGCATAAGAATTGAGATTTTAAGCTTATCCTCCACTCATGGACAACTGGTTCTGTTGCCCAAATGGCAACTTGGTGGGAGCTTACTGAAATGTCTTCTTAAATAAGGTTAGTTTTGCAAAACCTGCTAATGCAGCACAGATTTCAAGTCTGATCAGTTTTTTGGACAAGCTTAGTTGCTCTCAAGAAAGTTTCTCCAGACAGTCACAAACAAACCAGTGGGGCAATTGTCCCAAGTGCCCCTATGGACAAGCATCTACTGTCAGGAAATCATATCTAATCTAGCATAAATTGTCAGTAGTCAAAATGCTACCAAATATATTTTTCAGTTTCAAGTAGGTATACATATAGGACAGGATTCTCTTAGCAGAGTAAGGGTTTGCCTTGTTTACTGAAGAGTAATTTCTTCATTAAAAGCTATGCGGAAATGACTTCATTAAGCAGAGTAAACATTCTCTTAGCTAAGGGAATACAGCTCATAGTCTAGAGTGTGCAGATAATGTAAATAAATATCATTTACATATAATGCTTATCTAAATAGCATGTATGCCACATCCAGGATGGATTTTGCAATTAGTAAAAGTAGCTGCTGTGCAATCACCTTCCTCTTGAAGATGATGCACATAATATCCCTGTCAGGACTCCTAAGAGATCCAACACGCAGGGTGTAAATGAAAAACGTATACCGGACCTTAGAGTGGTTGGGTTTTACATTTGACAGAATAAGAATGGTCACGACCAAGCCGGGTTCAAGGAATATAGAAAACAGGAATGCGAGTATACTGACCGAGTCAGGGAACCAGAAATCAGAGTAGTCTAGGTACGAGAGCCGAGTCAAGAACAGGAGAATGGAGAGTAGTCAGAAAGCCAAGGTCAAGATACCAAAAAGGAACAATCAGGAAAGAAGCGCTATTGGGAACCAAAAAAGAACCACAACAAGGCAAAGTCCTATGTTTGAGCAAGCCTTTTATAGGTTGGCTCTTTAAATTGAAAACCAGGCCTACAAAATGTTCGAATTAGGACATTTTGGCGGACCATGACGTCATCGGCGTCATGACGTCGGCGTCCATGTGCCGTGTCATAAAAGGGGGCAGGGTCCCAGGAGCCAGCGTGGGAACTGCAGGAGTGGAGTCTGGGAGCAGGAAAGTCATCCAGGAGGTGTGTGAGCATGACAATCCCACAAAGCTTTGTAATTGTGTTATTTGGATTTGGACAGCTGTACATGCAGATGCTTTTTGTCATGTTTTGTAGTTTTCTGGAGTCTTGGAGCTTGGCACTGTATATTTACTGGTAGTTTATTAACATTATGGACAAAATTTAAGAAAGCGTTGTCGTCTGAGAAATGGTGCAAAATACTAAAATTGGGATGATCACCATGAAAATCATTAGGATCAGCAAGAACATTCCATTGTTGATTGCACCACATCAATGATTCTATATCTTTGCACCACTATTTATAAGATATAACTTTGATTATTCTCTTTCATTTTTCAAAGTTCTCAACTCTACATAATGTAACATTGTTATCTTCAACATGAAATTTTGTTTCTAAACCTTTGCAAATGATGCTCAAAAATAATTGATCTTGAAAATCATCTTTTATAAACATTGTCTTTCAGAATGACAAGGAAATTGACTTACTAGTCTGATTGTTAAGAAATCTCTGGATCTGTATTTACAAAATGTAGGAAAGCAGACAAAAGCTATAGCTATTCATTTCACCTTCAAATACTTGAAGATGTGAGAAAGTGAGTGGTGCTACAATAAACAACTTGTTTATCATGACATTTGTGCAAATGTATCATGTTCTTACCCAAGTATTAAATATTGACAGGAAATAAAGGTGCATTCTACATGAACCCAGTACTTATCTTAGGCAGCAATGAGTAATGTCTCAATTTAAGGAATTTATAGGTCTTCTGAGAAAAAAACGTCATACATATGGCACAGTGGATGAATGTCCCCCTTCTGACCCTGTCGTTGGATGCTGAGAAAGCCTTTGACAGGGTCAGATGGGATTTTCTGAGTGACACTTTAACGGTGTATGGTCTGGTAGGGGCTGTGCATGACACAATTATGGTGCTGTATATGGTACCTTCATAGACGCAGAATGGTTTATTATAACTAATGGCACCAGACAGGGCTGCCCCCTGTCCCCTTTATTATATGTTTTAACAATAGAACCTCTGGTTGAGGAAATAAGGGAAAATAAAAAGATTGTGGGTTTCAGGACAAAAAAAACGCAGAACATAAAGTTAATTTGTATGCTGATGATGTCTTGCTTACGTTACCAAAACCAAGGACATCTCAGCCGGAATTAATTAAGGTATTGGGACATTATAGTAAATATTCAAATTATAAATTAAATATAAATAAGACCACGTTAATGGCAAGTAAGATTGATAGGAACTTTATTAGAACAACATACAATTTTGCTTGGGCTAAGGAGAATATTACATTTTTGGGCAGTAAAATTCCAAGAAACATAAATAAAATAATTGACGTAAACTTTCTTCCGCTCATAAAATATACAAATACATTTTTAAAAGAATGGGTGGGCAAGGAGATCTCTTGGATAGGATGTATAAATACAATTCGATCTGCCTAAGTGGAACTATATCTTTAGAATGTTACCAGTACAAGTTCCCATGCCTTGGCTAAAATTTATACAGTCAGCTTTTTCTAAATTTATTTGGAATGGGAAGAAACCTAGAATAAATTTATATATGTTCTCAAAGAGGAAAAAAGATGGGGGACTAGCAGCTCCAAATATAAGAGAATATCCTAATGCATGTATGCTGGCACATGCTATTACTACTCAAAGTAGAGATCAAAAAGATGAAGCTTGGTACCAAATAGAGTCAGAAATGGTGGGAGTAGAAAGTGTCTCAAAATTATTTTGGATAACAAAAAAAGATAAAAATATAAATAGTACAGTGGCTCCAGAAAACTCATTGGCTATTAGTAATATTCTAAAAGTTTGGAATAGATTTTAAAAAGATAATAAAATAGAACATAGACTGTTTCCTTTTCTGCCCATGGAGGTGATCCCTGGGAATATTGAAGACATTAATATTAGTAAATGGCAGCAGGCGGGAATTCAGATTATGAAGGACTGTATAACTACAACAGAAATCAAGTCCTTCAATCAGATACAAGTAGAGTTCAGACTCAAAAGTAAAGAGATCTTTACATATTTGAGAATTACATTTTTTCGGGGGAAATATTTTGAATTTAAGGAAGAAGAGAGTAATAACAGTTTAAGAAATATTATTAATAATTACAAGCAAAAAGGACATATAACTAGATGTTTTGAACTTGTAAAAGCGTTAAAAAAAGAACTCAGAGTGAAAGTCTAAGATTAATTGGGAAAAAGATCTTAACATAGAAATTACAAACAAACATCTGACTTGGGCCATAGTAAACGTGAACAAAACAGTTCACTGCTTTAATATTGTCGAGAATTTTTATAAGTTAGTAAATAGATGGTATATGGTTCTAGAAAAAGTGTCTAAAATGTACAAAGATAGGCAAAATAAATGTTGGAGATGTGAAACAGGAAAAGGAGATTACCTTCATATATGGTGGCACTGTGAACAGTTAAAAAAAAGTATGGAAGGATATTAAAGATCAGATATATGCAATATGTGAGGTAACTATACCACTTACTCCACAGAGTTTTCTTTAACACCAAGGTTGGCCCAGCATGCCTTTTGACAAAAGTATGATGATAATTTATATCTTGATGGCATCAAAGGTAGTTTTGGCAAGGAATAGGAAAAGTAAAAAGATATTTGAGTGGAATGAAATAAAAAATCAAAACGATATATCAATAGAAGATGGAACTGAGATTAGCTTGTCTAATATAGCTTGGTGCTACTTCTAAGTGCTGTTTCTAAGTGTGTAGTTGGAGATATTCTGGAGAGTTTTACAGAAGCTTCAACTGTCTAAGAGGTGTGCTAAGAGCTTTCTTTTCTACTGTTACAGGTAAGATTCATCTGTAGGAAAAGGTTACTGATTGCACAAGGTTTGAATTCCTGTTGGTAAGATTCATCTGTAGGAAAAGGTTACTGATTGCACAAGGTTTGAATTCCTGTTGGTAAGATTCATCTGTAGGAAAAGGTTACTGATTGCACAAGGTTTGAATTCCTGTTGGTAATTATAAGGCATTTGATTTGATAAAGCTAGTTACTTGCTATTGATTGCTGGTTAATTAGCTATTGTTTGCAAATAAGCAGAGGCCTACCCAGGTGTTAAACATTCCTAGTGGGTGGTGATTTTAGGATTTATATAAGGGCTGTTGCCATTAGCTTGTCTAATATAGCTTGGTGCTACTTCTAAGTGCTGTTTCTAAGTCTGTAGTTGGAGATATTCTGGAGAGTGCTGTTTCTAAGTGTGTAGTTGGAGATATTCTGGAGAGTGCGGATTCTAAGTGTGTAGTTGGAGATATTCTGGAGAGTGCTGTTTCTAAGTGTGTAGTTGGAGATATTCTGGAGAGTGCGGATTCTAAGTGTGTAGTTGGAGATATTCTGGAGATAACCTGGAGGTAATCTGAGGTATTCAGGAGGATAAATACAAAGTTAAGATTTGTTCGATTTAAATTATTCTCCTCATTGGAATGGCAGACTTAGTTCAGTGTAACAATTGCTATGCATTTGTTTCACGTTCCACTTTTTGGAGGTTTGGTTGTTGTCTAATCTGTAGACAGTTCTCTATCTTGCGGCAGGAGATTGTATTTTTGAAGTCTGAGATTTGTAAATTATCTGGTGAACAAACTCAGACTGGAACTGCTGCAAAGCCACTGCTGCAGAGACATACTAGGAATGGCAGAACCTTTGCAAATGATGCTCAAAAATAATTGATCTTGAAAATCATCTTTTATGTTGCTCTTCATAATTCATTTTCTGCACTTTCAGAGTGTAATGGTGTTGTGGAGAGAGGCACTGAGGCTAGTGGTGTTGTGGAGAGAGGCACTAAGGCTAGTGGTGTTGTGGAGAGAGGAACCAAGACTAGTGGTATTGTGGAGAGAGGCACTGAGGCTAGTGGTCTTGTGGAGAGAGGCACTGAGGCTAGTGGTGTTGTGGAGACCGGCTTGGAGACTATGGTGAGGCCCAATAGAAAGCAGTTGTTGTTGGGGGATTCCATTATAAGAGGTGTGGAGATGGAAAATGGTGGTCTTGTGAGGTGTCTTCCCGGAGCTACTGCTCACAGAGACAGGAGACGTATCTGTAATATTGTTAAGCAAGCAAAGCAGGAAGTGGAATTGGATGTACTTGTCCATCTAGGGACAAATGACTTGGCTTGCAATGAGGTTTCAGAGGTTAAGGAAGTTTTTAGTGTTTTTGCCAATGATATACGGCAGGTTGCTTCCACACTGTCATTCTCTGAAGTTCTGCCTGTGCATAACACTCAGAACGACAGGCGGATCCGTATTAGGGACTTTAATTTGTGGCTTGGTGAATGGTGTCGGAAGCAAGGATTTGGCTTTATTTCTCATGGTAGCTCTGTTTGGAATGGAGATAAGCTGTACAAAAAAGATGGTTTGCATCTTTCTCAAAACGGAACAAATGTTCTCAGTGAGCAGTTCAGAGGTTTTGCTAGGATGTGTTTAAACTAGGAGGTTTAAATTTATTTTAAATTCATTTATTACACGTGAGTTTACAGAGGAAGAGGTTCTATTTCAACTGTCAAAAGCAAAGACAAATAAGTCAATGGGACCTGATGGAATATAACCAAAGCTATTAAAATAGCTTAGTGGTGTACTAGCAAAACCATTAACAGATTTAGTTAACCAATCATTGTTAACAGGAGTAGTCCCAGAAGATTGGAAGTTAGCGAATGTTGTGCCCATTTACAAGAAAGGTAATAGGGAGGAGTCGGGCAACTATAGGCCAGTAAGCCTTACTTCAGTAGTGGGGAAAGTGATGGAAACCATGTTAAAGGATAGGATTGTTGAACATCTAAAAACACATGGATTTCAAGATCAGAGACAACATGGGTTTACTTCAGGGAGATCATGCCAAACTAATCTTATTGATTTTTTTGATTGGGTAACTAAAATTATAGATCAGGGTGGTGCAGTAGACATTGCTTACCTAGATTTCAGTAAGGCTTTTGACACTGTTGCACATAGAAGGCTTATCAATAAACTGCAATCTTTAAGTTTGGATTCAATATTGTTGAATGGGTAAGGCAGTGGCTGAGTGACAGGCAACAGAGGGTTGTAGTTAATGGAATATATTCGAAGCTTGGACTTGTCACCAGTGGGGTACCTCAGGGATCTGTACTTGGACCCATTCTCTTTAATATTTTTATTAGTGATATTGCAGAAGGTCTTGATGGTAAGGTATGTCTTTTTGCTGATTATACTAAGATATGTAACAGGGTTGATGTTCCAGGAGGGATAAACCAAATGACAAATGATTTAGGTAAACTAGAAAAATGGTCAGAATTGTGGCAACTGACATTTAATGTGGATAAGTGCAAGATAATGCATCTTGGACGTAAAAACCCAAGGGCAGAGTGTCAGGATCTTACCTGATGGGGAGTCCGTCTCGCAGAGTTATACGCTCACCCTTGCAAAGTAGACACAGACCAGGGTGACCAGGTAAGACGCCACCTGGCCTGTGAGTCTGTGCACGGGGGCTTTCCAGGAAAAGTGCTCCAAGACTCAATACAGCAGGGATTAGCAGAAGGGAAGCCAAAATCAGGGAAGCCAGAGGTCAGAGTAGTCCAGGAGGAAAGCCAAGGTCAGAAGCCGGAATTAGACAAGAATCACTGGAACGCAGGTACGGAGTAACAGGAACCAAACAAGGGAACCAGAGTCAATGAACTGATACTGCCCTCAGGGAGAGGCAGTGTCTTATACCTGGCTAATTGGTGATCAGCCACAGGTGTGCGGAGATCATTGGAGCAGCCACAGAATAACGTCCAGCCCCCAGTGCTGGGTACAAGGCAAGATAGACTTCTGGCTATCTCTTGAGCTGATATGGTGGCTCAGAGGCAAAATAGCAGCCCCAGGACTGCAAAGTACCCTGGTTCAAGTCCGTCACCGGGCACTTCTGGGGCGACCTCGTCTGGCTGTCGGGATGTCGCGGTGAGAATCGTGACACAGAGTACAGAATATTTGATAGAGTCCTAACCTCAACATATGAGGAAAGGGATTTAGGGGTGATTATTTCTGATGACTTAAAGGTAGGCAGACAATGTAATAGAGCAGCAGGAAATGCTAGCAGAATGCTTGGTTGTATAGGGAGAGGTATTAGCAGTAGAAAGAGGAAGTGCTCATGCCATTGTACAGAACACTGGTGAGACCTCACTTGGAGTATTGTACGCAGTACTGGAGACCGTATCTTCAGAAGGATATTGATACTTTAGAGAGAGTTCAGAGAAGGCTACTAAACTGGTTCATGGATTGCAGGATAAAACTTACCAGGAAAGGTTAAAGGATCTTAACATGTATAACTTGGAGGAAAGACGAGACGGGGGGATATGATAGAAACATTTAAATACATAAAGGGAATCAACACAGTAAAGGAGGAGACTATATTTAAAAAAAGAAAAACTACCACAACAAGAGGACATAATCTTAAATTAGAGGGACAAAGGTTTAAAAATAATATCAGGAAGTATTACTTTACTGAGAGGGTAGTGGATACATGGAATAGCCTTCCAGCTGAAGTGGTAGAGGTTAGCACAGTAAAGGAGTTTAAGCATGCGTGGGATAGGCATAAGGCTATCCTAACTATAAGATAAGACTAGGGACTAATGAAAGTATTTAGAAAATTGGGCAGACTAGATGGGCCGAATGGTTCTTATCTGCCGTCACATTCTATGTTTCTATGTAACTGGGAATTATTAAAAATAATTCATAAAAAACAAAAAAACAATAATAATGTGAGGGAAGCGTCAATTTATACATTATATAGCATTTTGTGACTCATGAGAGAGATGTTTCACTACTACATAACAAGTATGACCAGGAAACATAACCTATCTTAAGTCTTTTTTACTGAAATTTACATATTCACAAAATTTAAAGCTTCTCTCAAAGTTTTCTGAAAATATGAGACTTCTTCTGGCCTCTAAATTGATCCACTGGGATTTAGAAGACCTTTAAAGCAGACATCATTTCTAACAGCCATGTGGGTGGGAAAACAAGTTGACAAGAGTATATGAATAAATAAATACATTCATATATGCAAAACATATTTCGTAAACTTGATAAAGATATAATACACATTTCCCCAGAGATGAATTTGGAAAAATAGAAATGGTTTGTGCTTAGTTAAATATTTAGAAAATGTGTTCAATTTCTGTTTGATTGGTATAAAAGGCTGTTTTTTTGTTTCTCTATGATCTAATTAACATGGAGACAGCCTTGTTTGATGAGTTTATAAATGGTTCATAGACAGTCGGCATACAGCAGCTTTGCAAGACACTGTTTAAAGATCTTTGACATCTGAGAGAGCCACAGAATCCAATAATCCCACTTTCAAAACTGCGGGATGTCCTCTGAGATCAATCTCATATCGAAACATCACATAAAGAAAGTGCAGTGCCTAGACTTTGTTCTATTGAATAAACTGCATTAGACATGCAGGCTAAATAATCTTTGCCAGTGGGAAGAGAAATTCTGAAATGTTGCCGCTGATGAAAGCTACACGTTTGAATCTGTTACATTATAAATGAAATGGAAAAACATGACTGCAAAACTGCAATTAAAATGCTACAAATTTATATTTAATAGCTTTAAAGTTTACATTGTACGAATAATTTAAAAAATATGCGTAATTGTGAACCAAAAACAACGCTGTTCCTTCTTTACCCTTGTGACCATGCAACCTTCAATTTAAATATTTAGAAAGAAATACTAACTCATAATGGAATAAACTTTAGCATGTGTGCTTTAAATGTGGCATTGGCAGTATAACAGAGTTTACTTAACAATATTGTTTAAAGGGGAATGATCACTGCAAAGGTATACTATTAAATAAAACATTGAAGACTTGTATTCATGTTGTTTTTATGAGATGCTCTGCTTTCCTTTAAATATATATTAAAGATTTATCAAATTACTTAATAATACAGTTATATAAGGCACGCTTATGGCAAATAATGCAAATAATGTTGATGAAATATAAGCACAACTTCATTACAGAATGCAAGGTACAAAGGACAGAGCTTATAATAGTGATTGAGAAGGAACTAGGTTGGAGATGTCAGGATAAAGAGATGTGATTTCTCCCTTTAACCACTTAATGACTGCGTACATACTGGGTACTTCAGCCAAAAAACGGTTGTTAATGAAACGCTGCGGTACTATGGGTGACGGTGATTACCCCTGCTTGATGAAAAGTAAAGTAAAAAAACTAAAGTAAAATTAATAAACTTTAAAAAAAAATATATATATATATATATATATATGTATATACCTACACACACACACCCACAAGATCAGCTCCCTTCACTCGGTGTGCTGTTGTTGAAAGGACATCGTTTTCCTAAAACACTGATAGGCAAAATAATGGGGGTTTAGTTACATTATATGATCATACATTGCATAAGCCTGCCACAACGTCCATGTACCCCATCTTTAGCAGGTCCTACACTAACAGCCTAATGTCTGCTCTTATGAGATTAACCTACTTGGGGAAAAAAATTCCATCTGGGGCTCTCTGCAGTACAAGGCTAAATAGGACCCTGGGATGAGGCACCTGTGACAGGGAGGGGTGCAAAACTCTTTAATGTATTGTCATTATTTGGCCCCAACCTTTTATTTATGCATGTTAAAAAGGTGAGTGCAATGGCAACTAACTTGTTATATATATATATATATATATATATACATATATATATATATATATATATATATATATAGAGATAGATTGTATGGAAGAAGGAGATGCACTCTGCGGTCTTTATGAAAAAACATCACTGGTATTTAATGTAACAAAATGTTTACATAAATCCAATCGATGTTTTGACCTCTTCAGGTCTTCCTCAAGTTCTGGATCTTGAGGAAGACCTCAAGACAGCAGAGTGCATCTCCTTCTTCCATACAATAAATACTACTAGTGTGAAATTGCACCAGGGCATACTAGTGACATATAGTATTGGAAAGGGTGAGTGCCATTACACACACATATATATATATATATATATATATATATATATATATATATATATATATATATATATATATATATTATATACAACGTCATACTAAGTGTATTTTTTTTATTAATATATACATATATTAATATAAAAATACACTAAGAGTAAAATTACACACGTATATATAAATATATAATATATATAATAACTATATATATTGTATATAATAAAAATGTAATAATGAATAAAAAATAAATAAAAACTGTAAAAAATATAAAAAAAAATATATATGTAATTTTATTGTAACTGTGTATATATATTATATATATATATATATATATATATGGAATTCAAGTAAATGGCTGCACTCACTAAGTAAAAGTCCAAGGTTTAATGACAAATTATTAAAACATCCAGGATCAACGTTTCAGTCCTTGCAGACTTTCATCATGATCCTGATGAAAGTCTGCAAGGACTGAAACGTTGATCCTGGATGTTTTAATCATTTGTCATTAAACCTTGGACTTTTACTTCGTGAGTGCAGCCATTTACTTGAATTCCTTGGATATTGAAGCTACTTTTTGGTTGGCACCCGGCTACTAAGGGATATTGAAGCGTGAGTGCAGGAGCAATTTTGTTTTTATATATATATATATATATATATATATATTCTATGTATATCCCCTTAACCCCTTAAGAGGTTAAAGGGGTTAAAGACCGTGGACGTACTGAATGTATATATATACAAATTATATAATATATATATATAGCAAATAATTTGTAAAAAACAAATAAAAACGCTAACTTTGGCCAATGTTTGTGACTAATTGGCTACTACAAAAGACTGGACATACCCCATTTTAAATACCCTGGGTTGTCTACATTTAAAAAATGGTATGCCATGGTGGAGTTATTTCACATTTCTGGGCTACCATATGGTCTCAAAAGGCAACATAGACCCAGCAAGCCAATCTGGCAAACTGAATTGGCAACAGTGGCGTACATACCAGGGTCGCAGGGGGCCCGGCTGCCCCTGCGACCCGGTATGTACGCCCAGGGCCAGCCTCTTCCCCTGGGGGGCCCAGGAGCCGACCACCCCAGGGCCCCCCCAGGCTGGCCCTGCTGACCCCGGGTGGCCGGTCGGGCAGGCAGGCGGGTGCGCGAGGGAGCACTCAGTGCTTCCTCTTCAGCTCCCTCGCACGCCGCATAGGGATGCCGGAGCCGGAAGATGACGTCATCTTCCGGCTCCGGTATCAGTGCGGTGCGCGAGGGAGCTGAAGAAGAAGCACTGAGTGCTCCCTCGCGCACCCGCCTGCTTGCCCGACCGACCGGACACCCACCCGCCCAGGAGCCCAGCAGCACCACTGGACCCCAGGGAATCCCCCCAGCACTCCAAAAGGTAAGGAGGCTGGGGGGATTACATTAAAAAAAAACATGTGTTAGTGTTTCAGTGTGTGTGAGTGTCAGTGTAAGTGTTAGAGTGAGTGTCTATGTGAGTGTTAGTGAGTGTTAGTGTGTGTGTCTGCTAGTTAGTGTTAGTGTGTGTGTCTGCTAGTGAGTGTGAGTGTTAGTGTGTGAGTGTGAGTGTTAGTGTGTGTCTGCTAGTGAGTGTCAGTGAGTGTGTTACTGTGTGTGTCTTACTGAGTGTGTGTGTGTGTTAGTGAGTCTGTTTGATGTCTGTTAGTGAGTGTGTGTTTGTCAATGAGGGTGTATGTTTTGTAAGTGAGTGTGTATGTATGTCTGTCGCTGACTGTGTCTCTGTCAGTAAATGTGTGTCTGTAAGTGTGTGTGTCTTCAACACTTACCTTTCTCCAGCGCCGGACTCCCTTGGCGCTGAGGATCCCTCAGCCTCTCAGCTCCAAATGCGACCGCGCACGCATTCAAACCGCCCATAGGAAAGCATTACTCAATGCTTTCCTATGGACGTTCAGTGTGCTCCTCTAGCGGCTGTCAGTGAGACAGCCACTAGAGGCTGGATTAACCCTCAGTGAAACATCGCAGTTTCTCTGAAACTGCTATGTTTTCAGCTGCAGGGTTAAAACTAGAGGGACCTGACACCCAGACAACTTCATTGAGCTGATGTGATCTGGGTGTCTGTAGTGGTCCTTTAACCCCTTAATGACACATGACATGTGTGACATGTCATGATTCCCTTTTATTCCAGAAGTTTGGTTCTTAAGGGGTTAAAGGACCACTATAGTGCCAGGAAAACATACTCGTTTTCCTGGCACTATAGTGCCCTGAGGGTGCCCCCACCCGGCTCTGGAAAGGGGAAAAAGGGTAAAACTTACCTTTTTCCAGCGCTGGGCGGAGAGCTCTCCTCCTCCGATCCTCCTCTTCTCCTCCCCGTCAGCTGTATGCGCACGCGCGGCAAGAGCTGCGCGCGCATTCAACCGGTCACATAGGAAAGCATTCATAATGCTTTCCTATGGATGCTGGCGTGCTCTCACTGTGATTTTGCACGCAAGCGCCTCTAGCGGCTGTCAATGAGACAGCCACTAGAGGGAATGGGGGAAGGCTTAACCCATTGATAAACATAGCAGTTTCTCTGAAACTGCTATGTTTATGAATAAATGGGATAACCCTAGCTGGACCTGGCACCCAGACCACTTCATTAAGCTGAAGTGGTCTGGGTGCCTAGAGTGGTCCTTGAAGTGTGTGTGCATCTGCATGCACTGGCTTACATACCGCGGTCGCAGGGGTCGCAGCCCTGTAACCCCTGCGACCAGGTGCCCACCGCCATGTGTTGCGGCCCGGCCCGGGGGGGCCCACGGATCAATTTTCGCACCGGGGCCCCAAGGGTCATGTGTACGCCACTGATTGGCAAACCCTATATTGACCCTGTAACTTTCCAAAACACCATAAAACTTGCACATGGGGGGTATTGTTATACTCAGGAAACTTTGCTGTATACAAATATGAGTGTTTAAAACAATAAAACTTATCACGGCGATGAAATCACCAGTAAAAGTGCAGTTTTAGTGTAAAAAAATACAAAAAACAAATAAAAATGCTAACTTTGGACAGCATTTGTTACTAAGTAGCTACTAAAAAAGACTGGACATATCACATTTTGAATACCATGGGTTGTCTTCTTTTACAAATAGTATGCCATGATGGGGTTAATTTTCATTCTTGGGCTGCTATACGGTCTCAAAGGCAACATAATCCCAGCATAAGAGCATAACACAAAAATATTCAGAAAAATCGCATGTCAAAAAAGTTATAAATTGATTTGCATGTCAATGAGTGAATAAACTATTTGATTCCCTATCAATCAGCAAGATTTCTGTCTCCCAGGTGTCTTTTATACAGATATTAGGGGCATTCTCTTAAAGGGAGTGCTCCTAATCGCAGCTTGTTACCTATATTAAAGACACCTCTCCAAAGAAGCAATAAATCAATCAGATTCCAAACTCTCCACCATTGCCAAGACCAAAGAGCTGTGCAAAGATGTCAGGGATACGATTGTAGACCTACACAAAGGTGGAATGAGCTAAAAGACCATCGCTAAGCAGCTTGGTCAAAAAGTGACAACAGTTGGTACGATTAATCGCAAAAAGGAAGAAACACAAAATAACAGTCAGTCTCCCTCTTTCTGGTGCTCCATGCAAGATCCCACCTGGTGGAGTTTAAATCATCACGGTGAGGAATCAGCCCAGAGCTACACAGGAGGTGTCATGGGTTGCAGGGTCTCTTAGTGTCCCTTGGTCACCGCTTCTCTAATCCTCCGCTAGTCCTAGATTCAGCTACAACATACAGTGATTCTAGCCCTCTTTAACCTTGAAAAATTCCCCCAATATAGTGGACAAGACGAGTCGTATTGGGTAAAACAAGAGTACTGTTACTGTTATTCCTGTTGTGTAGAGTTTCCCCAATAAAATGGACGCAACCAGTCTTATTGGGTAAAAGATGAAAACTGACTTTATTAGGCCAAAAGGCTTGTTATGCAGTGCCCCTAGCATGGGGTTTCTAATACAAAATCACAGTTGTTTCCTTCCCACAAGCCATTGTGTTTGATAGCTAATTGAGCTCCAATTAAGTTAATCCAATTATATCTCAAATAGGAACACTTACATACAATTTTTACATATCACAAAATTCATGACAACAGCATCAGAACCCAACAAAAATTATATTCCTAAATAGTCCCGATCTGAGTGCACAACATATCCAAAAAGCACTCAGATCGGTTCGGTAAAAAAAAAGTTATGTTCGTGCCTGGTAGAGGTGGTATTGTCAATTCCAGAAAGGAGTTAATTTGCTTGTATGGGAAAGCCTGGTAAAAATGTGACAACAGTTTGTGCGATTAATCGCAAATGTAAGAAACACAAAATAACAGTCAGTCTCCAGCGGTCTGGTGCACCATGCAAGATCTAACCTGGAGGAGTTTAAATGATCATGAGAACGGTGAGGAATCAGCCCAGAACTACACAGGAGGTGTCACAGGTTGCTTACAACCTAAATTCCTGGGACCCCCAGCAGAGCTACTCTGCAAGGTGTGGGAAGTCACAGATAAGTGGCCTGGAAGGCTGGTGTCGGCACAAACTAAGTGCACAACAGCTTTTATGTAATACAATTAACACAATAGCTTTCATCCAGCTCAACATTTTACATAATAACTCAACATTAACCCAATGTAACCCCATATCCTATATATCATTTAACAGTCTGTGACCAGGCCCACAGTCACCAAGAAAACAATTGGCAACACACTACGCCATGAAGGACTAAAGTCCTGCAGCGCCCGCAAGGTCCCCTTGCTCATGAAAGCACAGGCCTTTCTGAAGTTTGCCAATGAACATCTGAATGATTCAGAGGAGAACTGGGTGAAAGTGTTGTGGTCAGATGAGACCAAAATTGAGCTCTGTGGTATCAACTCAACTTGCCATGTTTGGAGGAGGAGGAATGCTGCCTATGACCCCAAGAACACCATCCTCACCGTCAAACATGAAGGTGGAAACATTATGCTTTGGGGGTGTATTTCTGCTAAGGGGACAGGACAACTGCACCGCATCAAAGGGACGATGGACGGGGCCATGTACCGTCAAATCTTGGGTGAGAACCTCCTTCCCTCAGCCAGGGCATTGAAAATGGCCACTGGTTGGTTATTCCAGCATGACAATGACCCAAAACACACAGCCAAGGCAACAAAGGAGTGGCTCAAGAAGAAGCACATTAAGGTCCTGGAGTGGCCTAGCCAGTCTCCAGACCTTAATCCAATAGAAAATCTGTGGAAGAAGCTGAAGGTTCGAGTTGTCAAACGTCAGCCTTGAAACCTTAATGACTTGGAGAGGAACTACAAAGAAGAGTGGGACAAAATCCCTCCTGAAATGTGTGCAAATCTAGTGGCCAATTACAAGAAATGTCTGACCTCTGTGATTGCCAACAAGGGTTTTGCCACCAAGTACTAAGTTGAAGGGGTCAAATACTTATTTTACTCATTGACATAAAAATCAATTTATAACTTTGACATGCATTGTTCTGTAATTTTTTTCTTATTCTGTCTCTCACTATTAAAATACATCTACCATTAAAATTATAGACTGATCAATTTTTGTCAGTGGGCAAACGTTCAAAATCAGCAGGGGATCAAATACTTTTTCCCTCACTGTATATACATACCACACTGACACGGGCAAAAAGAAAAAAAAATATTTTAATAGTGTCACATTAAAAAGCCTTATACTTGGACTAAGATAAAAAGTATAAAAATATACTTCCTATAGAAGTACAAACAAAACAGAAGGCATGGCAGTTTAAAGGCAATTTAATGCACATTCAGCATGTTTTCTTAGCAGGGTCAGATGTGTTTAATTTGGCATTAATTAGGGTAGAAATGTTGTCCTACACCACAACATTGATCTGTAATTTCATTGCTTCATTACATGGCCCATTCCTATACAAATATGATAACACACAGATAGAATAGCATATCGAAACACCAAGTGAGGTCTTACCAGTGTTCTGTACAACGGCATGAGCACTTCCCTTTTTCTACTGTGAATACCTCTCCCTATACAACCAAGCATTCTGCTAGCATTTCCTGCTGCTCTGTTGCATTGCCTGCCTACCTTTAAGTCATCAGAAATAACCACCCCTACATCCTTTTCCTCAGATGTTGAGGTTAGGACTTTATCAAATATTCTTACTCTGCCCTTGGGTTTTTACATCCAAGATGCATTATCTTGCACTTATCCACATTAATTGTCAGTTGCCACGACCATTTTTCTAGTTTACCTAAATCATTTTATTTGGCTTATTCCTCCTGAAACATCAACCCCCATATCAGTAGTTATTTTTATTTTTGGGATAGGACATACCTGATTCAGCTGGGTTTGAATTGCAGCCTCTTTTACATACTGGTCTTATTATTTTGTAATCACTTTATGCATGCCTGGCCTTGCTTTTGATTTTAGAAAACATTACGTTGTGCACTGAACTGCTAGCAATTTGTCACTAGAAAGACTTTTCAGTACTGAAAATAACTACTGAACAACTTGTCAGTCTGGAGATTCAACTGAGTGTCTGTGTATCTGTGTGTGTCTGTATGGGTATATATGTGTGTATGTACCTGTGTGTCAGTGTGTGTATCTGTTTGTCAGTGTATGTGTCTGTGTATCAATCTGTGTGGAAGTGGATACACAACACACATATGCACACCTGCATTCAAACACCATTTACACATACTCCATTCAAAAACATGCATACATTCAAACACAAATTGTGTGTGTGTATATATATTTGAAAATTTGAACATCGTGAAAAAGTTAATTTATTACAGTAATGCAATGTAAAAGGGTTAACTTATATATGAGATAGACGCATTACATGCAAAGCAAGCTAGTTCAAGCCGTAATTTGTCATAAGTACGATGATTATGGCTTACGGCTCATGAAAACCCCAAACCCACAATCTCAGTAAATTAGAATATTGTGAAAAGGTGCAATATTCTAGGCTCACAGTGTCCCCCTCTAATCAGCTAAGTAAGCCATAACACCTGCAAAGGGTTTCTGAGCCTTTAAATGGTCTCTCAGTCTGGTTCAGTAGGAATCACAATTATGGGGAAGACTGCTGACCTAAAAGTTGTGCAGGAAACCCTACATAAGAAGGGAAAGCCTCAAAAGGTAATTGCGAAGGAGGTTGGATGTTCCCAAAGTGCTGTATCAAAGCACATTAATAGAAAGTTATGTGGAAGGGAAAAGTGTGGAAGAAAAAGGTGCACAAGCAGCAGGGATGACCGCAGCCTGGAGAGGATTGTCAGGAAAAGGCCATTTAAAAGTGTTGGGGACTTTCACAAGGAGTGGACTGAGGCTGGAGTCAGTGCATCAAGAGCCACCACACACAGACGGATCCTGGACATGGGCTTCAGATGTCGTATTCCTCTTGTCAAACCACTCCTGAACAACAAACAACGTCAGAAGTGTCTTACCTGGGCTAAAGAAAAACAGACCTGGTCTGTTGCTCAGTGGTCCAAAGTCCTCTTTTCTGATGAGAGCAACTTTTGCATCTCATTTGGAAACCAAGGACCCAGAGTCTGGAGGGAGAATGGAGAGGCACACACTGCAAGATGCTTGAAGTCCAGTGTGAAGTTTCCACAGTCTGTGTTGATTTGGGGAGCCATGTCATCTGCTGGTGTTGGTCCACTGTGCTTCATTAAGTCCAGTGTCAACACAGCCATCTACCAGGAGATTTTGGAGCACTTTATGCTTCCTTCTGCAGACGAGCTTTATGGGGATGCAGACTTCATTTTCCAGCAGCCCACACTGCCGAAAGCACCAAAGCCTGGTTCAATGACCATGGGATTACTGTGCTTGATTGGCCAGCAAACTCGCCTGACCTGAACCCCATTGAGAATCTATGGAGCATTGCCAAGAGAAAGATGAGAGACATGAGACCGAACAATGCAGAAGAGCTGAAGGCCGCTATTGGAGCATCCTGGTCTTCCATAAAACCTCAGCAGTGCCACAGGCTGATAGCTTCCATGCCATGCCGCATTGGGGCAGTAATTGCTGCAAAAGGGGCCCAAACCAAGTACTGAGAGTCCAATATTGTTCTATATACACTCCTTGTTTTATTGATTGCATGTAATATTCTAATTTACTGAGATTGTGGATTTGCGGTTTTCATGAGCTGTAAGCCATAATCATCGCACTTATGACAAATCACGGCTTGAACTATCTTGCTTTGCATGTAATATGTCTATCTCAAATATTAGTTTCCCCTTTTACGTTGCATTACTGAAATAAATGAACTTTTGCACAATATTTTTTGAGTATTGTGGTAAATGAAATGTATCATGTAATACTGTAGCAGCATACATTCAAAATTTGCGGCATAGCTTAGCTGCAAAAAAAAACAAAAAAAACAATGGAGTGACATCACTCTGTTCAATGGCTCATTAGTATTATCGGATGAGGCTGTGCCAGCTGTAGGGAAACCATCCCAGGCCTCCCACAGCGAATCAAGCTGGCTTATGGCAGCACTAAACCTTTGGAAAGAAGGTGCGTATCCTGAAAATGCTAAGCAGCTCCATTACAGGACATTTAAAAATATGGCTTGCAATTTGGCAACTTTATCTGTGGTTAGAACTCGACTTATCATTTGGTCTTCCTACTGATCGATTTAAATACATATTTTGGGAGACTTAAGGGATTCTTGCAGACATAGGGCTCAGTTGCATGGTAAGAAGATCCTCACTACAATGTATTTATGCCACTCAAAGTCAGATGTTCATGATGCTGTGAATATGCCACTTGTGTGTTGATTCGAAGGATTGTAAATAGTTAAATATGATATGCACTTTCTCGACAGATGATTATCAGACTTCATTAATCACTCCCTTTATGCACAACAATTTATCTACTGAATGTGAGGCATGTTAAAGGATCACTAAACTAATAACAAACCAATGATACCTTCATCTATCTAGCCAAGTCAGTAAGGCTTGAAATACTAACTGGAATATGAAACATCATAATTAAACAGCCAAAAAATAAATGTTATAATGTTATTTACAGATATCATATCTACAATGCTCAAAAAAAATAAAGGGAACACAAAAATAACACATCCTAGATCTGAATGAACTAAATATTCTTCTGAAATACTTTGTTCTTTACATAGTTGAATGTGCTGACAACAAAATCACACAAAAAATTAGAAAATGGAAATCAAATTTTTCAACCCATGGAGGTCTGGATTTGGAGTCACACTCAAAATTAAAGTGGAAAAACACACTACAGGCTGATGCAACTTTGATGTAATGTCCTTAAAACAAGTCAAAATGAGGCTCAGTAGTGTGTGTGACCTCCACATGCCTGTATGACGTCCCTACAACATCTGTGCATTCTCCTGATGAGGTGGTGGATGGTCTCCTGAGAGATCTCCTCCCAGACCTGGACTAAAGCATCTGCCAACTCCTGGACAGTCTGTGGTGCAACGTAACGTTGGTGGATGGAGCGAGACATGATGTCCCAGATGTGCTCAATTGGATTCAGGTCTGGGGAATGGGTGGGCCAGTCCATAGAATCAATGCCTTTGTCTTGCAGGAACTGTTGAGACACTCCAGACACATGAGGTCTAGTATTGTCTTGCATTAGGAGGAACCCAGGGCCAACCACACCAACATATGGTCTCACAAGGGGTCTGAGGATCTCATCTCAGTACCTAATGGCAGTCAGGCTACCTCTGATGAGCACATGGAGGGCTGTGCGGCCCCCCAAAGAAATGCCACACCACACCATTACTGACCCACTGCCAAACTGGTCATGCTGGAGGATGTTGCAGGCAGTAGAACATTCTCCACGGCATCTTCAGACTTTGTCACGTCTGTCTCATGTGCTCAGTGTGAACCTATTCTCCGTCAAATGCCAAATGACCTGCACAGTGTTGGGCTGTAAGCACAACCCCCACCTGTGGACATCGGGCCCTCATACCACCCTCATGGAGTCTGTTTCTGACTGTTTTAGCAGACACATGCACATTGATGTGCCATCCTGGATGAGCTGCACTACCTGAGCCACTTGTGTGGGTTGAAGACTGCGTCTCATGCTACCACAAGAGTGAAAGCACCGCCAGCATTCAAAAGTGACCAAAACAGCAGCCAGGAAGCATAAGAACTGAGATGTGGTCTGTGGTCACCACCTGCAGAACCACTCCTTTATTGGGAGTGTCTTGCTAACTGCCTATAATTTCCACCTGTTGTCTATCCCATTTGCACAACAGCATGTGAAATTAATTGTCACTCAGTGTTGCTTCCTAAGTGGACAGCTTAATTTCACAGAAGTTTGATTGACTTGGAGTTACATTGTGTTGTTTAAGTGTTCCCTTTATTTTTTGTGTGCAGTGTATATAGTTTGCATCTATACTGGAAGAAGGATGCAAATAGACAGACAAGTTGGTATGTAGGCAGCTAGATCAATAACTAAATAGACAGTCAGACAGACAAAATAATCCCCAGGATTTGTCTAAGATATCTATTTTTGTATTTTTTTTCTTCTTCTCTCCAACCCTATTATGGGCATACTTCAGAAGAACAAACATGAAAATGAGATGAATGCTTTTATGAAGTAACTATATAGTAGTATTTATTGTATTTGCGGATATACATGTTGTGTTTACTATAGGACGGATTTTAGATTGTCAAAATGTAACAAATGCAACTTGAGGACATTAATATCCCCAGGTGCAAGTAAATGCTTAAACAGTGGTAGGGTGCTATGATACCGAGAGGAGCTTAGGTCCAGTTGCCTATTCAATACTAAGGTTTAAAAGAACACTCCAAGCACTACAGCTCATTATAGTGGTTGTGGTGCCAGATATGTCCTGGCACCAACGCATTATAAGTAGACAGGTCCTTATCTATAGTCTGCTGAAAGCTGCTTTATACCTCCACTACTTTAAACATAGAAAGATAGAAAGTCTCTAACCTAAACCCAGCAGTACAGGTGATGCAGCAGTGACAGTGATCAACTGTTGCTCACAGAAAGTGAGCCAGACCTAAAATAAGCTTAGCTCAGGAGCTTTAACAGTAGCCTCTGTTTAGGAGCATCTAGCAATCCATCATTAGTAGTAAGCAGTACCTTGCAGACCCATGGTAAGAAGTCAAACCATTCTAAAAAAGTTTGACTACTTACAATGGAGGGAAGCAGGGCACTTCTGGAAGCTTAACCACTATGAACTATGGTGGTTATGGTGCTTGGAGAGTCCCCTTAATTACATCCACTTAAAGCAGTGTTTATTCATCATACAGAACAAGGGGAAATGTTTACGCAGTGAATCTGTCATCCAGTTTATTTATAAAATGGGGGACAACTGCCAGAAAGACTCATTTTTGAATTTTGCCATTAAGACTGACTTAGTTCAGTTTAGAGAACAATCTGGCAAGTCATGTGTGCTTTCAGGATTATTATATTGGCCTAAAATTTGAAATGCACTTTGAATTTATTTTGAATTCCTGACAACTTATACTTTAGTGAATATGCCTCATAGAAATTAGATATATTTACTATCAGGACATTCTTTTACTTTCTAGGCCAAATCTTTCAGTCCCACAGAATTGCATTTAACTATCCTAACTATTGTTATTCAAATTAAATAGTCGTTCGCTTTGATAGTTTTGATAAAGAATAGTGATGTACCGAACGGTTCGCCAGCGAACGGTTCCTGGCGAACATAGCATGTTCGCGTTCGCCACGGCGGGCGAACATATGCGCGGTTCGACCCGCCCCCTATTCGCCATCATTGAGTAAACTTTGACCCTGTACCTCACAGTCAGCAGACACATTCCAGCCAATTAGCAGCACAGCCTCCCTAGCAGACCCTCCCACCTACTGGAC
>OW240923.1:39013411-39206702 GCA_933207985.1 Pelobates cultripes
GGAACCTTAGGACAGGTGTCAATCCATATCTGCCAAGTGACCCGATGTAGGGGGAACAATCCCTATTCTGCTCTGTGTCAGTGTGTATCAGGGATCCTTAGGACAGGTGTCAATCCATATCTGCCAAGTGACCCTATGTAGGGGGAGCAGTCTCTATTCTGCTCTGTGTCCGTGTGCATCAGGGGCTCTGAGGACAGGTGTCAATCCATATGTCAAGGTGTCAATATGTCATATGTCAGGTGTCAATCCATAATGATTGTGATTTAGGAATGTTAGGTGATTTCTGCCCTTTATGGATTAAAACCAGACTCTGTATCAACTGTGTAATTTTCCGTGGGAGTTTTGCCATGGATCCCCCTCCGGCATGCCACAGTCCAGGTGTTAGTCCCCTTGAAACAACTTTTCCATCCCTATTGTGGCCAGAAAGAGTCCCTGTGTGTTTTAAATTCGCCTCCCCATTGAAGTCAATGGCGTTTCGGGCGGTTCGCCGGTTCGCGAACATTTGCGGAAGTTCGCGTTCGCCGTTCGCGAACCGAAAATTTCGGGTTCGCGACATCACTAATAAAGAAGAGAAACACATTTTAGTTGTAGATATTGGGTTATTGAAGTAATTGCCGATATGTATTTTAATTCTAAACATTGAACAATGTTTTGAATATTTTTATAAAGTATTACATATTGCTTAATTCACTCAAATGATTTTTAACACTTGTAATTTGTACCCCAGAAAGAAGAAAACCAAGAAAATGATTCCAATATAAGATATTTATTCCTTGCATTCTTCTCTGAGAATAAAGATGACTTCAAAAAGCTAATGCAAGAAAACGATTAAAATCAAACCATTCATTGTATGCTTATTACACATAGAATAAAAAGTACAGTGCATGGCACAAATACTGATCATGAAACATATAACATTTGGACTCCCAGTTTAGAATCTGGATATTTCAATAATTTCCGTCCTGGATATATGCTTACCATTATATTCATAACTCTGAATGCAAAGTTACTTTTAAGTATAGTTAAGACAGTTTAAATATGGGTACTTCTCAGTTATATAATCACAAAATGAAAACCTGTGCTCAAACATCCACTACTCTTGGGTAGCTGCAATGGCTATAGTATTGATCAGTCCAAATACATAGAACAAAAGAAAACATTTTTTTACCTGTGCACTATCCCTAATTTGAACAGGAGTTTTTAGTACCTGTTCAATGACCATTAAAGTGTAAGCCCACCTGCCCTGTCAAGGCAACACTTTTAGGTAACTCCTACATTAGTGATGGTAAATGATGCAAGTTAAAAACAGTATAAAACCCCCCATTTATCAATAACGTTTAGTTGTCAAATCCAATTAGGCTATTTATTGGGTGATATGGACCTAATAGATGGAATTAAAAGACTTTTCCGAGCATGAAGTAAGTAATACAATATCAACATTTTTTCCTGGTTTCCTTATTTCATGAATTTCTAGCTTGTTCATCACGAATCAGCTCATAAGACAATAAATACTGACTTAACCATTCCCAAAATAATCAACCATTCAATAAAAGATGCTAATAAGACGTTGGTACTGTATGTATTATGAAATGAAGGCATTCCTTAGAACAAGACCATTTCAAGGTGAGGGGTGTACTAATTATATCATATAAAAACATTTTTAATGTCTCTAATATTTTAATGTTCATTTAGACATTTCATTTCGAATATTTTTCTAATTTGGTTTGTTTTTTGTTTCTTTTCTCTTTCTTTTACAGACTTTTTAAATGTACTTGTTAGCATGGGAGTTTTTATAGTTTATTTTTGTTTTGTCCAATATAATAATGATTTCTGCTCATTATTTTATAGTCTAATACTGTAGGAGAACCCTTTGTTAAATAAACCCACAGTGTTCCTCTCTCCCTTGTCTTATTTACCCGTGTTCTTATTCTTTTACAAGCCATAGTGTGCACGTTGCTAAGGCAGTGGACAGTCTCTTAAGTTTGCAGGTGTAAACACTGATGCTTTACAGATATCTGCTTCTTGTTCCATCACAGCTTGTAACTCCAAGCTCCAATTTAACTTAGCAATTTTACATCCTCCCTGAAGAAAAAAAGAACCAACCTTTTACCCCCATAAAATTATTTTGCAACATAAAACTAGAAACACCTTCTTTTTCAGGCTGGTCTCACAGTACACCCATAGTTAAGTCTGCATAGACTCACAAACCTTATTACAATATCTACAAATGTCTAAAACATTAAAATGTTAAGCACACATTCCAGATTCCAAAATGCCCTAATCATCACCGAAATGTGCACTGCATGTGGCATTGTAGTTTCAAAAACAAAGTTGTGTGTGTTTGATTGTGGTGTTAAGGTATACATAAAAAATCAATAAATAACGCACAGCAGAAAGGTTTACTTAACATGTCTATTCTGAATAAATTGGACTATTATAATTCATGATAGCACTGAATAGTATCTAGTGATCTCTAGTAACATAATTATATGCTATGTTTTGCTTGTTTATTTCAATTTTTGTTGTTGTTTTTATTGATTTCATGGATCAATTAACAAAAAAAAGTTCAATAAAGTCCTTGGAAAACTTCACAAATATTTAGAATTGTTTTTTAATCAATAGGTATTTCTTAACACAAATTATTGGAAAAAGATCATTATATCCAGAAGTATAGAAACAAACATGTAATATGTAACATAGTTTGAGGTTTTGGTTTATATGATTTTAAAATCATAACATTTTAAATGATATATCATACTTAGTTGATTCATAAACTAGAGAAAATGTCCATGCTACTAATGAAATCAGTTACACTCGTAAGTCGATTTTAGATTCGGAATCTGCACTACCATGCATTGTAGACTTCCTTCTGAGCAAAACTGAGCTCATCTAGCAGATCAATTTTCCTAGGTTAAGAAAGAACTATGCTAAACGAATTTGAAGGCATACATCTACAAGTTATAGATGCAAACAGTGACAATTTATCTGTAAATAGTCAAACAAGTTACTAAATGAGCCAATCAGCTGTCTCCATAAATTTAAAAAAAAATATCCCAAAAGAGAGGCTTGGTGAGTGGAGTATTCTCTTTTCCATCCCATAGACTTTGGGAGAGTGATATAATAGAGGAAAGGAACTGGAAAGGCCAGTTGGACTGTCATTAAAGGGACACCGTAGGCACTGTATCTGCTTCATCTCATTAAACTGGTTATATTGTATGGAGTCCCCTGGTGCCATCATTTCTTTCAGCATTAACCAGTTTTTAATGTTGTAATGTTTTAATGCTAAACAAGAGACCCCGGCAGTCCATCCCCTCTGTGCTGCTTTGGCTAATAAGGAAGTATTACCCTGAGCAGCAATGGGCAGCTGTGATTGGCTGAGAGTGTCAGCTGACTGCTTTTAACCTGTCAGAGCTCCAACTGACGGTATGACAACAAGGAAGTGTGTAATCTCTGCGTTAGCTACACATACAGAAGGGGCCGGACTGTGGGTGGCCAGGGACTCTTATTTTGTGGCATACTGCACAAACATGGTGCAACACTGAATGGAGGGACAGTGCCAGGGCACTCCAGGCACTATAACCAATTCAAAGAGACAAAGTGGTTATAGTGACTACAGTGTCCCTTTAAGGGTTTAACTTCTTACTATATTCTGCCCATGTAGGGGCTAGCTCCTTTAGTACTAATGAACCTATCATTTTGCCAAAGGGATAAACCCACATTATTGGGTTAATACCTTTAATGTAAGGGCCAGGAGAAGTCTTCAAGAGGTAAACCCCCATCATATGGGTATATCTACCCACATTACTGAGCAAGTATTGAGTGACGAGAGATTTACTAATAGGAGAACAGTGTTTGGCTGGCTTCCAAGTCAATCGGTCAGAGGGATCCTACCGATTAAAAAGGCCTTTCCCACCTACTCAATCAAAAGGCAGTCCTAAAGCCAGTTGGGTGAAAATGGGTTTATTTTTTGCAACATGGTATATATTTATTTTAAGGAAGAGTATTTTATTACTTTTATTAGTTGCAATATGTTATTGATTTGAAGAAGATTTAGAAGGCAATACATTTCTCTATTACATTTGAAACTCAATATAACATCATTGCTATTATATAGTAGTAGTATTATCATTGTAAATTCCAATTGTTGAATGCAGAAAATAAGATCTTGCAAAGCATTAAGTTGTACTGTTTCTTAAAATACAATCTTTATTTGGTCACTTAACCCATACAGTGATCAATGCAAAAGCACCCTTAAAATCCAAAATATTCCTGGCCAGTGTTGCCATAGGTTTGAGGTCCAAGCCTGCCTTACAGTAACAATTACTGATATCCAGCAGAGTGGGGATAACTGCAAAGCAATGGCTAAATCATAAAGTTAAACTATGGTTTAAAACCAGCTGATTTCCCTCTCTTTTCCTTGTTTCAACAAAGACATTTATTTTTCTGTACTACTGGGTCAACCCCTTAATTTGAATGAAGCCTCTAGTGTCCAACTTGCTGATGGACTCTATGCTGTCATATATCTTTGAAAATGTGATATCCCATATACTTCTGTCTAGCAAAGGGTTTACAGGATAAGTAGTTTAATTCCCAAAAAGCAATTCCACCTATCACACCCAATGATAAAAACGGCTAACAATCATCCTGCATCTGCTATTAGTTATATATAGCACGGTTCACAGTTTAGTTAAGATTGTACATAATATATTTCATCCAGGTGTTTTAAAATCTACATACATTCTTTCTCCTGGTATTCTAGTATAACAACTTACCTTCAACAGATTCTTCCATATTTTCTTTAAATATTTATGTTCTATATTTATTAGATTGTTTTCATCTCATACAAACTCTTTGTTGACTAAGTAAAACTATACATGCAAATATTAATATAATATACAGCACTATGGAATTTTGATGGCGCTATATAAATAATAAAATAATAATAATAATCAATTAACTAACATAAAAAAATATTGTATGCAATTACACCTAAACAAATATGATATTCTTTTGTCAACATTAGCATGCTCAAGTCACTTGATCTAGGTTCCAATCAGCCATTGGCTAAACTAAACAAATTTCTGTGTTTCAAGACAGTCATGGACTGAAAATCTAGTAAATAATAACCAGAACAGGAATCAAAGTACCAAAGGACATCTTGCTACTCACTGCAACAACTCTACTTTCCTGAGTCTCATTGTGCAACAACTGCAGTTATCATGAAGAAATGCAGTCAAGTTCAAAATATCCTCAATGATTACAATATGCTTAGTGATCACAATATTCATTTGTTTATTGAGGGAACCCCTTCTATTGTATTAATTGTCCTACATGGAAAACTTTTAGCACCATAATCACTTTAGCTTATTCTAGTGGTTATGAATAGATGCAATCCTTCCGGTTCTAGTCAAACTGTTATCAAACTATTTGTTAAAATAAAGGGAGTACTTGCTTCCAACTTCATATTAAGGAATTCCACTTGCTCATTACCAATTCAAAAGCTGGATGACATAGACATACTCTGCTAGCTAATGCCATGGAAGGCTGAGATCACTGGCCGTATGTATGATTTGGCTGGATAGGATCTCTTCTGCCTGATTTGATGTTAATTGAAAAAAAGAGTGTCCTTTTAAGGATGGTCTCATGAGAAATGCAGGCAATATGTCATTGATTTCAAAGGATGCATCCCATTACATTGCCTTTCCATAACACATTCTGGAAATATCATGTCCTTAAAAAATACCTTGCAGACAAATAGATTATGATAAAAATAGTAGAATAACAAGAATAAAAAAGCAAATACTGGCAGAGATACCTCCATTAAAGTAAATTTACTCTGAGAACACATTCTCAGTTTTCACAAACATAAATTGCATCCTTTAATGATGAACATTTCAATCCTCTGAAAGCAATGTTTAAAAACAAAATATCTCCCGGTTTGCATTTTCCACTGAGGAATGAAACTAAACAGAAAAAAGAAAAAAAAAATCAAAGTTACAGATGTCAAAAGAACCAAGATTGACTGTAGATGACCAGATGCTATGGTATTGTAAATTATAAAAGATTGTAGAATATTCCAGATGTGTCATATAAACTTTAAAGATTTTTATATCAGTCGTGGATTTCTTCATATGGTTTAACATATGTTCTGTCTGCTTCGTACCATCCATGCTTTGGTGTAATTAATTATATTATATATTTTTAATGTTATTTTTCTTTGCAATTACCAAATATCCCCGCTACCATTTGAGAATAAAACATATTGTATCACAAATTTGTATGGTTCCTAATGATGATTACGGATGCATTACAAATATATGATTATAGATAGCATTTTGGCTACCATGCTTATAAATGGACATAATAATTATTTATAAGGGCTGGTAATCAATATTAGCATTTTCTCCTTTAACTTCCATATTTTAAGATTAAAATTAGAGCTGACATTTTAAATTATAGGTGTGCAAGAAATTTTAGTAGCAGAGGCATTACTCGGGTAACAGAGAGGGGCTTAAATAGGCTGGAACCCCAAGTGGGCTTCTAAATTCCCTAGGTCTGATTTTAGTACTGTTTCACTTTCAGCGCGGAGTGTTCCACAAAAAAAGAAGTAAAGGTTTTATTTCTTTCTCAGTATCACAAATTGTTATATTGAGATAGAACCAGCTACTCCAACTGCAAATTGTATGCTGTCCGTCTACTGATCCTGACAATTATGTAACTATATATTGTGTAATTATGTAATAAGAATTTTGAATAGCAAACAAATATATTATGGAAGTGGTCATTAAAGGGACACTATAGTCACCCAGACCACTTCAGCTCAATGAAGTGGTCTGGGTGCCAGGTCCCTCAGGTTTTAACCCTTCAGATGCAAACAACTGCTATGTTTAAATTTGGGGTTAGGCCAGCCTCTAGTGGCTGTCTTCCGGACAGCCACTAGAGGCGCATTTGCAACGCTGGAGGCATATTATACCTCCATCGTGCAGAGCGTCCATAGGAAAGCATTGAGAAATGCTTTCCTATGGACACTTTGAATGCGCGCTCGGCACTTGCCATGCATGCGCATTCGGCTCTGCTGATGTCAGCGGGGGAGGAGAGGTCACCAGCACCGAGGGAGCCCGACGCTGGATTAAGTTAAGTAACTGAAGGGGTTTTAACCTTTTCAGCGCCACAGGAGGGGGACCCTGAGGGTGGGGGCACCCTCAGGGCACTATAGTGTCAGGAAAACCCCTTTGTTTTTATGACACTATAGTGATCATTTAAAGTTCCATACTAAAATTAAAATAAATTAATTAGTGAGGTATTAGCTTCTTCATCCAAGGATAAATCGGACTGCCATTCTGGGGGTCAAAAATGATTTTTTTCTTGGTTTGTTGCAAAATGGGAAAATACTCTTCTTTTGGATCAACTGCAAAAATATATGTGAGAAAGGCTTAATTTGGTGGATGCATGTCTCTTTTCAGCCTATGTCATCTGTCCTGTGTTGCAGTAGCATGTTGTGTTTTCTAATCCAGCTTTATAATTTAAAAAGGCTAGTTGATCACTAGAAAGTCCTACTGCAATTACGTTAGCATAGCTGAAAACTGTAGTTCTGATTAAAGAAGCAATAAAACTTGCAATTATTAGACTAGTTGAGCATCTGGAGAGTCAGCAATTTTACCCTTGGGCTGCAGCCACTGGTCTTTTTGCCACCTAGCATCGCCCCAATTTATTAACCTTTTGTAGCCAGTAGTTGATTCAACAGCTTTGCAAAATAATAAAGTCAACTGAATGGTAATAAATGCTTCAGTGGAAATGTAATTATTTTAACCGGGTCCTCATTTGTAATGTGCTCTCATTTGATTTTCTCCATGAAGTTATGTATCTATATTTTTTCAATCCATTGTTGTATAACATTCATACTTAATAATTAATTCTTAATAATATAGAGAGTAATATGATTCTGAAGACTTTACACGAGAGTTCCACTGCATGCTTTCTTATATGATATTTTGGCGTTATCAATTGATAACAACTTGTGCTTTCCTATGACATCATATAATAACACTGAAAAGTGATCTAAATTAATCAATATTCATTTAATAAGACCTTTTGACGCACAGGAGGAACATATTTCTGCAATCATGTAAACTGTAAATATTGGGATATTCATGAAGTGATACCACAGAAAAGTGATGGTATGTTGTGGTCATCTGCTCGAATTTAAGTAAATTGATATTTGATTGAATAACTCATCAACAAATTATGAGTTTTGCTGGGGTGGGGGGAATTATATCTATTTTAAAGGAAGAACTATAATTTGAGTTTTGTGGTTAAATATATATATATATATATATATAACTTTTTAAATACTTTTCACAATTAGTGTAGAAACCTTAGTGTTTTCATATGTTTTGAAAAGCTATTGTATACACTTATTTGCATGAACATACTTGAGTGTTAGATGTATAGGAAGAAAAGATCAAATGTGAACTCTCAAATGCTATTGCCTTTCAGCTCTAAAAGTAAAGTTGTTGAGTCGAAGTGGATCTAGGTTACTGAACGTCTTTGCAGAGTGATCTGATAATAATTAACGATACTTGTTACAAAACCCCTATTTTGCTTTCCCCAGAGTCATTCTCCTGCTCCATTTGGACATTTCTTTAATATTATATTCCCCATTCATTCGAAGAGACTAAGTACCGAACATTGACCACCCCTCTGGCTCATTAAGTTCAAACAAACCACAGGAATTCAGTGCTCTTTTTCGTATAACCGAACGCCACGTGGTGGAGAAAACGGCGGCCATCTTGTAGCACAAAAGCAGGCAGCGGGACTTAGTTGTCGAGTGCTTGGGACTCTGAGGTGGCCACTCGATGGCCTGAACACCGGTGAAAACATATGAACGCCTACTTCTGTTCCCTGCAAGCAAGGAGAGTTCGACAGGTTGTTCGACTAGATCTCCCAAACAAACACTGCCCTATGAGCCAGGGGACCCATTCCCCTTTATTCATTCACCTTTTTATTTTGTCTAAAATCTCTCATACTAGACTGACCGCTACCCCTGAAATTATGGAACTATTTCTGGGTAGACATCTCCAGAGCGGTCGGTCAAATCTTCACCCCTTTAATGATTTGACTATGTTCGTAGGATCTGAGCACTTTTTGGATATGTTGAGTGCTCAGATCCAAGCTATCTGGGGATGTGTAGACTTTTTGGATATGTTGGGTGCTCAGATCCAAGCTATCTGGGGATGTGTAGACTATGTGGGGTTTGGTTACACGAAATATGACTTTATGTATTTTAAAGTGTTTTGTGAGTTTTGTAAAAAAATTAATATTTTCTGTACCTGGAGATAATTGAGTTTAATACAGTACCCAATTAACCCAATTATCTCACAGGTACAGAGGAGGGATTATACTGTTTTGTGTGGGGGGGGGTGTCCTGGACCTGAGAGTCAATGTCATTGGGTGATGGTTTTGTACTACACAATTGTGAATGTATTTATAAATATAAGTCACATTAGGTTGAGTTCCAAATACCTTTATGTGTTTTTTAGAAAAGTAGGTTTGTGTTAAACTTAAGTTTAAAAAAGAAGCCAAATAATTAGAAGATAATTGAGGAAGACAAAGTAAATATCTCTCCATCAGATATAGGTAAAGCTTTTGCCTCATATTACATGGCTCTGTATAATCTCCCATCTGGATGGGCAAACTCAAAAGCAAGCCGTGAGTTTCTCAAAAAAATTAATTTACCAAGCTTGGGCGAGGATGACTTGAAAAATTTGAGTTCCCCTCTGACCTTGGATGAGATTTCTAAATCTATTTAAGACCTTAAGGAAAGAAAATCCCCACGGCCGGATGGTTACACAGTCCATTTCTATAAGATAATGGAGCCTTCCATAGCTCCAATCTTACTAGAAGTATTTAGAGAAATAGATAAGGGTTGCCCGTTCCCATTGGAGATGCTTCAAGCCTGTATAACCCAGATTCCTATCATAATGATCATAATTTCGTCACTAACTATCGCCCCATATCCCTGTTGAATACCAATATTAAAATATTTTCCAAGATCCTGGTGGAGAGATTAAAGGATTTCATTCCCAAATTAGTTCATCCTGATCAAACAGGCTTTGTTAAGGACCGCGAGGAAGGCGATAACGTTCAAAACTGTTGCATCTGATCCATATCTGCAAATCTATTTCCTCCCCAGTGGCCTTTGTAGCTCTGGACATTGAAAAGCCCTTTAACAGAGTTCGCTGGCGCTGTCTGATGTCTTGGAGGTGTTCAGAGTAAAAGGGCCTCCATTGGATAGGATTATGAGTCTTTACACTGCTCCATCTGCCAGGGTCTCAGGAAATGAGTTCAACTCAGAATGGTTTGGGGTAGCTAATGGGATGAGACAAGGGTGCCCATTGGCCCCAATGTTGTATGCACTTTCAATAGAACCCTTGGCATCTTATATAGGACTGGAGTAGGAAATCCTGGGAATTCACTATGGCGACCAGACTTCAAAGATCATGTTATATGCAGATGATGTAGTTCTGACACTTGAAAATGACTTATTGTGGAAAATAAAGTCTTAGGTGAAATTTATCATGGTACCCATCTTGTAAGACAGAAGCATAATAGTAAAGAATGTATCTCCTAGGATGCTCCTATAGAAGCTTTGTTCCTATATCTTGATAATATAAATATAAGGAGTTGGGTAAATCCTGGCATTGTATATATTGAAGACTTATTTGACGGAGTGATTTTTTGACCATACACTATGCTATGTACAAATCATGGAATTTCCAGCAAAGAATACCTTACTTACGTTAAATTAAAAAAAATAGATTATAATCTAGATTATTGCTCCAATTTGTCTTCCAAGATTAGAGATACAAGCAAAATGGGTACAAAGCGTCATGGGATTATGAAATAGGAAAAGGAGCTGAGCACAGAATTTGAATCCAGTGAATGTGTTAAATCTGACAAAAAAACTATTCATAGTATTTCACTGTTTGAGAATTATCTCAAAATTTTACACAGATGGTATCTGACACCAGACAGGTTACGCAAGTTTCAACCCAGCATTAGTGACCTTTGTTGGAGATGTGAGTGGGAAACTGGAACTATACAGCATATATGATGGGAATGTACCTGCCCATTACCTTTGAAGGTCAAGTTAGAAAAGGAACGTACAAGTTTAACACAGTCCCATATTGAACTGACCCCCCAGCTCTTTTTGTTCCACAAAAATACACACAATACAGTAATGCATCCCCACATGCCATATACCCCCAAATAGCTCTTGGTGCCAGACCTGAAAATGTTTCTCGTCTACTTTACCGATATTGAGAGATCAATTACATATAGTATATATAAATCATTTTTGTATTCATTTTCTTTAACAAATTTACTTGGCATGTACTAATTGTTAATAATTGTTATGATAGCTATTTGTTGTGTTTATCTTTGGATAAAGAGAGGTCATATATAAATTAACAAATTAATATATTATTACAAGGTGCTTGGTTTATTTTTTGCAACAACCCTTGTGTATACTTATATACAGTGTATAGTAGTAAATTACTATTTTAGATGTATTTTATTAATTAAATATCTACATAGATGTGCAAAGGCCTATTATCAGCAACCATCTGTAACACAATGGATAATATTCAGACATTCATTGGGAAAAACATTGTTATCAGCAAAAATCAACATGTTTTTATGAAACATAGGTTATGTCAAACTAACTTAATTGCATTATACGAAGAAGTAAGTAGAAGTATAGATCAGGGTGTTGCAGTGGATGTGATCTACTTGGCTTTTGCCAAGGCGTTGATACAGTTCCACACAATAGGTTAGGACTATTCCATGTGAGAAATTGCCAAGAAACTGAAGATATTTTACAGCACTGTGTACTACTCCCTTTACAGAATAGAGCACTACTAGCCAACTGACTTTAAAGGACCACTATAGGCATCCAGACCACTTCAGCTTAATGAGGTGGTCTGGGTGCCTGGTCCAGCTAGGTTTAACCCTTTTTTTCTATAAACATAGCGGTTTCAGAGAAATTACTATGTTTATAAATGGGTTAATCCAGCCTCTAGTGGCTGTCTCATTGACAGCCGCTAGAGGGCTTCCGCGCTTCTCACTGTGATTTTCACAGTGAGAAGATGCCAGCGTCCATAGGAAAGCATTGTGAATGCTTTCCTATGGACTGGCTGAATGTGGCTGAATGTGCGCGCGGCTCCTGCCGTGAATGCGCATTCAGCCGAAGAGGAGGAGAGGAGGCGGAGAGGAGGAGGAGAGCTCCCTGCCCAGTTTAAAACAATGCAAGAACAGTGTAGCAGACTCTGGATAATACCTCCACTATGCCTTCCTTCCACCACTCTGGAACCACTTAAAATTCAAATAGACCCATTTCCCCACCAGTAACTGGACAAGACCTAGTTCTGGAGGTACAACACAATTGTATTATGCCACACTCAACTTTTGTGCATAGCCCCATGCAAGCGGTTTCCGACACACCCATACAGGGTCACCTCCCAGGCTCCTCCCCCTTCCTGGGGTCCCAGCGCTGGAACGGGACTTTGTTCTCTCTGTCCTCAAAGCCTGCCACCCAACCACAGGGTTTCCCACACAAGATGACGGGGGGGTCTTCTTCCCAGGATTCTCTGTGCCTGGGAGCCAAAGTGCGTAAAAAAAAAATGTCCCTTTGTCTCACAGGCACAGAAAAGCCATCCAAACTAGCCATTGCCCCAAAAATACCCACACCAACCACAGGGACCCTCACAACGGCCCCTGTTGTGAAACGTCTCCATTCACCTGCCCCTGTGTGGAAAGCAGGCAAGGGAAGCATCTCCTTTCGGCATATGAAATCTCCTCCTGGGTGTCGTTCATCTATACGAAAGAGCGGCCACCCAGGGGAGCACTCATTAATTACTTCCCTTGCAGTTTCACACTTATGTTGCGAGTTTAAACATTCTAATTAATTGGTGTGAATGTTCTAATGGGGCACCAGGGAGGTCCTCGTTCGGGAAACGAATGGGTCGGGAGGCGATCCACGAAGTGATGTTCATCTATATGAAATGGCAGCCACCCAATGGGGAGCACACGCCGATGGCTTAACTTGCGGTTTTCACGCTAGGGTTCTAAATGGGCTATTGGGGTGCTCCCCGTTTGGGAGACGGGTGAGCTCCTTTCACATGAATGCTTCCAAATGGGGAGCAGGGTACAATAGGCAAAATACAGTGAGGATATGCATATTACAAGCAGGGAATACACGAACAGACTGTGGATCTGCCACAAACAGTTTTGGGAAGAAGCAGCCAGCTGATATTCTTTCTTTAAAGGAGTCACCAGCACAGTCACCAGATATTAACCCTATTCAGCTGCTGCGGCAGCAGCTTGACTGTATGGTACATAGAAGGTGCCCATGAAGCAAATCAAATTTCTGGAAGGTGCTGCAGGAAGCATGGGGTGAAATCTATTCAGATTACTGCAACAAATTAACAACTAGAATGCCAAAGGTCTGCAAGGCTATAATTGCTGCACAAGGAGGATTCTTTAACAAAATCAAACTTTGATGGACACAATTATTATTTGACTTAAAATTATTATTTTTTTCTAACCTTGTCAATTACTACATTTCCTATTTAAACTAATTCCATGCATTTGTGTTTCCATGGAAAATAAAAAAAAATGTCTGAATGACTCTCTTTGAATGCCATTGTGTGTGTGTGAGTATATATATATATCTATCTATATATATTTATATATATAGATAGATATATATATATACACACACACATATATATATATATATATATATATATATATATGTACATATATATACACATTTATATTTATATATATATTTATATATATATATATATATATATATATATATATATATATATATAAACAAGGGGTGGGGGGGTGGGGGGTTGGCTGCACTCACCTGAACATGCATAAATGGGGGTGCTGCTGGGGTCCAAATAATACAAAACACAAGATCCAGCGCACTCATTATATATATAAAAAATCATTTAAAATCATAAGCAGAGCCAAGGGTGATGGGGTCATGCTGTCCAACTAAAATGAATAAGATGACTATTTACATTAAGGAAAAATAGTGACGTTGTGTGACTCATGTTTAAACAGATTTTTTTATGTACATATACTAATGGGTCATTAGAGAGGGACAACCATCCAGTGCAATTTAGTGGATAAAACATATAACGCAATTGACAAAGACAGAAGATCCCATCGCAACTACAATTAGGTGCGGATGAAGAATTACATATGGAAACTCTGTACATTAAAATGCTGACATGCATATGTAAAAAAAGAGTAGCTCAGATTTACCCATAGAAACTCTAGCTTTTAATAATCAAATGTCACATTTGTATATGATAAAACAAATAGTGCAACATTTTATCCACAAGAGATGAAATTCAGGAAGATATTTATAAAGCGTTTTTTTGAGTAACTGCATCTATTAAATTCCATTTCTATTCTCGGAGGCATGCTATGGACATTTGTATTACACATGCTGAACTAAAGTCCAAGAATTGCTCTTGGAATATGCCAGTGGAATTATATTATACAATTATATATTAACAAGAGTACATAAATCTGTTTAGTTTTTGTACAGGTAAAATCTTGGCATGATTAACATTGAATTTTGCAGACAATGAAATGATAACATTCATTCTTTAAAAGTTTCATTATTTATTTTATGAGAAAAGGAAAGTAAACCAGATAGGAATAGACGGTGATAAGACCACAATTTCTGACTCATCTACAGTGGCAATGCATTTACTAATAAAGTTCACATGCTTAGGCCTCAATTTAATATATTAAAATAGGCTTTTCAAATAATTTCATATTTTTTCAAAACTTTTAAAATGATTAATACTTTCAAACAAAATTCCATTTTGTGATTTTTTTTTATATATTAATAAAAAAAATTGTAGGCATGTTATATTGAAAAAAGAATTTAAAAAAATGTATCAAAGTATATTAAATCATTAGAAAAGCTTAAAAAATATATTTTACCTTGATGTCTAAGTCTGAATTGTCAATGTTAAAGAGACACTATAGTCACCAAAAAACATCAGCTAAATAAAGCAATTATGGTATACAGATCATGCCGCTGCAGTCTCACTGCTCAATTCACTGTTTAGGAGTTAAATCATATTGTTTATGCAGTCCTAGTCACACCTGCATGTAGCCTTCCTAACAATTTCCTGTAAAATAAGATCTAATGTTTACACTTCCTTTATTGCACAGTCTGTTTAATTTAGATATTCTTCTCTCCTGCACTGTTAATAGCTTGCTAGATCTTGCATGAGCCTCCTGCATGTGACTAAAGTTGATTTACAGAGCAAGAGAAAAAAACAAATTTCTAAAGTAAGTTAACATTTGATTGAAAATAACACTTTCTTCATGCAGACTGTATCAGTCATAGCTGGGAAGGTGTGGCTAGGGCTGCATGGAGAAAAGTAAAAATAGCTAAAGTCCTAAATGGTAGATTAATGATCAGTGAGACTTCAGAGATATGGTCTATACACAAAAACTCCATTAGGCTAAAGTTATTTTGGTGACTATATTGTCTCTTTATGGCTTATTTTTTTATTGAGCAAACTGTGGCTGTGTACATTAAATAAATACATTTCTGATTATGGTCTTGATTTCATATTTTTGGATAAAATTAAAAAATATATTTTTTATTAGTACAAAATATTAAAGTATAAAAATATATATATGATGTTAAATTTTCAAAATGTTAAATTACGTGAAAATTGATCATCCTTTCGAATGATGGAAAAAGTAAGGGTACAAGAGGGTTATAGGAGAAACAAAAAAGCCAGCATTGATTAACCCCTTAAGGACCAAACTTCTGGAATAAAAGAGAATCATGACATTTCACACGTCATGTGTCCTTAAGGCGTTAAAGAGCCTAAAAGGGGCAAAAAAAAAAAACAGAGGAGAAATAAAGGGGTAAACAGAAATAAGAGAAAGGAGGAAAGTAAAGAATACAAAAATACAGAAAAGGCAGAAAGGATATACATAAAAGGCAGAAAGGATATACATAAAAGGCAGAAATAAAACACAAAAAGCAAAAGGACTAAGAGTTGAAAAAAACAAAGGAACAAATGAATATGGAATTTCATAAGGAAAGGAAATGGTGGAATTAGAGCAGGAGATGTACAAAATGAGGACAGTGGGTTAGAGAGGAGAAGTGTCAAAGATCATACAGGAGCTAAATAGGACAAACATAATTACTAAGTAGAATAGAATTTTAAATTTTATGGCAAGAAAGGAGGCTTCATTTTTGCTTAGCTTTCTTTACTGAAACTCCCAACAGTTAACATTAGTGTAAAGAATTCAACCTGAGTGCATAACAGTAATATCCAGTGCGATCAGACTCTTCCCAATTCCTTTTTCTTTGATGCTTGCCTCTCAGGTGAGTCTGTCCTAATTACATTGCCTTTGATGGTTAATTTTATGATTTGTTCAGCTTGGTTAAACCTTTTATATTTATACAAATGTCTTTATGTACCTTAGTTGCTTCATGGTACATATTTTTTGCACTTCTTACACTGTTTTTTCGTGCCCATTGTTATCTATTTAACCTTTATTCAGCTTTGTGTAATTTCCTTCCTATTGCCATTTGACTGATTTGTCCTGACTCTTTGTGTTTCTACCGTGCAGGCTGTTTCTAGAACGGCCCACATTTTTTTTTACCCCGGTTCCTGCTAATTCCAGAGCTTTCTCAGGCCTTTGCTTAAACCACCCCCTCATCTCCTATTCAATACATTGCTGCCGCGGATTACATTTCCCAGGGAGGAGCTCCATTTTTTTGCTGCCTTTTTCTTGGGCTTCCCCTCCCACTCGCGTCTTTCCTGACTCGATCTCTCCGCCTACCTGACATGGCGGTGGCCATTTTAGCCACCCTCCGTTTTTCTCTGGTGCTGTAGTGGTCGGTTCTGTGGGCACTTTCACATATCCTTTTATTGGTGGTAAGTTTATTAACCCCTACTACCACTAAGCATGCTGACAGCCTCCTGCACATATACCCTCTGATTCAGAGGATTCTCATCATTCAGATCAGGAAGGAGCCCCACGCAAACGCCCTTGGAAAGGGGATAGCACTTCTGCAGGCAAGGGCAAAGCTCCTGCTAAGTCACTTAAATTGTCTCTGTGCAGGATAAACCGGATCCTTTAGAGGGTTCAATTTCCCATCTTGCTGGTCATGGTTTTGAGGATTATGGTGCAACTTACTCTGAGGAGGAGCTTCTGGCGAATATGCTTCAGGACTCCTCCACCTCAGAGTTTGTTACTAAACCCCCTGATACTGGCTCCGGTAATTCTAAGCCCAAGGAATCTTCAGAAATCCTCCTGGATGCTTCTGATCTCCCACTCTTTGACCCCACAATAATAATGCTCTGCCAAATGAGCCTTCCAGACCACATAGATAATTTCTGTAGAATGTGGCTATACAAGCCCTTAGAGAAGGAGATAATGGCTAAGTTGAGGGCTGAATGTCCCAGGCCTACAATCCCAGACAAAATTGACTTAACATGTTGACCCCATGTTGGTCACCTTCTTAACTAAATCTTGAAAGGACCCTCGCAAGGGTATTGAACAAGGGTTGAAAGCAACCCAAGAAAAATTACTAGACATCGCAAGCCCTATCATCCAAATTTTCATTTTAGCAGATGAGGCACTCACTAGTGGTGAGTTTGACCCACATACTGTGTGGGACTGGGCTCAGAGAGCATTATGCCTTCTAGGCAATGCCAATGTGGCAATCTCAACAGAAAGGAGCAAAGCTGCACTTTATAAAATTGACGCCAAATTGGCAGACCTAAGTTCAAAAGAGTTGGGACCAGAAACCAACTGATTATTATTTGGAGACAGCTTTATGTGAGACCTCTCTAAGCATGTCTCAGCTTTTACAACGTTAAACAAAGCCCAGTCCTCACTACGCAGGGTCTTTCGCTCCCAAAATTGGTTTTCTGGGAGAGCTGGTTGCTATAGAGGCCAAGCCACCAGCAGAGCAGTCTTCACAGGCTACAGGCTTTGCCCCACAGATAATTGGGCTTCAGGACCCACCAGACCCTGTCATCGACTGTTCTTCAATAAAAGAGGATCTATTCGAGGACGTGGCTCTGCCTCCCTATGCGGTCGCACTGCTTCAGGTAATAAACCTTTCTTATTTCAATGTACCAATTGCAGGTCGATTAACCAACCAACAGTGGAAACAACTTGAGATCAATGGATCCTACACACGGTCAGGGGGTTTAAGATAGATTTTATCACTTGCCCCATGCAATACACTCCTTCTGACACAACTATGGATGACAGAAGCAGATGACCTACCCTTAAACTTAAAATTACACAAACTGATGAAATTGGTGATGGCCTGCTCCGCTCCTAATGAGTTAGCTCAATTATATATCTGGACGATATCCTTATAAGGGCCCAGGACCCACACTACTACGCCATTACACTAACATGACTTCTGCTTTACTTAAAAACCTTGGTTTTGTCATAAAGTCCCAGAAATCAGATCTGGAACCTTCTCAGGTAGTTCAGTTTCTGGAATTTCAAATTGATTCTATACAGGCAATTCTCTAACTGCCTTACCCCAAAATAAAAAAATATAAAGAAATAGATTCAGAAGTTGCTCTCCGCCCAACGAACTCGCCTGCATGATCTAGCACACATTATAGGCCTGCTCTCTGCATCCATCCAGGCTATATTTCCAGGACCTTACCACTACTGAGCAATGCAACGTTTGAAATGTTCTACTTGCATCGCTCAACTTCCTACGACTAATTCAGTTCTCTGACGGACGAGGTCCTGGTGGCATCACAATACGGTAGCCTGAAATGGGAGAGCGATCTTCTGATCACTACCAGATTTCATCCTGTAACCACAGCTGGTTCCCCTATTTACCACTATAATGTCTTAAAGCATAGAACTTAGCAGACAGTACAAATAGAACTGAAAATAGCGTCAGGTATCCAGGATCTTTCTAGTAAAAAAGATGAATACACAATAGAAGAATCTCGTCTTAAGTGTCCAACTTCAAAGTGCTCAGATAGAGTATAGGGTGAGAACAATATTGTCTTGGGTGTCTGACTCCAAATATACTCAAATAATGAGAAAATATGTATGGCACAGGTATCCTTAACCCTGGTACAGAGAGTAACCCAGGATAAATGTTACCATTACCAAATATCACACTTTTATAAGGATAAAAGACATAAGTAAAATCAGAAGAAAATTATTATAATCAGAATACATAAAAAAATGTTCTTATATCAAGCAGAAACCAGTACATGGAACTGGTTGCTATAAAGCAATATGAAAAATATCGCTAAAAACAACTGAGAGTATAAAAGACAATTTATTATCAAAATTATTAAAAATGAATGCACAATATATTGACCAGTCAGGTGAGGGTAAAATGGGTAATGAAACCTTAGTCCCAGACACAGATGGAAGAGGATGCTGTTTGTGATCTTGTCATCCGAATCCTAATAGCCGGTGAGGACGGCGTCGGTGCCACGGTGCGTTTCACTGCGGACCTCACTCCGAGGGATCGGCACTGCTCGCAAGGTGATGTTGATGTTCTGTCTGGGATCTGGGGTGAATGGAAATTCTTGTGATGATACCCTGGCCGGCAATAGCTGTGTGGACTTCCTTCAATGTTGCCTTGGAAATTCTTGTGATGATACCCTGGCCGGCAATAGTTGTGTGGACTTCCTTCAATGCTGCCTGGAAATTCTTGTGATGATACCCTGGCCTGCAATAGCTGTGTGGACTTCCTTCAATGCTGCCTTGGAAATAAATATATAAATAATTGAGAATACAATATAAAATAAGGATTGTCTTGGAAGCAATAAGGTTTTGCCTTTTTAGATATTTATTATATAAAAATATAAATATAGACATATAAAATCCATTACAATAATTTATTGCAGAGTTTATAAACTTAAACTAGATGCTTGCAATATCTTAATAGATAAACATACCCTCCTGAACATGTCATCATGTCAGCCTCTCTGTCATTATAAGGTGGAGCGTCTGTCTCCAAATCTCCTCTCTGTGTCTTAACATTAAAAGGGTACACATATTTATATCTTAGATGTTTGTAATGGTATTTATTAATTAATGACTTTACATCATAAAGAAAGCATATTTAGTGTAATGCTTTGGGGGCACCACTAGGGGGGGTGTGTAGGAAGACATGTGCTTCTGGCAGTGACATCACAGGCCAGCCTACTTACACTGAATAAAACCAGATGGAGGAGAAAACTCTGGCTCTTTGCCTGTTTGCCTGTACCTGACTGATCATGTAGCACCAGCTCTGACTTAGCCCCAGCCCTTTGGCTGGGGCCTTGTAAGTAATATGTTTGTATTGTAACAGTTAGCAATTGTAATAGCCTTAGCAACCAATAGTGTTTTGTGTAGTATTGTATTGTATAATTATTGAAATTGACATTCCGCTAGCATCTGTTTATTTATTATAGTTATATTAAATATACATTTAATATTACAATGTTTTGTGTATTTTCTATCCACATATTCGACCATAATACCATGAATTATAAAAATATTAATGTTGTTCCGTATTGCTTAATTATTATGTATTAAGAGATTAATATTCATATTTAGGTCACACCACAACATTTGGCGTAGTCGGCAGGATTATGCTTGAATATTGGGGAAAATATAAATGTTATGCATTTTGCTTAAATCATACTGTAAATTGTCTGTCTGTATACAAATGAATAAATGAATGATGATTTGGTTTTAATGGAATGAATGCAGATAGCAGATAAGGATTAGATATTTGTTTTTTAAGGTATCTCTTGTTGTAGAACATAGTGATGAATTATTGTGTTGCTTGTTACGTTTTACCAACCTTTGGTCATTTTTATATATAAAACAAAAAACTATTTTACTTTTTGTCTGACCATGTGGATTTTAATCCACCATTGACCACATGGTGTGAATGAGTTGAGGCCTAGTTTCATTGTTTGCTACCATTTGCATAGGAAAAGACTTTTCACTAAACTAGTTCACCAGGTTTTATTGCTAAATTTGACCCTGTTTGTGTACTAATTTACATTTGTTTGGTATTCATGGATTTGTCTAGTTGAAAAGAGATTTGGACAAAATGTATTAAATTAGTAGTTAAGAAAAAGATACGTTTAGTAAAGCAGATTCAGTGAATAATAGATTTATGTGTGCGTATACACAGAATATTAGTATAAATATATATATGATTTTGACTCATGAAGGAGAGACCACCTTTTTAACAGCTGTGTGACCATGCTTTTCAGCTACAGCTGGGGGAGAATTTGTCCTTGTTGGGGGTGGGTAGTCTTGCCTGTATGAGAAAAAATAAACTGCATTGTTTTGTAAATGTAATTGCCTAAGCTAATCAATTTGTGGAGTGTTTTTCAGCTTTATTATCCAGGACTAAGGAATTACTGGACATATGCAGGAACTGGTAACAAATGAACTGAAAAATGGTAAAATAATTCCTTTGTCCTATTTAGTCTGAATATTTTAACAAGTTAGCATTTTTAACAAAGTAAGTGTAGGGGCTCAGATTAAGATTTATATTATTTTAGAAGCCATCTATAACTGATTTTAATATTTCCATGCTTTGAATTAGGGTGTATCTGCCTAGCGGGTGAACCTCCATAACGTGGGCTGTGATTTTAGTTACAGTAGCGGGTGGGGAACCTGAGCTAGGGGGTATTTAAACGTGTCCGGATAAGGGGGAGCATACCCAATAGTTGTTGTGCAGTTCTATCCTGTATTATTATTTGAAACCCTGTATTACTTATAAGTAGCGTTTTGTAACTTATTTGTAATTGTTTATATATATTGCTCTGGGAAAGGGATAGGCAAAATCTCTGAGAGACCAGGAAATATATTTTAAAAAAGGGCGTATTACACTAGTGGTAGGGTGGCCTATCATGACCATAGAGACCCTTGGTGACTAGTTTTTGTTGTATATTGCCCTGGGAAGGGGATACGCTATTTAATAGAAATTCCTGAGAGACCAGGAAATATACAATAAGTGATACGTGAGTGTACTGGTTAAATTGCAGACATATTGGCCCAGAACCTTTAATCGAGCCGGAAAAGAGGCTGCTGTATGTTTGCTCCTCTATAATTTTGCGGGGGCGGTCACCCCCATGCGGAAAGCCACTGCCATCACAGGGTGGTTAGTTGTGCAGGCCCTTAGCCGCGAGGTGCAAGCATGTCCGTGGAAAGGCTAGAAATTAATAGGGAGTCACTCATAGCTGTCAGAAGTGTTGAACTTTGAGACATATTGACCTATATCCTTTCAGAGGCGGAAGAGGTGTTGTGGTTCACTCCTCTATAATTTAACCAAAGGGTGGAGAGTTATTAAACATGTTTAGGTTGGCTAGAAATGTGTTTCCTGAATTGCAGAGAAGATGCAGAAAGCAGCTATTAGCTGATTGTTTATTTTAAGAGCCAAGTAGAAAATTAAGAAAGTTACCTTGTTGAACAAATTGTTTATAAAATGAAAAGTTTAGGGAATGTATTTATATGTGTATATATGTATATATGCTAAGTAAAGGATTTGGCGGTATACGCTATAAGTGACTAGGAAAGTAATCCTGATCTGTTTTCTTACCTTTTTCAGATATAGCAGAAACCAGGGGTGGACATTGGAACACAGATAGAATATCAGATGGAGACCAGTGTTTAAATGTTGACCTTTGATGAGCTATTGAATGTTTTATTTTATTGTCTATTTAACATGTCTATGCTATGATTTTGTGCATACTATTCTCTTATTTCTAGTGATTGTATTGCAATTGAAACCCTTATGTATTATTGTTGTATGTATGCTTGCCTGGGAAAGGGGGGAATTGACCCATAGGGACCAGGGGGTATTTTTGTGTAAACCAAACTGGGGTGGGAGGGCTCTAACGAGGGAACCCCATTGTCCAGTAGGTGCTTGATTTGTGTCTGTGTAAAGTGCATGAGTGGTTGCAGTTAAAAAAAAACAAAAAAAAAACGGAAGAATGATAAGAGGGATAAGAGAAAGTAGGCATTTTGGGTTATCTATACATGTTTAAATAGAAGGGTGGTAAATAGGAATGTAATTGTTTTGGTTAATGTTTAGATTAAATTGGTTAAATACAGCAGTGATAACGAGTGTTTAGATTAAATTGGTAAATGCAGCAGTAATAACGAGTGTTTGGGTTAAATTGGTAGATACAGCAGTGATATTGTGTTTATCTGTGAATCAGGAGTGTGCTGGATGTGAAGAGAGGTGTGTAGGTATTTATCCAAACGCCATAGGAAAAAATATGGTTAAGACACCACAATCAAATGGTACTTGTGAAGATTGGCACAGTTATTATTTATGTTTGTGTTCGTCATTGCCTGTGTTTTCATTCAAGAACTTTCAAGCAAGGAAATTTTAAGCAGAAGAAGAAGAAGCACTGGACACTATGCTCAACTGTTGCTGTAAGGAGAAAAAATATTGCAGCTAAGAGTGGTGAGAGTCGGAACAAATGCATCAGGAGCAGGACACTGTTACGTCAAGGTGGTTAATGGTATAAAGAAAGAAAAAACAAAACAATGTGACCACAAACACACTAAAGTCCTTGATCACATGAACTGTTTCATTCATCCCTGTCTCCATGCGTATGTTCTATGAGACTGTCGAAGAATAGAGTATCCAGTTTCCAGGACTAATGTTTCTGAAAATTCCAGGCACACAGACCAGCCAGAGGCTACAGAAATCGAGTCGGTCTGTGCCATGATTAATAGGTGTTATGAGTTTGTGGTGTCTAATACTATATTAAGCTCCAAAACACATCCTCACATGAACACAATATCATTGGTTAATCTAATAAAACATGGTTTGAGTTGTTCATTATTATAAGGGTGGGTATGTGCCTATTTCCCAACTGGTAATGCATGTGCTCAATGGTGAACATTTATATAAGCAATAAAATGTTAATGGGTAATAATTAATGGGTAAATGGGTATCGTTCTTCAAAAGGTGGGTTTTGTTGTAGGGCAGGTAGTGTTAAAATGGGGAAGATTCACAATTTACTGGTTTTATAAATGCTTGTTTTATGACATAAGTCAAAGGGTGGTTTGTAATGGTATTTATTAATTAATGACTTTACATCATAAAGAAAGCATATTTAGTGTAATGCTTTGGGGGCACCACTAGGGGGGGTGTGTAGGAAGACATGTGCTTCTGGCAGTGACATCACAGGCCAGCCTACTTACACTGAATAAAACCAGATGGAGGAGAAAACTCTGGCTCTTTGCCTGTTTGCCTGTACCTGACTGATCATGTAGCACCAGCTCTGACTTAGCCCCAGCCCTTTGGCTGGGGCCTTGTAAGTAATATGTTTGTATTGTAACAGTTAGCAATTGTAATAGCCTTAGCAACCAATAGTGTTTTGTGTAGTATTGTATTGTATAATTATTGAAATTGACATTCCGCTAGCATCTGTTTATTTATTATAGTTATATTAAATATACATTTAATATTACAACGTTTTGTGTATTTTCTATCCACATATTCGACCATAATACCATGAATTATAAAAATATTAATGTTGTTCCGTATTTCTTAATTATTATGTATTAAGAGATTAATATTCATATTTAGGTCACACCACAACAATGTTCATTTTAGGACCTCCCTTAACTTGGCAAAGACACAAGGCCATAACTAAAAAGTGCACAGATCATGGGAAATTGCCGGATTTGGTGAATTTCCACCAACTTGGGACAAGATGGCGTCCCAAAGTCTGAACATCTTATTCACTGAATATGGGTAAGCGGTCATTTATTAAAGAAACATTGTATGAAAAACAATATGTTCCATTTCTAACACCTTGTCAGTTTGCAATATCTCTCATAGACAACGTACACAGTTTAAGAAATACAACATTTCATTCTAAAACTTGTAATATTTGCCCATAACAATCCTAGAGTCAAATGTCAGTCTTTTGGGTTGGGGAGCCTCTGGTCCCCTTCAGAACAGGCACTCCATATCAATTGTTTTAAACTCATTGCAGGATCTTTTGCAATCCGCAGTTTTGCGAAAAATGCCTTCAATTGTTCCCTGGTGTTAAGGATGGACAATATTTCGGCATTATGTTATGCTAATCGACTCGGGGGATCCAGAGCCAAACTACTTTCCGACCTCATGAAAGACCTTTACCAGTTCTGCCTGGACAGGAATCTTTCGATTCGAGCGGAATATCTCCCAGGACCATACAATCTGGTCGCAGATTGGTTCTCTCATCATTGGAGGGATGCCAGCGATTAGCAACTGGATCCTCTCCTATTCCATCACATTCACCTTCTATGGGGAACCCTCACATTGGAACTCTTCGCGTCCCATCTGAATCAGCTCCTGGACCCCCTATCCTCAACGGTCAATGCGTTCCTACAACCATGGCAGAGGAGGGGAGCTTATGCGTTTCACCCATTCTCAATGATCCAAGGGACCCTTCACCTGGTCAGAACTCAGAGAGTCCAGATAGTCATCTTAACTCCATTATGGAGAGCCCATACTTGGTTTCCCACTCACCTGGAACTCTCTGTAGAGTATCCCCTTCTCCTACCTATCCACTCGTCTTAGAGGGCCATCTTCACTTCGTGGCTTGGACTGTTTCAGGGGACCCTGGCATATTGTGTATATATATATATATATACATATATGTCAGATTTACCATTACCAGAGGTACAAAGATGAATTCCTCATTGGTTTTCTACCCCTACTTCCTGGACAGACCATCTCTCTGCGTTACCAGTTGTACCCGTCAATACATTGACAGCACAACTAATCTACGTTCTCCTTCTGGACCATTGCTCGTTTCTTATGTTAGACCACACAAACTGGTCTCCTCTCCCATGATTGCATGCTAGATCAGATGGTTGCTAATGCAGGAATTGACCAATCTTTTGGTGCTCATTCAGTTAGAGGTGCGGCCGCATCTTCTGCATTTCGTGCAGGCATTTCTCTGTCGGATATTTTATCTTCCTCAGACTGGTCCAGAGAATCCACCTTTCGGACCTTTTATTCCAAACCTATGACACTCTCTGCTTTTTCTGTTATAGAAGAGCATTAAAAAAGCAAATATGAATCCTTGTGTCTTGCCATAAAATTAGGGATTATTCTAGTTTAAGTGACTGAATAATCTAAATTTTGTTAGAGACAGGAGGCTAATATTTTTCTACCCTTACAATACTTTCTCCCACCCTTCAAGGTATGTCTCAGACTCTAATATTTATTAATACTTGCAAATATTTAATTTCTCTTACCCAAGAGACTATACTTTCTCAGTTCTCTCTTTTTCTCTTAGTGTTAAGTTTTCACGTTGACTCTGCAGCGAGTTTCTAATCTGTCTTGGTACAGCTTGTTTACCTGGTTGACTGCATGAGTATCTTCTGGATCTACTGTTCGCTGATAGTGTTGTGTACAAGGTTGATGCTACTACAGTTTGGCAGCATCAAGAAAGAGGAATTGGGAGGAGTCTGATGGCACTGTATATTACTGTTATGCACTCTGGTTGAATTTTTTACACTAATGTTAACTGTTTATTTGCTGTTGGGAGTTTCAGTAATAAAAGACAAGCAAATATTTGCCTCCTGTCTAATAAAATTTAGATTATTCAGTAATTTAAGATACAATAATCTCAAATCTTTACTGGAACCACTTATTTTTGTGAATCTCTAAGTGCAGCATGTAGATGTTATGATAATATCCGGTAAATAACACAAGTATAATTCTACCTTGGAAATTCTGTATCACTAATATAATATAAATGACCATATGTCTATCTCAAATAATAGATTTTGGAAATCGAGTCAAGTAATAATGGAAGATTATATTTGCTGGGTATATAAATATATAAATATATAAAAACTTAAAATGGTGCTGGGGAAAAGGCATGCTTTTAATGTCCTTGTTAAATACTAGAGCATCATTAAACCACTGCCAAAAATGCTGAAATAAATTTTATGGGAGGTTTAGGACTGGCATAGCCTTTTAGGACAGTGGGGTTATGGTTTGGGCAGCGCTAGGGGAATTTATGATTATCTCTCTAATCTACGGCATGGGTTACACTGATGCACCATTCGCGTTATGTTTGCACAGGATGTTTATTCTTGGTGCAGTTGTATGAATGCAGTGTAATTTAAAACCTATTTAGTATATACTTTTTTAAAGTTGATTTTTTATTTAATATTTTAGTTAATGTTTGTTAGACTTAAGTACTTTTGTATACAGTTAGAATAGGCAAACAAGACAAGTGAAAATAATTCAAGGGTCTGATAATATAAGATGACGGCTCTCTTACTTCACCTCTCAAGATCAATACCTCTTCATTGCTGTCAGCAAATATTAAAACAAAGCCTACAATGATTATGTCAAACATATCAAATAACTTTATACGGAGAATGTAACATCTATGTAAACGAATGTACATAGTATTGCTGTCGTTCACAGTTTTAACCTATTTACTGTATCATAAAATGGATTTGTCTAATTAATGACATTAGTCCTTGTATGCATGCATAATTCATATTCATTGATAAGGTTGCTGCAAATGGATACCTTTTGGAAGAAAAATGATCCTATTAGTGTAAGTTTTAGCCAAATCAAGGCTGACATAGCCTGGTCCATTGTAGGCTTATCGCAAGCTTTCTTAATTGTCATAAGCATTCTAAATTGATTATTCTTGCATTAGCATGAGACATTTCATTCATCAACGCATTGCTTTAAAGGAAATTTGTCTAATGGGAATGGTATCTGCATTAAATACTTGTTGATGGTTCATTTTTCCATAGTTGCTAGAGGGCTGATAGTATTAACTCATAAGAGCTGGATATAGAAAAAACAGATAATATAAATAAATATTTCATGAAATCTTGGTACATATTATTTACATATAATGGCAAACATTAATCTGAACTACTGTAAATAGTGTTTTGATGTGTTTATTTAAAATATTAATATTGTATTTTTTGAGTTTTTAAACATTATTTTCTTGATGTACAAGGATGTATATGTTAATGATTTCCACTGCAAATTTTCACTTGGACTGTGGTGATTAATGTGTTGATGTAACATAGCTCATCAGCAGAAAGGTGATCTAGAATCTGAAGTTATTTGATATTTTATTATTTAATCTTCAGAGAAACCACAAAAAAAATGTTTTTTTTAGAAACATATAGGGAAGAATACAAACAATGCTGAGATTTAATGCAAGACAACAGTATTTATACAGTGAGGGGAAAAGTATTTTACCCCCTGCTGATTTTGAACATTTGCCCACTGACAAAGAAATGATCAGTCTATAATTTTAATCGTAGGTGTGTTTTTATTTATTTTATTGTTTTTTTTAATATAAATATGTAACAGAAACATTCAATTGCATATATTCAAGTGTAGTCTACACAGTTAAAGTACATAATAAAACACAAAATATAATGACATTTATGTAGTGTTATTAGTGGTTAAATTACTATATATTCTAATAAGAAATCGTTAAAGATTAATTAAAATCTTAGCAAGCACTATGGAATCTGTTGGCGCTATATAAATGGCAATAATAATAATAATTATAGTCAAAGAAAGACTAACATAAATGCAAAAACATTTTTTTTAGAAAACATACATGATAATTATACAATATACGAAAGAAACAGACACCTGTGGAGGGCTTGGAGGACTCTTCTAATCCCGTCCCAAGAACAATATTTTATAATACGAGCTAAACAAATTTTATGTTGTATTTTAAATAGGGGATCAACCTATAGGGCAAAACAGCAGATAATATTATATAGCAATGTAAGGTATGTATGGGAGCAACATTCTTTATTTATAATATGTAAACCTCCCATATCTTATTGTATTTTGTTATATTTCCATCATTATAATATACTGCTTTTTCCATTACCCCTTGGTAATTGATCTGTGCTCTTATTTCTTCTATACTGGGAGATTCCTCCTTTCTCCAATATCTAGCTATACATACTTTCACCACCATTAAAATATGAACAACTAGATTTAACAATGGCCTAGGTAGATAAGAAAGGTCAAGGTGGAAAATAAATCATTCTAAAGTTAAAGTAATATCAATTTTCAGATCTGTAAAGATTTCTGTAACTTTCAATTTCAGATGATCTAGTTTACATCAGTCACATCAAATATGTTTAATGAACCAACATTCCTATTACATCTCCAATAAAGATTAGAAGTATTTGGTTGAAATTTACATAGCTTTATAGGCACCATATACCACCTGTGTATAATTATAACCCTTTAAGGACCAAACTTCTGGAATAAAAGGGAATCATGTGTCCTTAAGGGGTTAAAAAAGGTCTCCTGTATGTTCAAACAATGGATAGATTTCCCAATGATTTTAAAAGAGTTTTTCCAAGTCTGGAAATAAAACGTTTTGTCAATGTATTTTTCCCATTCTTTAATAGATTTTGTTTTCACATTTTGATTTTGGGCATAAACCACTTTCCTAATCTTAGTAGATATATCTTTCCGAAATCTCTAAGAAGGAGCTTATCTAGAGGTGAATCATTTTATACTAAAACTTTTTCCGTAAGAAATCTTCTATTCTTACATATGTATATAGTTCTTTAATATCAAGATTTGATCTTATTTATAGATCTAAAAACTTACAGATTTTACCAGCGTAGTAAATATATTTTATTCTCACTAATCCTGCGTCTGACCAACCTGTCAGAGTCAAATCTTGAAGAAATAGTTTCAAAGCTTTCAGTGGAGTATGCTAAAAAAGTTGGTTGTCTGTAAAAAAAAAAAAAAGCTTCTTTATTGGCTCTACAGAGTAAAAGACTTACTAATAACATTAATAACTAGGTTGTCAATCTTCAAATTTCTAAAAATGTTTTTATCGATCCAAAAAAGATAAAAAGAATCAAATTTGCCACAAATCTTTCTTTCATACATATACCAGGGTTTCATAAAAGAATAATTGATTCAGCATTCGAGAAAATGTGAAAACAAAACAGAGTTGTGAATAAGAAAAAAGTTGGGAAAGGATAACCCCCCCTCTGATGTTCTAGTTGTCATTGTTTCAAGGGCAAGTCTAGATAGTTACTCCCCCACACATATGATACAAATAATCTGTGAAATGATCTCAACAATATTCTGGGGACTCTAAGAGGTATTATCCGAAAGAGATATTCTAACTTGGGGAGTAAATAAGATCTAAGAGAATTTATCCTCCCAAGCCAGGAAAGCTGTATTTTACTCGATTTATCTGTCAACTTTTTAAGCTCTTGAAGTAGGTTGTTATAGTTTCCCTGGATCCAAGAACTAATATTAAAATGTATCTCAATACCAAGATATAAGATGGAATTAATAAACCACTTAAATCTATATATATTTTTTTAAATAAAGATTCAACCTGTGAATGTGTGAGATCGTTGTGAACAACTTGGGTCTTATGAATATTGAGTCTATAGTTAACTGAATTCCTCTATACAACTCATTACTGCTGGAATAGACATTTCTGGATAAGTCAAGGTCAAAATTACATCAACAGCAAATAACATTATTTTCTGTTCTTGGCTTTCTAACAAAACACCTAAAATATTATGTGATAATTGTCAGGATTATAATTGATCCAGCACGCAGAATAGTATCACACCTAAAAGGATAACTTTTAACCGGATCTTAGAATGGACGGACGTAACCTACCAGAGAATAGTCAAAATACTTGCCGAGGTCAGGGACACAGAACGTGACACAACGATGAGGAAAGCCAGAAGTCAAGAATACCAGAAAACAGGGAAGTCAAAACAATGCCAAAGTCAAATATCAGAAAAAACACAATCAGGAACACACTCTGGGATAACCAGCTAGTGGAAACCATGACAGGGCACTGACCAAAAGGTGATATGGGTTTGAATAACCCTCCTGAGGCTGTAATTGGTTGTCTTTGGCCTCTGAACCCAAAACCTGCGTGCGCGTCTATAGCGTGATGTCACACGCACGTTGGCATCATCTTTTATGTGGGCGAAGGTGACTTTCCTATTAAAACCGAAACCACAGACACCGGCGTCTCTAGGAACGTTGTACTCGCTGTTGACCGAATCGGAAGAGGTTGGTCAGCAGTTTACCATGACCAAGGTAAGTATGCAATATCTCTGTCGGCATGGCCGCTTAGTTTATGTGCGGCCATACAGGCAGAAGAACGGAGAGCCATGACAATAATCTGATATAAGCTGCAAGATAATTAATGGATAGGATATATAGGAGAAGCGCTAACAGACAGCCTTGTCAAGTGCCATTCCCAATGGTGAACCAGGTAGAATTTAGGCCATTGCCATATACTTTTGCTAGAGGAGTAGAATAAAGAGATAGTGTTAATTCTTTAAAATTTGGACAAGAATTTCCAATTTACTCTGTCGAATGCCTTTTCAGCGTCAACAGTAATAAAAGTGAAAGGTATATGTTCTCTATAACCATGCTAACTCTATCAGCCAGAATTTTAGAAAATATTTTTATATCTTGGTTTATTAATGAAATCAGGCAATAATTACTTATATAACAAGAATCCTTTCCTGGTTTTGGAATTGGTGATATTGTTGCTCTCAGCAAATCTGATGGAAAAAAAATGTTTTTACAATACCCCTTCTCTGCAAATAAATTGCACAGGAGGGGGGTTACCATTGGTTCAAAGGATCTATAGAATTGTGCTGTATACCAGTCAGGGCCTGGGGCATTATTGTTTTTAAGTATATAATTACTTTTTTTATCTCCTCTGCATTAATGGGTTTATTCATATTATTTAGTTTATCTAAATTTAGTTTAGGCAAAGAGAGTTTAGAAAAAAAACAAATCAAGGTCACTGAGTTACTCAGTTGTCCTGTAAATTATAAAGAGATGCATAATAGTTAGCAAATGGTTCTATGTTCTGAGGGGAGAGATTAACTTTTTCAAGTTCTATAATTTTTTTTTATCCCGTATTTCTTTGTCTGGTTTGAGTTTTTTTAGAGAGAGATTTTCCAGCTTGATTGTTACTATTATACCATCTTTTGTTTAAGTAAGTCATTGATATTTTAACTTTTTCTTCTAGTAGAGATTTAATCCGAAGCTGGACTGCTTTAATCTTTAGATAAATTGACTGATGTGGATTTTTTTTTTAATTACATTGTTCTAGTTTTGCGAGTTGAATATAAAGATCTGCCAATTTTGCTCCTCTTGCTTTCCAGATTATTGCATCCATTTTAATTAAATACCCTCTCATTTCAGTAAAGGAGGAGACTGTATTTAAAAGAAGAAAAACTATCACAACAAGAGGACATAGTCTTAAATTAGAGGGACAAAGGTTTAAAAATACCATCAGGAAGTATTACTTTACTGAGAGGGTAGTGGATGCATGGAATAGCCTTCCAGCTGAAGTTAACACAGTAAGGGAGTTTAAGTATTCGTGGGATAGGTATAAGGCTATCCTAACTATAAGATAAGGCCAGGGACTTATGAAAGTATTTAGAAAATTGAGCAGACTGGATGGGCCCAATGGTTCTTATCTGCCATTACATTCTATGTTTCCATGTTTCTATGTTTCATCATGCATTTGATCGTTGCCCAAAGGGCCTCATTAGAAACTTGACCGTTATCATTTCTCTTCAGGAAATTCTTTGCTAAATGTGTTAAATAAGTTCTATTTTGCTCTGATATGAGGATAGAATTATCTAATTTCCATTGCGGCCTACATTTAAATTTAGTATTATTGTCAATTAATACATCAATAATTGCATGATCTGATCACACAATAGGGCCACTTTTTGAACTTACAAATTTATTTAAATGTATTGAGTCTGTTAAAAAGAAATCAATTCTTGAATAACTTTGATGGAATTTGGAAAAAAACGTAAAATCTCTTTCTTTATAAATATCAAATAAATCATAATTATTGAAGGTCTCAAGAAGCCACTTAGATCGAGCTGTATAAACATTTGTCATGCGTTTAGAGATTTTAGAATTTGTATCTAGCTTGACATCTAAGATTGTATTCCAATCTCCACCAATAGGTAAAACCCCTTTTTTGATTTTTCCAATTTCCCAAAGATTTTCTTGAAAAATGAGTGAGAGAATTCATTGGGGGCATATAGATTTACAAGCATATATAATGTATCGTTTAAATTGCAAACAAGAATTAAAAATCTATATTGTGGATCCTTTTCAATATGAATCTGTTCAGATTTGATTTTAGCTGAACATAGCAACACCTCTCTTCCTATAACCAACAAAATTTGCACTTAAAATATAAGAAAATTTTGTGAATTTCCACAAATTTTCCTCTCTCCTCCAATGAGTCTTTTGCGCAAAACAGAGGTCAATTTTCCCCTCGGTTAATGATCTATACAATGAACCCCATTTTTTGGAGAATTTAGTCCCTGAACATGAATTGAAGTTATCTTAATTGACATTATGTATACATTATCTCACGATTAGTCCCAGGAACTCCCCTTAAGGCTTGGATGGTCAAAATCCACCCTACCCTCCTCAGATGTCTCAATGAACAAACAAAACTAACAACAATACATTCTAACAATAAATATACTGGCAAATAGGAATAATCCCATGGAAGTAGCCCTGAGAAAGGTAACATGAGAACAAGAACATTACAGACACAAAAAAAAACAGACAAAAATATAAAGAAACAATCAAAATACATAATAAATTCAGGGATATTCCTTCACTGATGACTGGTAGGTAGAAAGAGAGATATCCCTAAAGAGTTAACCAAAATGATCATAAATAAATTAAATAGCAAGAAGCAATGTTAGCAATAAAAAAACAGTCTATTGTATTGTTCTATTTTATTGTTCTAAGTTCTAATTTTTCCATCTCTAAAATATATTATATAAATGCAAGCCAATTTTTAGATAACATATATACAATAGTTCCGAATATCAAAAAAGTACTCTCTAATACTTATGTGTGGAATATTGAGTTAAAAATAATAATCAAGAAAAATAGTTTGTGAAAAATAGTAAATTTAAAGTATAAAGTGCAAGTGAAATTAATTTCTAACTCTACAAGTGACGACTTTTTATTATATTAAAAATACTCATAGTTTCAAATATCTTAGCACACTGTTGATCGATTGCTATTATAAAATTATATATATTAAGGTGGATTCTTATTTAGTGAATGCAGATTTACTTCAAATATCAAATAAGAAGCCTCTGATAAATCTAATTGTTCCTTACATGAGACAAGAAGTGTTTGTATAACCCTAATATAAATGTCAATTATTAACTAAATTAAATATATTTTTAACAAAGGGTATTCTCTAAAAGAAACTAAGTGCTTACTTCATGTGCAAAATCTTTATACTTTCACTCTTTAGGTGAATAATGTGTTAATGTATAGTGATATAGTGTTGCCTCTTGTATAATGTATACTCTTAACCAATATTACCTAAAGTGCAATATATCCTCAAAAAACACTTAATACCCTAATAATCTCCAAATCAAATTTAAATAATAATAGTATAATTATCCAACACTTACAGGATAAATTAGTAAACATAATTTTCTTTCTAATACCTATAAGGGCACTCTAAGCAATCGGTCCAAAGGCTAGCTTTAGATATAATATCCTAATTAATTTGGGAAAGGCAGGAAGCAGATTATAACATTGTCTAGTCCAAAATGACCATGTTTTTATTCTAGGAACGTCATCCAAAGGATCGTTAACCAACACATTTTTCCCATTGTGAAAGATTATTAATTTAAAAACTCTTCTATAGCTTTTATTTTTTGATCTTAATTGTAACGTTAGATCTTTAAAACATCTTCTTTCCATTCTAATAGCCATAGAGAGATCTGGGAAAACCATGATCTCTTCATGTTCTTTATCTCTCAATTGTTGATTAAATCTTAATTGATTCAAGAATGTGTCTTATACAGAAGAGTTTAAGAATCTAACGATAACATCTCTAGGGGAAGAATTATTATTCCTAGCTTTATAGACTCTGTGGCATCTCTCTAATGGAAAGGCGATAAGCGGTTGTGGATCGACAAATTGAGAAATACATTTAGTAACAGTCAGATAGGGTATAATTCTTCATATCCTCTGGTATTCCTTTGAATCTTAAATTGTTTTGACGGGATCTGTCTTCTATCTGTGTAAATTTATTATCCATCTCCTTTAGCTGATTTTTTAGGGATGTTTTAGGGATGTATTCTGGGACTGAAGGAGAGAGACCTCTGCCCTATATTTTCTAGCTCTTTATTCTGGTCTGCTAATCTGGAGTTAACAGCTGTCACCTCTTTGATGAGTTCAGCTAAGTTTTGTTTTAGATCTTTTTTGATCTTTTCATAAAAATCATCCATCATTTTTGTGAGACTTACATTTCTTATAGCCTCTGGGTGGATATTTATTTCTTATAGCCTCTGGGTGGGTATTTATTATAAATAGGGAATTTTTTTTGCCTGAGTTCTCTCCATTGAAGGACGAGATAAGGATCTTCTATAGAATTTCCATTTGTTAGCATCTGATTTAGGGGAATAAAATGTGTCTATAGATTTGTTGTTTTCAGGATTGTCAGCTGGTGTAGGATTTTTAGGAGGCATAATGTATCAAACTAATACAACTAGCTAGTACAAAATTAAACTGTGAACCCCTCTTAAATCTTAGAATAATGAACTAAAATAAAGCTTAAGAAAAAAAAACACAGAGGAGAGATCTTAATCTGAGTAGATCCTAAAGTCCATCTCCTATTCCCCACTAACAGAAAAGTGAGAGGGGGGGGGACCAAGGAGGAAAATAAAAAGCAACAAGTGTTAAAGGGAATCTCCAGGCACCCAGACCACTTCTGCCCATTGGAGTGGTCTGGGTGCCAACTCCTACTACCCTTAACCCTGCAACTGTAAATATTGCAGTTTTCATAAACTGCAATATTTACATTGCAGGGCTAACTCCTCCTCTAGTGGCTGTCCACTAGAGGGCACTTCCTGGTTTATAGCACAGATTTTCTGTGCTATAGCATCGCTGGAAGTCCTCACGCCATGTGAGGACCTCCAACGGCACTGAACTCCCCATAGGAAAGCATTGAACGCATATTTCAATGCTTTCCTATGGGGAGGTCTAATGCATGTGCATTATGTCTCCCCCGCTGCCGGTCGCGCATGTGCATTATGTCTCCCCCGACGGATGACGTCGGTGGGGGAGGAGCGTGGGCGGACCCTGAACCAGCGCTGAGAGACATGGATAAAGGTAAGTCACTGAAGGGGTTTTAACCCCTTCAGCAACCTGGGATGGAGGTGGGAGGGAGAGGGGACCTGCAGTGCCAGGAAAACGGATTGTTTCCTGGCACTAGAGTGTCCCTTTAAATAAACCTGTGATCTGTCCTCCACTCCCACTGTGTAAGAGTGATCAAGGAAAAAAAATTGGGAGGTGTATTTTAACAGTGAGAGACAGAATAACAAACAAAAAAAAATCCAGAAAAACGCATGTCAAAAAAGTTATACATTGATTTGCATGTCAATGAGTAAAATAGAGAAATAAGTATTTGACCCCTTCAAATTAGTACTTGTTGGCAAAACCCTTTTTGGCAGTCACAGAGGTCAGACGTTTCTTGTAGTTGGCCACCAGGTTTGCTCACATCTCAAGAGGGATTTTGTCCCACTCCTCTTTGCAGATCCTCTCCAAGTCATTAAGGTTTCGAGGCTGACGTTTGGCAACTCAAACCTTCAGCTCCCTCCACAGATTTTCTATGTGATTAAGGTCTGGAGACTGGCTAGGCCATTCCAGGTTCTTAATGTGCTTCTTCTTGAGCCACTTCTTTGTTACCTTGGCTGTGTGTTTTCTGTCATTGTCATGCTGGAATACCCATCCTCAACCCATTTTCAATGCCCTGGCTGCGGAAAGGAGGTTTTCAACCAAGATGTTATGGTACATGGCCCTGTCCATTGTCCCGTTGTCCCCTTAGCAGGGGTCTTGGGGTCATAGGCAGCATTCCTCATACTCCAAACACTGCGAGTTGAGTTGATGCCAAAGAGCTCGATTTTTGTCTCATCTGACCACAACACTTTCACCCAGTTCTCCTCTGAATCATTCAGATGTTCATTGACGACCCACCAAGGGCTGAGGACTATAATGGCCCCGGCCTATTGTGGGAGGCTTTTGAGGACCAGACTGAGTTTGGAAGTAGTGCAGTACTATGATTCTGGGACATCCAGGCACTTAGGTGAGACGTCCTGGATCTAGCTGAAGCGACAAGCCTGGAACCCAATTTGATCTACCTGGTCCTTATGGAGTTTGAGCTTGAACAGGATTACAAGCGACTGTTCAACGAGGTACAGCAGCAGGTTCCAGAAACTGGGGACTTAATAGACTTCACACCTGAGTATGTTGGCCATGTGGAGGAACCTGTGTTTCCCTTACCTGAATCACTGGGATACTGGGCAGCTGTTCCAGATCTCCAACCTCCTGGCTTGGAAACCCAGGGAGCAGAGGTAGAGGTTGTCGGCCTCCCCCTTCAGCAGCAAATTAGGTTACTTGGAATAGAGGCAGTTGGTCTCTCTCCCTAGCAGCAGTGTGCATTTCAGGAAGAGTATCGTCCTTCCTCCCCAGCGGCAGTGTGAGTTACAGGGAGTGGAGACAGTGAGTCTCATTCCCCGGCAGCAGAATGTGTTCCCCAGCACCAGAACTTATTACAGGGAAAGGAGACAACTCATCCCCAACCCCATGTCAGGGGGTGCCCAGCTTGTCTTTCCTCCAGTGGCTGAGAGAGATCCAGGGAGACGGGACAATGGGCACGTATTGCCAGTGGCAGGTATATGCTTCAGTAGATGCAAAGGACAGCTGGGTGAATGCTGCTCTTGCATAAGCAGATTTGTTTGGAGTACCAATTTGGTGAAGGCCTTGGTGGGCTGGATGTTCTGACTAACTTTGGAGTCAACTCGTCTGGGGTCTCCTGTATTAGTCTCCCTCTGAAGCGGTAGAAATATGCTGGAAACTATCCTGGGCTGGAGACACAGGGTTCCAGATTTGCTATTGGGGTGTGTGGGTGTTACGGCAGCCCCCTGAGAGTGTAGTCATATGTGGATAGGTTTGAGTTTGGGACAGGAACCATAGCAGATTCACTGGGAACTAATTTTCTCACCCTGTGCTTATTAGGGGCAACGGGATGACTGGGTTACCCAACTAACTCAGGCACAGACTGATTGGAGGTCCAGTACCTGTTTAGTCTACCTTTAGGGGGGAAGGTATGTAATGGTAGTCACCGTCACTGGGGATGCAAGACAGACACTATTTGTGGGTCCCCAGATTCTTTTTGTGTTTTGGTCACCCTGTGCCCAGTATTGATGCAGGGCATGTTGAATGTATTGATTGTATGTGCCTTTTCCCCTCCCCCTTTTTCCTGTCTTATTGTTTCCCCAGCAGGGTGTTGTCCCAGGGACACTGCCAGACCAGTTTAAACTAGCTGTCCTGTCCTTCCTCAATCTCCCATCAGCCCTTGCTATTGTCTGACCCCCTGTGGAACTAGTCCATATGATTGAAGATTGCTGTGACAACTCAATTAAAATACAAACAGTCAAATCATAGCAGACATTTCACCAAATCCATCTAGTTGATTGCAAGCATTAGCAAGACAGGAGAGTACACTAACATTTAACCCCCAACAACCACATTCCACACACACCCTGCACCCACAATAGACACAGGGTGATTTAAATATAAGAATAGTCCAGGGCCCTACATAAAATGTCAGTATGAAACCCCAGGTGATGGTGGACTACTGTCACATAGCAATAGTGACAAAGAGATGACCAGCAGATATCTACATACAGAGTTACATAGTAGGAATAAGGAATTCTAAGTCACTAGCCAATTTTTAAAAAATCCCTCATGAGCCCAAATAATAAAAAAAGCTAATTAAATAATAAACCATTACCATCCATTTACCTAGTTGTATGTGTTTTTATTTTATTTTATACGAATATTCTTATACTTTTATTTTCTTCATATTACTATTTCTAATTATTTTCTTCCTACTAGCATATTCTAGTTTTATTTGGTAAACTATACTATTCAAAATAGTTGTATTGTTGGTATTGTTCATATCTGATTATGTTAAATCAAATACTTTTTTTGTTAAGTTCCATTTCCCTTATATGGCAGATCAAATGTCCCAAATATTCCTCTATATACATGACATTATATATCTTGGTTAACATTGTTTTGAATGTTCGTTTAAACGTCTACATGAAAGAACCTCAACTGCAAATCTTCAACCTTACAAAACCATTCTATCTGGATTATTTACTAACTCCTTATTGTAACCAACTTAATATCCGTGACATTCTTAATACAATGCAGGGTTACAACCATTTTCGCTAGGATATGCACCTATTGCAAGTGCAAAATAACAGAAGTCCCCAGGAGCCCTTAACATTGGAGGATGCAACATGTTTTCCTGTATAATAAGTTATTTGTCATGCTCCAGCAGTCAACCGAGCCCTAGTATATGTGCACAGGTATAATTAAGTCTATACCAGTTCTCTGCATGACTCTCTGATTACCTGACTTTCTAGTTCTGACACTCCGTTATACTTTGTTTCTGTTACTCCGACATTATCCCTGCTGTTTATTGTAGCAGTAAAATTTAATCCCTTGCATTAATTTAGATTCTACTAAAGCTATTCCATACTTAAAACTAAGAGATTCACATTTTAGAGAATTACATTTCAAAGTTTTGTGAATAAACCCATATTAGATTGTGTTATTTTTACTTATATTACAGACATAGGATCCATTCCACCATTAAAAGGTCACATGCAGTACCCAAACCGTTGCATCGTATACTGGTTTTAGTGCAAAAAAAAGAAAAAACTCTCCCTGCAGTCTAACCCATGTTACCAATGTTTTTGTGATAAACATCAAACAGACTTCCTCATGAAGATTTTCAATAACTGAAAGAAATCACAATTCACAAGTTTGAATACTTCTCATAGAGAAGCATTGGCTTCATGCTTCTCTATGTAAACTAGTATTCCAAAAGGAAGAAAGAAAGGCCAACAAAGGATGGATAGATTTTGGCATTCTATCACAATTCCAACAGATTAAATCTTTAAGAAAGGCTTTAAAAGGTGAAATGCAGTTTTTTGCCATTTTATTTATTTTATAAGGACATACTGCCCTTTTCTCTTGCTGATCAGAATTGAAGGTCAAGTGACTTGGAGTCCTACACCTATTATGACTAAGTGACAGAGCATCACCTTGTCCCAGTTATGGGACAGTCTTTTTCCCATGACTGTGCATTCCCTTATGGTTGATATGGCATCATCCAGTTTAAGAAACAATGTACAAATTATGCAAGTATTGAGATATGCTGCATACTGGCACTGAGCCTTACAGTAGGTCATTAAAGATCATTTGTGTTAAAGGGCAACAAACTGTAATGTTAATGTATCATTAGCAATTGATGATAGATGCATGTAATTCTTTTATTTTTCAGCCATTCTGTTGTAGAATGTGGGATCATTGTCCTGTTGCATGACCCTAATTACTTAATTTTAAGATATGCGAAGGAACAGGTTATTGTTATTATGCTTTATGTAAAATCACAGACTTTCTTTTTTCCAGGACTGTATATTTGGAGAACTGTGTTTGTAGCTGAGAAATGTACCTCATCCATCGTGTGTGTGAGAATGTTTGCATCTGCCTGTGTATGTATGCATGTGTCACTGTTCATGTATGTCTTTGTGTGTCTGTATGTATGCTTAATTGTGTGTGAAAGAGTTACATTTTGTATCACCTGCAATAGTAGGGACCAGTCTGTCTCTCCACCTGAACAAGACTGCAATATTTAAAAACAGAAATCTACCAAAAGATAACAGTGAACTGTATGTTAGTGAGGTCATATTAAGTTGAAGGGACTTTATTTATCTGCCCTCGCAAATTACTGGTGTAACACACAGAAAAAAAGGTATTTGTTCTGTGATAGAAAATGCAATTTATACCAGACATCAGCTAAGATTAAAACTATGATGGAGCAGTAAAGCAAGTGTTGTTATGGATAAAAATTGAGTTTGGTCCTATTGCTGAAAGACTAATTGATCAGTGAATGAATCTTACCCCGAATGTGCTCTCATCTATCATAGATCAGATTGCTTCAGAATCAATATTTGGATTACACTTCTGCCACCGGCAGTTGGAGCAGTCTGGCTTCCAATAACATTGCTAATTTTTGTAGACAGAATTGTTTGAACAGTTTAATTGCACTTTGCAAGGCAACAATAATGGCATAGCAAAATGTTACAATTTAGAGTTCTTCTGGTTTATATGCTGTGTAAATAGAAAAGAGACAGAACATATTTTCTAAAGCAGTTTTAATGCTAACTTAGCAGTGTTGAGTGGTTTGATGTCGTTCTCACTAAATATATATGACAATTGTTATCAAATTCTAGACATGTAGAGAACAAAATAGCGTTTAATTTAATGTCTATTTTAAATTCATGCAGCTACTGTGTTCACTGGTGTTGAAAATCCAGTAATGGAGTGTTGACATGAACATCCTTAGGATAAAGGGTAAAACTTAGTATCTGGACTTTATAGGGATTAATTTATTCTCACAGAGTGGAGATGCAGTATAATTATGTCCTTTATCATGGCTGGATTTACCTTCCTCAAGGCCAGTTACTTCAGTTACTTACTGTCCCCCCCCCCAACCCGTTTGACAATGTGCCAACTCACGTCGGTTGAAAATTGGTAGAAAAACCCGAAAATTATCTGAAAAGTTCTGCGGTGCAAGGGTTAATCATGTGGTGGCTAGACAGGATTTCTTAGCCAGCTGCCACATTAAATTGTTTAAAAAAAATGAATTGGCCTACGTGGGTCAATGTGACCCCTATATTAGTACAAGAGAGGTTTTATAACTCACCCATGCCCCAAGTGAGGGCATGTCTGCTAAACACAATGCAGCCAATGGCCTTAAGACTTTCCCCACACTATGCAATATCAGTCAGAAAACTCTGAATGGTATGTTTATATACCGACCAGCTCTTTAACAAAGCTTTAATGGTGTGGAAAAGCCCTGAAAAGTTGTTTCCGCACCTTGCAAGCTAATTCTGAGCCGAGCCCCCTTGGATTACTTCTTTTGCACTGTGCTGTTTTTTCCATCTGTTTTTATGCAATATTCTAAACTTCTTACTGGGATTGTTTCTAAAACAAATTGTTGAGAAGCCAACTTGTAAGGAGGCCATCCTAGATTTAGTCTTAACAAATCGAGATTTGGTATCAGATATTACTGTAGGTGAAAGTTTAGGATCTTGTGATCACCAGTCAGTGTGTTTTAATATAAGAAAAGTGTTTGAGTCCCACCACACAATAACAAAAGTTTTAGATTTTAGAAAAACAGACTTTTCTAAAATTAGAATATGCATAAAGGAGTCCTTATCAGACTCAAGCAGTTTAAATGGAGTCCAGGAGAAATGGGATTATTTAAAAGTTGTACTATGGAAAGCAACATAAAATTCCATTAGGCTTATCAGTAAGAGCAGAAAAATTTAATTAAAAAACACTGTGGTACTCCGCATAAGTAGCCCAAAATAGTAAAATCAGAAAGTTAGCATTTAGTAATTACAAATAAAAAATAGAGTGAGGAAGATGGACAGATCTATAAGATTAGGCAGAAAGAGGCAAAGCAAGTTATAAGAGCCTCCAAAGCACATGCAGAAGAGATAATAGCACAGTCAGTAAAAAGGGGGATAAAACATTTTTTTAGATTTCAAAATCAGATACAATATGGGTTTACTTTAGGGAGACAATGTCAAACTATTCTTATTGATTTTTTTTTTTTGATTGGGTATCTAAAATAATAGATAAGGGTGGTGCAGTAGACATTGCTTACCTAGATTTCAGCAAGGCTTTTGACACTGTTGCACATAGAAGGCTTATCAACAAACTGCAATCTTTAAGTTTGGATTCCAATATTGTTGAATGGGTAAGGCAGTGGCTGAGTGACAGGCAACAGAGGGTTGTAGTCAATGGAGTATATAAGTAAAGTCTAGTTACCAGTGGGATACTTCAGGGATCTGTACTTAATATCTTGATGGTAAGGTATGTCTTTTTGCTGAGGATATGAAGATTTGCAACAGGGTTGATGTTCCAGGAGGGATAAGACAAATGGCAAATGATTTAGGTGAACTAGAAAAAATTGTCACAGCTGTGGCAACTGACATTTAATTTGGATAAGTGCAAGATAATGCAACTTGGGTGTAAAAAACCCATGTATAGAATATTTGATGCACTACTAACCTCAACATCTGAATAAAGGGATTTAGAAGTAATTATTTCAGATGACTTAGAGGTAGACAGACAATGTAATAAAGCAGCAGAAAATGCTAGCAAAATGCTTGACTGTATAAGGAGAGGTATTAGCAGTAGAAAGAGAGAAGTGATCATGCACATTGTATAGAAAACTGGTGAGATCTCACTTGGAGTATTGTACGCAGTACTGGAGACCGTATCTTCAGAAGGATATTGATACTTTGGAAATAGTCCAGAGAAGGGATACTAAACTGATTCATGGATTGCAGGATAAAACTTACCAGGAAAGGTTAACATTTTCTTAGCATGAATAAATTGGAGGAAAGACGAGACAGGGGGGATATCATTAAAAGATTTAAATACCTAAAGGGAATTAACACAGTAAAGGAGGAGACTATATTTTAAAGAAGAAAAACTACCACAACAAGAGGACATAAATTACAGGGACAAAGGTTTAAAATTATTTCAGGAAGTATTACTTTACAGAGAGGGTAGAGGACGCATTGAAAAGTCTTCCAGCTGAAGTGATAGAGGTTGGCACAGTGAGTGAGGTTAAGCATGCGTGGGATAGGCCTAAGGCTATCCTAGGTATAAGGTAAGGCCAGGAACTAATGAAAGTATTTAGAAAATTAGGCAGACTAGATGGGCCAAACGGTTCTTATTTGCTGTCACAGTCTATGTTTCAATACTTTTTAGGGGGCTAAATAAAGATGGAAGTAAAATAAAATGGAAGAAAAGTGAAGACATCTAATGGTAAGTTTGATTTTTTACAGGTATTCATTTTATTGCCCCCTCCCTATTTTTAGAGTGAGGGTAATAGGTATTTTTTTTTACATTTAAGTGGTGGGGGGGGGGGCTGTTTTTTTTTAGATGCCTAGTAGCCAGGGCAAGGGGTGTGGACCTAATTGGGCCCATAAATGTCAATCCCCTGTTCTTTAAATTGCAGCCCCCACCTGATGCCTACACTAGTGTATAGTGTGTATTGTGTGTGGAAGAAAAATGAGGCTGTAGTTTGTGTGTGTAGGTGTATTAAAGCTGTAGTGTGTTTGGGGGTAAAGGGGACTGTTTTAGGGTTTTATGGGTGGGCACAGGCTATTGTGTGTGTTGTTCAGGATAAAGGGCTGTTGTGTTGGAGTTTTTATGTACATAGTTGGGATATAAGGGCAATAGTGTGGGAGGGAGGTATAAAAATAGATTAAAAGAAAGAATTACATTTATAACCCCCTCCCTTTTGCTTATCTGGGTCCTTGAAGGAAATAATCCCTGTGCAAATGGGGGGAGGGGGAGGAGGGAGGTGTAGTGTGTGTTTTGGGGTAAAAGGGGCTGTTGTGTTTGTTGAGCGGGATATAGGGTCCAGTGAGGAAATAGCAATCCCTGGTGGTACAGTGGGTGCATCATCTTGTAAATCTCTTATCATACTTACTATTTTATTTACAAAACATAAATATAATCCGCAGCACTGTACAGTTGATAAACACAATAGATATGCATAAATAGGACAATAAAGGTAGCTGTATACATTTACATACATTAAGAAAGTGAATTAATACCAAAATTCAGTGATTGCAATAAATAGCTAAGCAGCTTTTCTTTGGATGGCGGTCACTCTAATAATAGGACAAAAAGTCAAGAAAGCCCAGTTAAAGCTGCAATTTGATATTATAACTCACCATATTGCACAAACTCATCCAGAAATGAGGTAATTGACTTGTTTTCTAGTTGTCTCTTTGCTTGAAATGAGGGCCATTATAGCATATATGACGGTAATGTTTTAGAAAACAATATAATATATAGGAAGCAATATTAGATCATTTAGCAGCAAATTTGTACAGACTACACCTGACACTTGACTTGAAAGGGAACTGATAAATATGAAAAAAATAAAAAAAATCCTAATATGATTATGGACAAACATTAACTTGTGGATTAACAGTTAGCTGTTTCAGATGACTTTTTATTGCAGTGAAATAACATGTGCAAAAGATAATTGTGTATGTTTGTAATTGCTTTTGTATTACACAGCCATGTTAAAGTGCTGCCGTCCACCCCATGTGTTCCCTATTAAAGCTTAATAAGTGTGTAGGGTTTACAAAAATACCACTCTTAGTCTCATTAGAGATTTTACCTTTTAGCTGAAAGCAGCAAGGTGAATTGTTTGTGTAGGACTCACCTGAGAGGTTTTGTCGTGACATGGCAGGTGAGCTTGCACTTGAATGGCCATCGGAGTGATACTAAAAAACCTCCAGTTATTTAAATGTACGTAGTGATTTGTGATATTGTGCAATACACTTTTTTCTTTGATATTTAAAGGGGCACTAGAGTCACCAAAACAACTTTACCTTAATGAAGCAGTTATCATTTACAAATCGTAGTGGAGCCCTAGACCTAGCAGGGGCTCTTCTCCTCTGGATCCATGAAAGTAAACTCAGGAACAAGTAAAACACCAAAAAAAAAAATCACACGTCCTCCCCAGCAACTGGACGACAAACAGTTCAAGGAGTAGAACTGAAGTTTATTGTCACATACACAGCTTTTATGCCCTACCCCAATGAAGGGGTTTTAAACACAATAATGCAGGGGTTTCCATCCCAGAAGCCTCTGTGTCTGAGAGATAATTGCCTGAGAAAACTCATCTAATTTAATTATCTCCCAGGTAAAGAAAATCCAACAAAATATCCTGTACCCTAAAAGTACCTCAACCATACCCCAGAACCCCACAAAAAGTGCATTCCCTGTTAGCCCTGATCTGAGTGTCCAACATATACAAGAATCACTCATATCGATTTGGCAGAACGGGAATGCCATTGTGGTAAAATTTTGACCGGCCAGACACGAAGTGTTAGCCCAAAACAGTTTGAGGGAAATAGGTGCCCTGGCCAGTCTCCATTCATGAGGTTCTTGTGCAAACACCATACAAGGGAATCTCTTTATTTCAGGATATAAATGCTCCCCCTGTTTGATAGTTCATATCTCCCGAACATTGTACCTGTAGGTGGTTGGGAACTGGAATGGGCAGCGGTCTTAGGTATACCAACGTTCGTGCGAGTGTCTAGCCGAAAAGAGTTCCAGGCACTCAATGACCAAGTACCGCTGCCCACATTCAGGAGACAAGATGGCCGTCATTCACTCTGCCACGTGTTCGGTTATACGAAATGGCGGCCACCCAGGGGAAGCACTTATTAATTGTTTCTCTTGTGGCTTTTCACTTAAGTGGTCGGTGTCAATGTTCTAATGGGGCACAGGGGTGGTCCTCGTTTGGGAGACGAAGGGATTTCATTCATATGAAGTCTCCAGAATGGCCAAAGAGGAACCACATGAAACAACAGGGGGAAAACACTCTAAAGGTAGAAGTTCTGCTACGAGGGGTATGGACAGCTGAAAAAGGGTAATAAAAAGTGTCTAGCAAGCATCCATTTCGCTACACAAATCATGCCTCTGAGGTCTCAATGCTCTGCAATTTAGGAGTTAAATAACTTTTGTTTCTGGGTACCAGGTTGCGTAGTTCACCACCATCAAGATATATTTCTTGCCGGAGGGGCTAGGCTTAGCTAAGGCTCCCTCCAGGTCTACCGCTATCCAGCTAAAAGGTTCTTCAATAACGGGGAGAGGGTGGAGTTTGGCCTTGTGGCGATATCCCTTCTTACCTACTCTCTGGCAAGTATCGCACATATAGGCAACACCGCCTAATATGCTGTGAGATCCAGAGCCAAAATTTTTTGGGGTAAGCAAATACCTGGTTTGGCTAACCCCTAAATGCCCGGATAGCAGTGTGTTGTGTGCTAACTGGAGCAGGTCCTGCCGATACCTTTGGGGGTACCACTAATTGTCTAGTGGGGATTAGTTCCAACCCAGCAACTGCCCTCTCTGATTCCCGGTAAAGCAGCCCCTTGTCCCACACATACCTCTCACCCTCTAACCCAACCTGACTCAAGGTGATCCTCTCACTGTATACCTGTAGCGTGGGATCTGTGGTAACCTCTTTCCCAAACTCAGTGGGGGCATCCCAGGGTAAACACTCTAGGGGTGAGGAAGGGTCACTTTTCTGAGCCTCCAGGTGTGAGCTGTAGTCCCTGGTGCGGGCCTGTTGTCGGGTGACTACCGGGTACAGTTAATACGGCTGCTCCTGGGGCTCAAAAACTGACGTGAACTTTCCAAGGTCATTCCCCACTAATACTTCCGCTGGCAGTTCTGGCATCAACCCAACCTCCACCATTCCAGACCCTGTTCCCCAATGTAAATGTACTTTGGCAGTAGGCAACCGGTAAACCACTCCCAAGAAAGGTGGAAGTTCTGCTACAAGAGGTACGGACAGCCAAAAAAGGGGAATAATAAGTGTCTAGCAAGCGTCCATTCCGCTACAAAAATAACGATCGCAATGCTCTGCCATTTAGGAGTTAAATAACTTTTGTTTCTGCTTATGCAGGCCTAGCCACACCTCCCCTAGTGTGACTCATGCAGTCTGCATGAAAAAATAGTTTCACTTTCAATCAGATAGGACTTTAAATGTCGTTATCTCCTACTTTGTACATTGAACATTAATTGCATACAGAAGGCTCCTCTAGCAAGCTATTAAAGCAGAAGATAATCAATTCTAAATTAAATAGAATTTGAAATAAAGTGTAACCTTTACAGGAAGAGTTTAGGAAGGCTGTGTAAGTCACATGCAGGGAGGTGTGACTAGGGCTACATAAACAAACAGATTTAACTCCTAAATGGCAGAGAATTGAACAGTGAGAATGCAATGGCATCATTTACACATCAAAACTGCTTAATTAAGCTAAAGTTAATTGTCCCTTTAAGAGTATATAGATTGGAAATGAGCAGATTGCTATATATAAGTTTTTAATGGAGGAGTGTTCAAGGGAGATGTAGATTTATATTTATAAAGTGGTGGAAGAGTCCTCAAAGACTTGTAATATATATTGACGGCAGAATAACAGGGGGGGTGAGGGGTCAAGTAATCATATAGAATTATCTAAGTACCGTCATTAGCCAAATTGCATTAGTACATTACATTTGTAAATAAAAACAAAATAAAACCAGAAAGAGTGAAGGTGACAGATTAGTGGCCTACGCCGTCATTCAGTGTAAGAGGTGTAAACTAAAAAAAGGTATAAAGAAGAAGAGGGTCATCCATTTGACCAGGCTGCAGAATATCAAAATATTGTACCAAGGGTTCTTGGTACATACACAAAAAGAAGGATACATGGTAAGAGTATTTAGATCTGGGTTACTACACGGTCATCTCCTCTGTCACCTTGACTTGTGAAAACCTCTCATTCACCCAAACAGAGGATGGGGCAGAAGGGGATGTAATATCTTTGGGGTGATGGGGAGAGAAATTAAAGGCAACAAAGAAACTAAACGAACTGGGTGTATTTGGGAGAACGAGAATGAAAAAAAGGCAATTACATGCCACAAGACAGCACATGTAGGTGACCACCTGCCAAGAAAAGTGGCAACGAGTGTGAAGTTGTATTAAAAACTATGAATAGTGAAATATTTACATTCATGTTGCTCTAGACACATCTTCCCAAAATTATAGAGCTTCCAACTCTTTTTTAATCCCATTAAGAAAAAGGGGGTACAATTGAAGATGGGGCCTTGTGGCATTTAAGCAAGCCAAATATGTTTTATATCTCCCTGGCCACTTAATGGTTACTTTTGTTTGTTTTATTTCTCCACTCCATCAGATGACATCCCATCCTGTACCTCCTGTTTTATGTGTGGGGCAAGGGGGTGCTACAATTAGAGATTGGGAAGAGGTGGGTAGCGTGTGCCGAGTAAAAACCCATTATACCAAAAGAGGCAGTATGCAGTATAATCACTTCTATACATTCCTCACAGTATATCTAGACAGAGTTAATAGGTTTAAAGTCTATGGTTTTATTTGCTACATGATTTAGAAGTGGCCTTGATCAAATTAGATGGTTCTCCAGTAGCCCAACTAGGCGGTTTAAGCTGTGAATGATGAAGCATTGTTCTGATAATTTTTCTGTTTAACTTTTATTCCTATGTACTCTTATCTTCAAAATTCACATCTTATTATAATAAGTGCGGTAACCTCGCTTTTTGTTCTGTAAATCCAGGAAATTTGGCCTCTCATATAGGAGAAACATATGTGGCACTCGATTTAATAAACACTCCAAGCACAATAGCCACTATAGCTCTATGTGGTAGTTATGGTTAAGTGCCCCAGATGCCTCCTCCCCATGTAAGTTGTCAAACATTTGATGGGTGTTTTTTTTCACCTGGGGTACACAGGGTTCTTCTCCCTGCAAACACAAGCTCTCTTCACTGAGGAAAGCAAAGCCTGGAGATGCAGTGCATATTTAATTGGCTGACAGTAGATGTTTTCATCTAAGGAATGGACTTGCACTGAACGGCTTAGCCTCTGAGAGTAAGAACTTTCTGTTCTCAGTACCGACTTCAGAGAGGCAGGGAGCATGTTAGAAATGAAAATAATATCAAAGTGACTACTTACATGCGGGAGGGGCACTACGATATGATGCTTGGATGCTTCTTTAAAGTCTGTAATATGTAGAGTACTATTTATTCTCTAAGTACATACTGTTTGACAAAATATCTAAAAGGGATCTGGTACACCAATGGTTATAAAATAAAAACAAAATAACATATGTTTTGGTACTGGTAAGTGTATAAGGTGATTTCAGCTTTCCGGACATATTTTTTGTCTTTCTGACATTAATGTTTGCAGTCAGGCAAGCTACTTGGGTACAAGCCATCTCTTCACGTTACCCAAGGACAGAGTATTGAAAAGACGGTGAGGACCTCATTTGAGTTTTTTTTATTGATTTCCTAGAGTCTTCCTGCTTCACTTTAAATATTTTTAGTTTGTGTCACTATGTTACAATAAAGTTTTGCTTGAATTCAGTATCTGAAGTTATGCCTCGTGAGGAATTTGGTTAGCAGTGTACCTCTAAACTGAAAACTTACATAAGTACTGGGTTAGTATGATATTGGTCCAAATCATCCAAAACATAGCTTTAAACTGCCACAAACAGTGAAATAGTGATTCTGCCTGTGAGCAAAATTACTTCTACCTAATAAAAAATAACCTTTCAATTTGAGCCAAGCAATTCTATCACCCCTGTCTGATGCACAGCAGGTGGGGGATTAAAATGTTATATGAATGTGCAGACCCTTAGACCCCAATAATAACCAGAAGGTCCCCAGTGAGATGGAGAAAAATTCTGTAAATTGGTAGAGGCATTCACATTTTGCTAGAATTTTCAACACATTATGAAGGAAAGATGACAAAACTCCCAAATAAAAAAAACAGAAGCTTTTACTCATTGCATTTCATAAGCAGGCCCTTTTTCCCTTTAAGCAAAGATAAAAAGATCTAACTTTGTCTGCTTAATATATAATGCACATTTTCAGTGCTTTATATGTATGGGTTAGCACTTTACATAGTTACATAGCTGAAAAGAGACTTGTGTCCATCAAGTTCAGCCTTCCTCGCATATGTTTTTGCTGTTGATCCAAAAGAAGGCAAAAAACCCAGTCTGAAGCACTTCCAATTTTGCAACAAACTAGGAACAAATGTCCTTCTTGACCCCAAAATAGCAGTCAGATGTCTCCTTGGATCAAGCAGCTATTACCCCACTAATTTGAAATTATATACCTGTATGTTATGTTTTTGCAAGTATTTATCCAATTGCAGTTTAAACATTTGTATAGACTCTGACAAAACCACCTCTTCAGGCAAAGAATTCCATATGCTTATTACATTTACTGTAAAAAAAACCTTTTCTTTGCCTTAGATTAAATCTCCTTACTTCCAACCTCGTGTCCTATGATTAGCCCTGTTTATGAATAGATTTCCAGATAATGGTTTGTACTGGCCCCGAATATATTTGTATAAAGTGATCATATCCCCTCTCAGGCGCTGTTTTTCCAAACTAAAGAGATTTAAATTTTTTAACCCTTCTTCATAACTAAAATGCTCCATTCCTTTTATCAATTTTGTAGCTCGCACTTTTTTAGTGCCATGATATCTTTCTTTAGAACAGGTGCCCAAAATTGCACAGCATATTCAAATTGTGGTCTTACCAGCGATTTATAAAGAGGCAAAATTATATTTTCATCTCTAGAATTTATGCCCCTATTTATACATGACAAAACCTCACTGGCCTTAGCAACGGCAGATTGACATTGCATATTGCTGTCTATTTTGTTGTCTATAACAATTCCCAAATCCTTCTCGTGTGTGGTTATCCCTAGTTCACTACCATTTAGGGTGTAAATTGCTTGTGCATTCCTAACGCCGAAGTGCATAACTTTGCATTTCTCTACGTTAAATTTAATCTGCTATTTTAGTGCCCAGTCCCCCAATCTATCCAAATCCCTCTGCAGCAAGGCAATATGCTGCTCACATTTTATTACTTTACAATGTTTTGTGTCATCTGCAAACACTGATACATGCCTTTCAATGCCCATTTCAAGATCATTTATAAATATGTTAAATAGAAGCGGTCCTAAAACAGAACCCTGAAGGACACTTCTTACCACTTTTCTCCAGCATGAAAATTTACCATTAATGACAACTCGTTGTACTCTATCCTTAAGCCAATGTTCTACCCAAGAACAAGAATATTCATCTAGACCAATTTCTTTTAGTTTCAAGACTAACCTATTGTGAGGAACCGTATCAAATGCCTTGGCAAAATCCAAGTAGATCACATCCACTGCAACACCTTGATCTATACTTCTACTTACTTCTTCATAGAATACAATTAGGTTAGTTTGATATGACCTATGTTTCATAAAACAATGCTGATTATTGCTAATAATACAGTTCTTCCCAATGAATTCCTGAATATTATCCCTTAATAGCCATTCAAATAATTTCCCAGTCACAGAAGTTAAGCTCACAGGTCTATAATTTCCAGGCAAGGATTTTGAACCCTTTTTAAATATAGGAACAACATCTGCATTCCTCCACTCCTCCGGTACAATACCTGAAACAAAAGAATCTTGAAAAATTAAATACAGAGGTTCACTTATTTCCCAACTTAGCTCCTTAAGTACTCATGGGTGGATACCGTCAGGCCCCGGAGCTTTATTTACATTAATTTTCTTTAGCTGTAGCACCTTGTCTCTTCATTAACTAACAGACCCATCTCTGTTTTCAGTGTACCTACACTTTCATTTTTTGTTTTTTTAGAATTGATGTACTTGAAAAAATTTTGGGGGTTGGTTTTGCATTCTTTGGCTATCAATTCCTTATTTTCTAGTTTAGCCACTTTAATTGCCTTTTTGCAAGTATTATTGGCTTCCTTATATCTTATATAGGATGCCTCTGATTTGTCCAATTTAAATGCTTTAAATGCCCTTTTTTATTTTTAATCTCTTGTTTTACTTCTCTACTAAGCCACATAGGTTTTAATTTGTTTCTTTTATATATATATTACCCAATGGTACATACTGTGAAATGTACCTTTCTAATATTTGGTTGAATAGTTTCCATTTTTCCTCAGTGTTTTTATGACTAAAGAGTTTATGCTAGTCGATATGTTGTAGAGCTGCCCTAATCTTGTTAAAATTGGCTTTTTTAAAATTATATGTTTTAATATACCCCAAGCTTTTGCTTTTTTGAGTTTATTTCAAAAGTTACCATAGTAGCGGATGGGCATGAGCTGCCCTGGGACTTGTATTATTTTTAACCTGTATTCATCTATTTGCTAAATGTATATGCAGTAATGGAATGCATTTGTGTAAAATAGCAAAGTTCTATGTGGTAAATGTATTGTATTCGTCTGAATGTTAGGTAGTTTCATTCCCTTAGTTTGTTCGAATGAAACTACCGAACAGTCAGACCTCCCCTGTGTGAAGTGTGCCTTCAATTACCCGTTGCAACATTGTTTCGAACGGGTAATTGACAAGCTGTGTAGCAATCCTTTGTTCTCGGGGGGTGGGGGGGGCGCCATTCGGCAAACGAACACGTGGCGGCGGCCATTTTAAACTCCCGAACAGCGGTGTTTTGCCGTCGAGTGTCTGGAACTCAAAACGGACACTCGACTAGGCTGAGACCTCCATCAGCCCGGTCCGTTCGGTTCCAAACTACCGAACGGCCCGTCGTTCGGTAGACATAATCAACCGAATGAGGGGATTCAGGCGAACCCTCCCCAGCCTCTATAGCTGGAGGCTTTCAGGTACTTTATTCGCCTTTTCCAGGACCGACCGCAGGGCCCAATCGCATGGAGCCCAATTCGGCTAGTTCATCCAGTGCGGTCGGTCATTTTATTCCCTCCATGAAATTCCCGAACCCCTGGTCTGATCTGGGTGATTTTTGGATATGTTGTTCACCCAGATCAGGGGTACCAAGGGATGCATAATTTAAAGTAGTATCCCTAGGTTTAGGGGTACAGCCAGAAAGGGTGGGAATTGCTGTACTGGATTAGGGGATTATGATGCCGGCTGAGGGGAGGAGATGTGTGGGAGGTTACCAGGACAGGATTGGCTATTGTGATAATGAATGTAATCCATCCCTTGCATGGGAGCATGCTTTAAAAGGCCACTGTGGAATAAAGATTTCAGTTCTGCTCCTGATGCTGTGTGTCGTCCAGTCATTGGGATTGCTGTTGGGATACTATTGGATTATTTTACCTGCTGGAAACCCTGCCTGTGGATTTATAATTACTTGTTCCTGAGCCTCACTGGGATCTTAAATGGAGATAATCTGGGGAATATTGTATCTCCGCTACAACCATATTGTGATTACTATTTCCCAAATGCTCCCCTACTTGAATGTTGGTTAAAAGATCAACATTGTTTGTTATAACACGATCCAGACAAGCATCCTTTCTAGTTGGTGCTTGTACCAGTTGTGACATAAAGGTGTCATTTAACACATTCAAAAACCAGATTCCCCTTGCTGAAATACTATTCCCTCTATCCCAATTTATGTCCGGGTAATTTAAAATCTCCATTAATTAACGTGCTACCCCAATTTGCAGCTTTCCCAATTTGCTCTAACAGCAGTTCTTCCTCATTAATATTTACATTTGGTTGTTTATAACATATCCCAACCAATAATTGATTTCCCTTTGTTTGCCCCAAGCAGATATCTACCCATAATGCTTCCACATTTTCCTCGTCACACTCCACACCTCGTCACACTTTGTATTGACTCCTATAGGATACAGGAAGCCAATGTAAGGACTGACAGAGGGGTGAGGTGTGAGAGGACTGATTAGAGAGGAAAATCAGTCTGGTGGCGGCATTCATTACAGACTGTAGCGGGGTGATAAGGCTTTTGGGAAGACCAGTCAGGAAAGGGTTACAATAATCCATGCGGGAAATTAATAGAGCATGGACAAGCTCCTTGGTAGCATAATGCTTAAGATAGGGGTGGATGCGGGCTATGGTTTTAAGTTGGAATCTACAGGATTTGGCAACAAACTGGATGTGAGGCTCAAAGGTGAGGCCAGAGTCAAGTATGATGCCACGACAGCGTGCTTGCAAGGATGGACTTATGGGGATACCACTAACTTGAAGGGAGAGTGAGAGAGGAGGATCAGTATTAAGAGAAGGAAAGATAAGGAGTTCAGTTTTAGAGAGATTGAGTTTCAGAAGGCGGGAGGACATACAGTCAGAGATGGAAGAAAGGCAAGCAGTGACACGCTGCAGGATGGCAGGGGAGAGGTCCTGGGAGGAGAGATATATTTGGGTGTCATCAGCGTACAGGTGGTAGTGGAATCCAAAAGAGTCAATAAGTTTTCCAAGAGAGGCAGTATAAAGAGAAAATAGAAGGGGACCAAGGACAGAGCCTTAGGGAACTCCAACCGAGACAGTATGTGGGGAGGAGGTATTCTTGGAAAAGAAGACACTGAATGAGCGTCGGGAGAGATAAGAGGAAAACCATGAGAGGACAGAGTCACAGAGACCGAGCGATTGAAGAGTTTGAAGGAGGAGAGCATGATCAACGGTGTTAAAGGCAGCAGAGAGGTCAAGAAGAATTAATATGGAATAGTGGCCTTTGGATTTAGCTGCGATTAGATCATTAGTAACTTTGATAAGAGCAGTCTCAGTAGAGTGGAGAAGGCGGAAGCTAGACTGAAGAGGGTCAAGGAGAGAATTGGAACTGGAATTGGAATTGAGGAAGTGAGACACACCTGTACAGACAAGTCTTTCCAGAAGCTTTGAGGAAAAAGGGAGCAGGGATTTGGGACAATAGTTTAGAGGGGGAGGTTAAGAGATGTTTTTTTCCGGATAGGTATTACAGTGGCATGTATAAGGTCAGCAGGGACAATGCCAGAAGAGAGAGAGCAGTTGAAGATGTGTGTTAGGGAAGGCACAAGACATGGGGAGAGAGATCTGATGAGGTGAAATGGGACAGGATCGAGCGGGCAAGTGGTGGGGTGAGAGGAAAGGAGGAGCACAGTCACCTTTTGTTCAGTAGCTGGGGAGAAAGTCTGAAGGGTAGGAAAGGCATGATCTACGCGTGGTTGAGAAAGAGAATAGCAAGGACGGGAGAATTCTTTCCTTAGCTGTTCAATCTTGTCAGTAAAGTAGCAAGCAAGACTATCAGCTGTAAGGTTAGTTTGGGGGGTGGCCACAGCAGGGCGGAGAAGAGAGTTAAAGGTATCAAAGAGACGATTAGGATTGCGGGAGCATGAACTAATGTATACTGTATTTTTTTGTAATATTGTATCCTATTGTAACAATGCAATGTTTTGTGGGTCCAGTACATACTTAAAAAAGAGAAATCTCAATGTATCCTTCCTGGCAAAATATTTTATAAATAATATATATATATATATATATATATACAGGGAGTGCAGAATTATTAGGCAAGTTGTATTTTTGAGGATTAATTTTATTATTGAACAACAACCATGTTCTCAATGAACCCAAAAAACTCATTAATATCAAAGCTGAATATTTTTGGAAGTAGTTTTTAGTTTGTTTTTAGTTTTAGCTATGTTAGGGGGATATCTGTGTGTGCAGGTGACTATTACTGTGCATAATTATTAGGCAACTTAACAAAAAACAAATATATACCCATTTCAATTATTTATTATTACCAGTGAAACCAATATAACATCTCAACATTCACAAATATACATTTCTGACATTCAAAAACAAAACAAAAACAAATCAGTGACCAATATAGCCACCTTTCTTTGCAAGGACACTCAAAAGCCTGCCATCCATGGATTCTGTCAGTGTTTTGATCTGTTCACCATCAACATTGCGTGCAGCAGCAACCACAGCCTCCCAGACACTGTTCAGAGAGGTGTACTGTTTTCCCTCCTTGTAAATCTCACATTTGGTGATGGACCACAGGTTCTCAATGGGGTTCAGATCAGGTGAACAAGGAGGCCATATCATTAGATTTTCTTCTTTTATACCCTTTCTTGCCAGCCACGCTGTGGAGTACTTGGACGCGTGTGATGGAGCATTGTCCTGCATGAAAATCATGTTTTTCTTGAAGGATGCAGACTTCTTCCTGTACCACTGCTTGAAGAAGGTGTCTTCCAGGAACTGGCAGTAGGACTGGGAGTTGAGCTTGACTCCATCCTCAACCCAAAAAGGCCCCACAAGCTCATCTTTGATGATACCAGCCCAAACCAGTACTTCACCTCCACCTTGCTGGCGTCTGAGTCGGACTGGAGCTCTCTGCCCTTTACCAATCCAGCCACGGGCCCATCCATCTGGCCCATCAAGACTCACTCTCATTTCATCAGTCCATAAAACCTTAGAAAATCAGTCTTGAGATATTTCTTGGCCCAGTCTTGACGTTTCAGTTTGTGTGTCTTGTTCAGTGGTGGTCGTCTTTCAGCCTTTCTTACCTTGGCCATGTCTCTGAGTATTGCACACCTTGTGCTTTTGGGCACTCCAGTGATGTTGCAGCTCTGAAATATGGCCAAACTGGTGGCAAGTGGCATTGTGGCAGCTGCACGCTTGACTTTTCTCAGTTCATGGGCAGTTATTTTGCGCCTTGGTTTTTCCACACGCTTCTTGCGACCCTGTTGACTATTTTGAATGAAACGCTTGATTGTTCGATGATCACGCTTCAGAAGCTTTGCAATTTTAAGAGTGCTGCATCCCTCTGCAAGATATCTCACTATTTTTGACTTTTCTGAACCTGTCAAGTCCTTCTTTTGACCCATTTTGCCAAAGGAAAGGAAGTTGCCTAATAATTATGCACACCTGATATAGGGTGTTGATGTCATTAGACCACACCCCTTCTAATTACAGAGATGCACATCACCTAATATGCTTAATTGGTAGTAGGCTTTCGAGCCTATACAGCTTGGAGTAAGACAACATGCATAAACAGGATGATGTGGTCAAAATACTCATTTGCCTAATAATTCTGCACTCCCTGTATATATATATATATATATTTTTTTTTTGTTTGTTTGTTTGTTTTGGTATCTTCTACCTACAGTACCACACATATATGAGCACTCCTTTTTTCAATAACCCTAATACATTACTCCCAATCCTAAACACTCTCATAATCTCTCTCAGTATATAGCCTGTGGAACACTTCTATAACCCATGTCATTATTAATACTGCTTTAATTGTAGAAATGTGATGATACTTTATTAGCATTATTATTGCGTCTCCCCATTTATCTGTGACTTTTAAACTCAAATTTTTGAATTCAGTTTTTTAATGTGAGTTAATGCACATAGCATATTAAGTTATATGTTGAAGAAAAAAAATAATATATCAATGAACGAGGAAACATCTATGGTTGTTAAAAGCACATTTATCAAACCATTTATATTTTGCATTTGCTTATATCCAAAATATAACGTTCAAATTTAAGTAAAAATAAACGTACAGCAAAACAGACATTGAAAATATGGAGATCAAATAAAAAAACTGCCAACCATAAATAAAATATTTCCAACCCTACCCTCTTGTGCTGTTATTTCACAACATAAATTATTCCGTGCTTTTCTCTTTGGAATAGAAATGATAATTTGCACATTGAGACAGACAAATGATTCAATTCTTAGTTACAAGGAGCTGTTGACAATGATTACTGATTCTCATTTCTTTTATGCACATTTTGTGGGGCAGGAAATTCCTGGTTTAGTGGCCCTTCATGTTTATTTTAAAGTAAATCAGTCACTTGCATGATAATTATTGTGTCGGAAGGCCAGTGTAATGTGTCTGAAAGCCATTTTTCCCCCTAATATAGGACAGTTAAGGACCAGATGAAATACATTACAAATCAAATTATTCCTGGTTATTTTTGAACAAACAGGGAAGTTAATTCATAAGATTTTTGAAGGAAGTGCGCTCCATTTAGTAGAAACTCTTTTAAGTCTTTAATCTATCGAGTAAACTAAATTTAACTAAAGTGGATCAATGCTGTACATATTTAGATTAAACTTGAACAAATGTGTTTTTTTTTCCTGTGGTTTGCGTTTCTATGATTTGCAAAAGCCCTTGTTAGGATTGAAATTAAATGATGTAGCAATCATCTTTTTAACTCATGAAAGCTATTTGATTTGTTGATTAAGTACTCCTCCTTACTTCTATTGTTTAATCAAATCTTTTATCCCTGGCTAGTGTTAACAAATTATACATCAGTAAAACGAATATCATTTGTGTATCATAGTACACTGCTGGATTATTATATGATATATTTTAACTTGTACCATATTGCAAAATTATATGCCCCTCTCCCCCACTCCAAAAAACGCAGCCCGTTATTAGCAGTTAATATAATATTTGTATTTTTTTTTTTTTACCTTTTATCCTGTATTCTTATCAGTAGTCTATCACACAAAAGGAGAGGATAAAAGTTTGGGTATAAGGAATCAGCTTGCATCACTGCAAAACCTGTTCTATTTTCTCCAAGAAGCATAAATTCTAGGAGAAAATCTCCTGTCCCTCAGTTTGTGGAGTTTTTAGATTAATAATGTACCATTATATACTATTTATCTTTCCATGTATATTATAGAGCTAACATAACAAAGATGACATCATTGACCTTAACACACTTTACCAATGTGCTGAAGTGTAACACAACACAAAGACACACATGAAAATATACACAGACATTAGTACAGCCATAAATGCCATGTGCACATACTTACACACATTTGCTGTGGATGCAGTTATGGCATCATACACTGCTCTAGCACTTTCCTTCTACTCCTCTGTCATTCCATCTCCAATTACTGATTTGCTAAGTGAGTGTCTGAGGAGTGTTGGATACCATATTTTATTATTTAACTGCTTGACAAGCATATCACTAAGGGGAGTATAACAGAATGATAATAGCTACCGGGTTGAGACTAATAGAAACTACAAGAGTATGGCAACTCACCAACAGCCACGACTATTACCTGGAAGTACACTGATTAGCCACAACATTAAAGCCACCTTCCTATTATCATGTTGCCAAAACAGCTCTAATACTTTGAGGCATGGACTCCACAAGACCTCTGAACGTGTCCTTTGGTATCTGTCACCAAGATATTAGCAACAGATCCTTTAATCCTGCAAGTTGCAAGGTGGGACCTCCATGGATCAGGTTTTTTGATCCAGCACATCCCACAGATGCTCAATTGGATTGAGATATGGGGAATTTTGAGGCCTAAGGCAACACCTTAAACTCTGTCATATTTCTAAAACCATTTCTGAGCAATTTTTGCAGTAAGATAGGTGTGGATTATCCTGCTGAAAGAGGCCACTGCCATCAGGGAACACAATTGCCATGACTACTGTACATGGTCTGCAACAATCTCTAGTTGTAGGTGGTACGTGTCAAAGTAACATCCACATGAAGGACCCAAGGTTTCACAGCAGAACACTGCCCAGAGCATAATAATGCCTCTGCTGGCCTGTCTTGTTCCCATCCTGCTGCCATATCTTCACCAGGTAATGTATATTTATATATATTATATAGTTAATATTTTCAAACCCTTTTGGTTTGTCTTGTTCGTTATTCCATATCTTTTTTGTAAACACTTATTTTTCTTTCCCATAAGAAAAAATGTTTTCTGTTGATCAGCAGAAACAAAGGGATAGTTAAACCACCAACAGCAACATGATTGATACCGATTGAAAAAGTTGTCACTGCACAGTGAAACGCGTCTCGGGAAGGATGATCTACAGGACTTCTTTCACGTATTTTTATATATACATTTTGATTTGTTTAATTTGTAAATTCAATTTATAAATGTGTTATTTTACTTAATAGTCCATTCAACCTTCCATCATCTGCTGTCTAAAGAAGGGTTATTGCCCCCTTGAAGGCACACTTACCTATACACCAGGAGCCAGGTCTAGGCTCCTAAAAAGGTGAGAAGCCACTTATTCACTGCACTTTAAATCATAGCTGTGGAATTTACTACGCTAGAAGCTACTTTGCTTCCCCTGTCTTCCTACCTTCTTCTCTTATATATGGGGACCATATGAATGAGAAGAGGTACAGTGTCACCTTAGTACACACAGGCGGAAGTGATCTGAGCCTATCCCAAGTGGCTCTTTTCCATGTGAGTGTGACAATTGCGATTACTCACTTCAAATTGCTCTAATAGTTTATTGCACTATATTGGTTTTCTATTTTTACAGTTGTCAAAACCATACTAAATTTCTTGAGCTTTATATTATGCATTAACCCTTAGGGGTAAGTGATTATAAATTACTTAATCACTCCACAATCACAACTAGTGGTGAATTATATGTTTATATATTTTCTTTCCACTTAGTTTGTATATCCGTTTGTCTATTTTTTATAGGGGAGGAGAGTCCCTATATATATGTGGTAGCTGCTATTATATATCTATTGCATTTGTTATTTAAACAGAAGCGTCCTTTTAACACACAATTTTTCACTATTTTCCTATATTTTGCAGACTTTAGAGCAATGGGCTATTACATATGTAGTGATATAAGGTAGAGAAGAGTGCTGTTGCCAATGGTTGGTTCAGGAAAATGGGACACACTGAGTGACTCCGAACGCAGTTTATTTTGATCTATTTTAAACCCACCTGCACACAGCTATCATGTAAATTTATGGTAAATAAGATATTGAAGTCCAGCATTTTTCTTCACATATGTAGAGTAATATAAGCTACGATTTATGAATGTATGGACTAGGTTTGACGCTGATGCAGTAAAAACTGAAACAAAAACATATCATTATGTCTAGACTTTGGGTCCATAACTAGTCTATTTTAGGATTAGTTAGATAGGTAAAATCTTACACTCATAAAACAAATCCTGAGCCTATTGTATTTCATCATAAATGTAAACTGTGCAGTAAGATGATCTGTTTGCATTTTATCAAAGCAAATATGTGGGTTAGAGCAATTTATTACTTAAAAATACTGTTTGCCTCTTGTTAATTTGGTGTTATGCGCTGACATTTTATTGTTTATTTTGGAAAAATGAGTCATTTCCAGTTAAATCAATGCCAAACCATATCTGGCCTCTTCACCCTAATCCCACTGGATTACTAGTTAAAAGAATAATTTATTGTATAACCAAAGATAAAAAAATAATCGCAAACTATGAAAGAAATTTGCAAAAAAATGTACAGGGTCAATATTAGTTTTTGAAAAAGTAAAGGCACAATGATAAAACTTAAAGAGAAGTGTTATGCCCCAAAATGTCTTTTTTAATGCATTCAATTCATTGTTGCAAAAAAAAAAAATGCTTTTATTAAAATTTGTGCAAGTATTTCCTAAGCCTTAAAAATATACATTTCATTAGCTACAGAAAAAGCCTCTCTGTCTGATGAAGAATAAACCTTTTTTTTTTTTTGCCCAGAATTTATTATTATTAGCATTTACATGGCACCAACATATTCTGTAGCACTTTTACGATTATAGAAAGGGGATTTTTAAGGGTGAAGAAGGACTTGCTGAGATGAGTTTCAATCCATGAAGATTTGAGGTAGGTGGGTATTCTCTAAAATTATTATTAGGTTGAGCCAACCATCTGATGAGGTTGATTGGAGTTATATTCCACATAAGTTGTTTAGCCAATGGTTGCCACATCATGCTATTACATCTGCTGTGTATTTTAACTCGTACAAATCTCAGCAAGAATATCGCTGGTTATGATTTGACTTGTGGTCCAGCAGGTGCTGGCAAATTCTTACTGAATTTGATAGGACATACATTTGCTGCAGTGACTTTTTAACTGACTTATGTTTCTAGGAAGGGCAGAGGTTACTGAAAAGAACTAATTGATGCTTTTTATTTTCGAAGAGTTAGAGAGTTTAATTGATTGGGACCATTATCAGTAGCTTTGACTCCTTGTGTAAACCTCTCCCAGCCATGGTCAATTTGTCCCGGATGTCTAGTGGTCTTCAAGATTCCTTCTGAACTACACTGGTCTGAGCTACAGTTCGTACGAATTTGGGCAGATCGGGTGATCAGGCGAATTTATTAGCTCGGAGCCAAAATGTTTCTGCATTACAAACCAATTAAAATGTGTAATGGCCGAGTATGTTCATTTTGGGACAGGATTCTGAATTCTGCCCATATTGTCAAAAAAAGAGATGACTGATGGGAAAAAACATGATTAATGGCTAAGTGACAGTCACTAAACATTTATTTTATTCACAGATCAAGTGAAAAGTAAGCAATGTAAGGAACAGGGAGGAGCAGTAAAAAAATAAATAATAGTAATCTATATTTATATATTATAAATTTTAAATATATAATATATACACATATAAGCATGGATTTATTATACTGCTTCTCTTGTTTTTCCCCTCTATTAGTTACCTTTTCTGGCGTGCTTGGTTTGTGAGCCAAATGGTGGGAAAATGCCCCTATCTGTGTACTACAAAATATATAGATACTATTATGTTATGTATATATATTACAGTACACGGATTTTCCCATTTTATGTACCATTTTTGTTTGTCTAATTCTTTCTCAGAATCTCTTTTGTTAACAAAATTCAGGCAAGCCAAACCCCACATGGCCCCAATTTGTCTGTCCCTAAAAATGAACGTCACTGAGGATGCACCTAAAAATGGGCAAGCCTACATTACGGCTAAGAGGCAGCCTCCAACGGATTCTTTTCCAAACCTGATTTTCTACAATAAATTTCTGCCAAACCAACCAACATTTTGACGAAATTTAGTCCTGAAAATTTTCTGTAAAAATGGTTTCATTGAGAGTTAACTGGTATTGGGAAAAGCTTCACTATAGGCAAGTCAGATGTAAATTCAACTAATGTTATGCATTTGAAAATATGTTAAGAGGTTTTATTTTGCTCGTTTTCTCAATAGAAACTATCTTAATGTCACAGTGAATTATTTTGCCATCCATGCACAAAAGCCTCCCAATGCTATCCGATAGTAAAGCATTGTATTGGCTGCGATTATCAATCTCGTGATGTCATACAAGGAGGTTTACCATTGCAACAAGGGCTTAAAGGTCAGTATTTATCATCAGCTGAGCCCTCAAGTATACTGTTTCTTAGCCATTGGTGAGAACAAAATAAAGGAAAACATATTCAATTAACAACAATAAACATTGCAGCCTGCTTATGGAGTCACCGGGCACCTTTCCAGAGTATCTAGTCAATTTTTTAAAAGAATGGTTTAACAACATACCTGGGCACAATTGGGTGCATATCACTAACTGGTGGCAAAAACTCCAGCAAATTGATATTTGAATTACTGATTTTTATATTTTGACTCATGTATGTGCTTTGCTATTAGCCTGAAATCCCAATTTATTTTGTTTTATTGGTTCTACGGTTCAAAAATCTTTATCAACACAAATATACACAAGAAAACTAAATTTTAAATAGAAATGTGACTACTCAACACAATATAACTGCTAACCAGCATGTAGCAAGATGGTCATCGCCTGAACTGGATAGGTGGGTTAAGTATATAATTAGCCTGTGTTAATAGTAGATGTTGAATGGCTGATAAGAATGGCTTTTCCAGAAATCAAGAAGCTAGCAAGTGAAGCAAGAGTTCAAAAATATATATTTTTAAAAGGTATCGAAAACAAGTGGCTAACAGAATTCTTGGAGGTGACAACAATAGGAACTGGTGGATTGATACATTCAAAACAGGGATATCTGCAAATTTGGAAACAATCTCTAGATCTGGCCATGAATACCATTTAGCATATTACAATTTTTGAGTATACAAGAGTAAGAGACTTTGAACTTTACTAAAATCTGCTATTTTCAATTTTTTAAAGGGATTCTATAGTGCCAGGAAAACAAAGTTATTTCCCTGGCACCATAGAATCCTACAGTGCCCTCCTCCCTCATGCCCCACCTCCCGCAGCGCTAATGGGAGTCACTTACCTGAATCCAGCACAGATGTCCCTCGGCGCTGGATCAGGCTCTGCCCACGCCTCTCACCCGCCGGCGGGGGAGACCTAATGCGCATGCACAAATATTAGGATTTCCCAATAGGAAAGCATAATTCAATGCTTTCCTATGAGAAAAAAATCTGACGTTGGAAGTCCTCATCAAGCGCCAGATACCAAACCAAAGGTCTGTTTCAAACTAGAACATCCCTCTAGTGGCTGTCTCATGGACAGCCACTAGAGGTGGAGTTAACTCTGGATAGTAATAATTGCAATTTGCAGGTTAAGGGGCATGTGACTTTGCACCCAGACTACTTAACTAAGCTGAAGTGGTCTGAGTGCCTACAGTGAATACCTACAGTGTACTTTTAAACATTGTCACATGGTGATTAAAATTTGCATATGAAGATTAACTTGGTTAATTAGTAGTGGATAGAATAAAAAGAGAGTAATCAAAATTATCATTTGATGCAACTTTAAGCAAAGGCTATTATTTATAGAAATAACAGAATACAATCATGCTGCTTAAAGGACCACTATAGTGCCAGGAAAACATACTCGTTTTCCTGGCACTATAGTGCCCTGAGGGTGCCTCCACCCTCAGGGACCCCCTCCCGCCCGGCTCTGGGGAGAGGAAGGGGTTAAACTTACCTCTTTCTCCAGCGCCGGGCGGGGAGCTCTCCTCCTCCTCTCCTCCCTCTTCCCCTCCTCTTCGGATGAATGTGCATACACGGCAAGAGCTGTGCGCGCATTTAGCCAGTCCATAGGAAAGCATTCACAATGCTTTCCTATGGACCCCGGCGTCTTCTCACTGTGAAAATCACAGTGAGAAGCATGCAAGCACCTCTAGCGGCTGTCAAGAGACAGCCACTAGAGGCTGGATTAACCCTAACATAAATATAGCAGTTTCTCTGAAACTGCTATGTTTATAAAAAAAGGGCTAATCCTAGCTGGACCTGGCACCCAGACCACTTCATTAAGCTGAAGTGGTCTGGGTGCCTATAGTGGTCCTTTAAAGGAACACTGAAGGCACTTTTAACATCTTCATCTTATTGCAGTTTTTTTTTACTAAATAGAAGGACTGGAAGTGTATCTTCAAACCACTACTCCAAGCCCACTGGGAATCAGTGCCAGGAATCTTACTTTTCTTCTTACCATAACATACAGTGATGTCACGTGCGCATGCGCAGTGCCATCACAGTCGGCCATAGAGATCACTAAATGCAATAAATCTCTATGGAAGAGTTGTTGGTAAATCGTGGCTAGCACTGTGCAAAATAGCCTTCATTTCCCAATGCTCATCTGTGAGGATCATTGAATTGGCCCATCAACCTGGAGGCACACCTTTATGGTGACACATACCAAGGAGAGATTGTAGCAGAGCTGAGGAGAACTTGGCATTGAAGAAAAGGTGGAAAGGGGGGCCTAACTGAAGGGGCATTAGGGTTGTAAAGTTAGGAATACAGGTATGTATTCCTACTGCTCCAGTGTTACTTTAATAAGGATTGTAACTTTTCTGTAAAAAACATTCCAGTAAAAACTATAAACTTTCCAGTAAAAACTATTAAAGTGATTACCTGAATGAGGTGTGCAGTGGGCTCAAAACAGATGTTTCTTCCCTACATTTATGGCAACCAGTGAAGCCATTTTCAAGAAGTGCTCAGCATCATGCATCTCCTTCCTATGATTCCCTGCCTTTCCCTTCATCTCATTAGGAACCAAGTTTAGAACATTTTTTTTTTATCTTTTCCTTTTCCTTTCTCTTTTTTTCTTTTCTACTCAAAATGTAGCTGGATCGTTATCATGCAGGTGGCTTTCCACAAATAGAAAAAAAAAAAAAGTAGATTATAATTGTTTCCATAATCAGAAAATTACAGGATGGGGCTCATTAACTTTTTAATAAATTGTTGTTTTGTATTTCTGTAGCTCACGGTGACATGATGCTATTAAAATGTTTGCTTAAGAAAAACATTTTTCTTAATGCTTTTGTTTACTACATATGTCAAGACATCATATAAACTACTTCTTTATACCACCTGTAGCCAGAATCTTTGTGAACATAGGCATATCTGTAGAAAAGGATGTTATTGCAATGAGTTTAGTTTGGAAAGATTGAAATTTTTTAACCTTTGGATTAAAATTAATATTTAGATTTTCCATCTCTAATAATGATGTTAAACTTATGGGATGTTTAGATATTTTAGCCATGAGAATGTTCCTATTTAGACTGTAGTGGGCCACACACATATAATCACAATAAATAGCATTTAATATGTTTACAGTAATGGAAAAATGAGTTAAACTTCTGTTTTTAAGTTATGGACTCAGCTGTTCTCTGACTTAGCTTGTTTACAATCAACTCCATTTTCTTTTGTTTTGAATTCAGATTTTTTTTTTTTTAAACATAAGCTTTTTCTTGCATTACCACAGAAAAAATATTTAATTTAACAATGAATCCAAGATGGATTACTTTATAAAGCAAGAAGAAAAAAAGCAGGTTTTTGAGCTACTTAACTAAAATAAGGTATCTTGTGAAAATGTACTAAATATTTTTAATAAATCTATAAAACCTTTAGTGATTAATTACTAACAAATGCTGTAATTGGTGATAACATTCATAGTTCTAATAGTATTCAAATAAGGTTTAACCAGAGCAGTGAATATAATTTATGCAACCAAAAAAAAATGCCTGTTTTTTTTTGTTTGTTTTTGCCTTTTTTCTTTAGATATTGGGAGAAATTATAAAACATTTTATCATGTTTTTATGTGTGCATTTAAACTATTCTTTGATACCGTGTGGGCAACTGATACAAAATAATATACTATACTATATTATTTCAGAAGCAGAAATGCAAACATCTAAAGTAAGAAAGTAGAAATGTGTGTATATATATATATATACATACATACATATGCAGTCATTATTTTTATTTTTTTTTATTATTTTTTTTTGGGGGGGGTGGAGTGAGCAGCGCGCATCTTAGAATTCTGTGCCTACAGGCTCCTGGCATGTAAATCCATCCCTGATACATCCTTTCTATAATATGCACTGACAACAGATACTTCAAGATGTTTTTTCTAAATACTGAACTGAAAGAAATTAAAATTTAATTGCAAAATGTATGCTATAATCACTGAATGCTAAACACAGACAATAGATATGTTTCTTTAAATTCAGTGTTTAGTGAGTATTCCATATGTTACATACTCTGTTACAATGCCAGAGTAGTTGATCAGTTGGATGAAAATGGTTGGTGTAAGACCAGAGAGAGGGGTTGAGTCTTGGGTTAGAGATGAGAGAACGATATACAGATTAACGCAATAGCAAGTGTGTTCAGGACGATTATGAGTAGACTGTAATAATGAATAAGGTTAACATTGAGCCTGAGGATACTGGCGCTTCGATGACAAATATATTGGAGTTTTTGACAAGTCAAATAGCATGTTAAAAAATAGCATGTTAAAATAACACATTACTCTAGATTTTCATGCATTGTAAAACAATATGCTTAAAAAGTACATATTCGTGCATTTATGCAATGTATTAACAATCCACTGAGTAACAAATTACTACAGCAAAGAAAGTAATTATTTGATAATGTCTGGGTTTTTTTAAATTAATTATATAATTATTTGCCTTTTGTGGTGTTCAGATTTTGTGCTAAGTGTAAAAAAGTTTTTGTGTTAGAAGCACCAAATATTAAATGAGTATTTTCTATGTGAAATATTGTATATGTGGTAAACACTCAATATTTTTACACTTGTGATAAAATGACAAGATTATTAATATTTAACCAGTTTAAAGACATCTGGTTGTTCACACCATTGAAGCTGAACAGCACTCATGTAATTAACAGTGAGTATGTTTTTGTGTGAAAACATCCAGCATGCTGGAATACTTAAAAAAAAAAAAAAAATGCGAACACAAATAGAAAATAAAAATATTAAACAAATACATTGATAAGACACAACAGTATTAAATACACAAAATGTATATTTAAAGAATACACATGCAAATTATTCTTAAAATATTCTTACAAATTTAAAATATAGTAAATGGGAACTGCTACTTTTTCAAAATTACATGATAAAAAATTAAAAAAAAAATCATCTATAACTTGTGATAACCTTTTGTTTCCAGCAGATGCTCAGTTTTCATTTTCAATTTATATTAAAGATTAAGAAAATTACATCACAACCCCAGTTATGTCTGGGCAAAGCCTGACCAATTATTGTAAATGGGGAGGAGGAAGACAGAAACATTGTCTCAATTATTGACGCACCTCGAGTGTCTGCACCATCCTGTTCTTTCTGTTACTGACCGAGGTCCAGCCAGCCTCAGATCCAGTTAAGCACCTTGTTTGTGAAGGGAGTGTGCTTGTTTGTTTCTACAGAGCTTATAATAATGACTTACAGAAATCTAAGATGGAGGGGCCCTGTTGCATGATAAAAAGGTGTGAATTTCTACATTTAATTTTATTTTCCACACCTGACAAATATTTAATTGTTAGATTTAGAGATATGTAAACACATTATTATATATCATGAGTGAAAGAACTCTTTTAAAATTATGTCATGGTTATGGGAACTAGACTTGCGCATGAATCCCATTCAGCTGGGCTGAACAAATCAAATGCCTGTTAATCGCTGCATAAAGTAATCGATTCATTTGGAATAACGATTGAACCGATTCATTGTGAAGTCATTAACAGGCATTTGAATGGGATTTGTGCACAAGTCCAATAGGAACCAAAGAGCAATCATGAATCTCTCCATTTGCTGATGCATAAATACACATTTACACATTTAATATAGGTCGTAAAAGACACAAGTCTTTTACGTTTAGCATGTAACACGTCTGAGCACAATTTCTGCAATCAACAAAATATGGGAACAAAAAAAAAAATCCAAGAGTTTTAAACAAGCAAGAAAAAATGTAATATGTTGGGGCTAATAATGTGTTCTTTTCAATAAAAAAACTACAGGGATTTGGCCTTGAATTAAAAAATTTACTTTGAATTCACCTTGAATTCTCACTTTAGTGAATAACTCTGCTAGTGTAAATGTACATAGCAACTTAAAGTGATACTCCAGACCCCTAAAGCACTTTAAACACAAAAAGAATTCAGCGCTAGTAATCACAAAATTAGTCAAGGTAGGCAGCAACCCAAATGAAGGAAAACCCCTCGGGTCCTTCGGTGGATAGATACAAAAAGATATGGAAGGGCTGCGCCAAATAAGGGTAGATAGTCCAGTAAAGTATTGCTAGGGTGCCAATAGATGGTCTAGGATACTTGATAGAGTTCCTCTGTGGATGCGTCTGGTGTAGACCGTTCCGTATATGTAAATACAAGAGAGGTAGAGGCGACTAATGGTATAGTATGAAAGTTCAGGGTGTGATAGGTAACAAAAAGTAAAGAACTCACATTCAGGAGAGCTATGGCCAGCTCTGGTGTGGATTGCGTACAGCGGTATAATCCCCGCTTATGGGATATGTAGGGAGGGGTCTCCGTCAGCACCGTCTGGTAGTCCAGAGCTCGAAAAAGAAAGACAGAAAGCAACAATAGTGCTCTCAATTTTGATGTGGTTCAATGTGCAGATAAGAAGAGGTAAAAAACTCACATTTGAGGGAGCTATGGCCAGCTCTGGTGTGGATAGCGTACAGCGGTATAATCCCCGCTTATAGGATATGTAGCGGCGATACGTCCGTCAGCACCGTCTGGTGATCCAAGGCTCCAATATAGAAGAATAAAAAGCAGCAATAGTGCTCTCAATTGTGATAGGTTAAGAGAGTAGTAGAGAAAATAAAATAATACTCACAAAGATAGAGCAGAGGTACTGCTCTATGGATAGGCGCCGGTGGTATGATCCCCACCTAGGATTTCTTGGAGTACTGGAACTTTAAAATTGCCAATGGAAGTAAAAGTAACCAGGAAAGGTTAAAATGCCAGGAATAGGTAAAAACAAAAGTTGTTTAAAGTGCATAAAGAGTGCAATAAAAAGAGGATTGGTACAATAAAGTAGCCAAAAAACTTTTATTGATCTAAAATACACAGTAAAATACAGAATTAATAACCATAAACGCGTTTCACCATTCTGGCCACTTATGGTGAAACGCGTTTATGGTTATTAATTCTGTATTTTACTGTGTATTTTAGATCAATAAAAGTTTTTTGGCTACTTTATTGTACCAATCCTCTTTTTATTGCACTCTTTATGCACTTTAAACAACTTTTGTTTTTTAGCAATACTTTACTGGACTATCTACCCTAAAGCACTTTAGCTTGCTGAAAAGCTTAATGTGTGAAGAGTACGCCTTGTTTTTTTCTTTTTGCAAAAAGTACAGATTTCAACATAAATTTACATATTATGAATTTGCCTGGTTACAGCCCCTAAGCTTTCAAGCAGACAACAAGTCATGCTACTGGTTTAGTTAGCTCAGTGAACCTAAACTCAAGAGGCAGCAATTGCCCAGAGCACCTGCCTTGCAAAGAATTCTCATTGAGCTGCAATGGAAAGTCTGTGATTGGACAGACACAGTCCAATCCAAGTCTGGGTGGGGTTAGAAGATGAGGGCTTGCAAAGGTAGCAGGCAAGAGACCTTTATATTTTGCAAGATGTTTTAGATATAACCCTAATAATAAAATGCATAATGAAATGCATGCATGATTTCATTGGTGGTATATCTACTAAACAGTCATTTTAATTTATTTTATTTGGGCAGTGGAGTGTCCCTTTTAGTTAATAATTGCAGCAGAGAGACTGGGCTCTAAAACCATCCCATCAGAGTTAGAGGTTTTTAGATATATGTTGTTCAAGACTATATTATATTGAAATAAAAAAAATAACTATTGAATGGTATGTCTGTTTCTTATAAACTGCAGTCTATTTGTCATCACTATGAAGCCGTTTGCAATATAAAATGAGATTTTATTAAATGCCCTTCTCAAGTGGAAACAATGCTATCCAGGAATTTCTTTTACATGTTCAATCTTAATTGAAAACGTAATTTTTGGTTTATTACATGGGGAACTGCTTATTGTATCTGACTGTGATTATTAATTTGATCAGAGTAACATTCAAGACACCAAACGACTTGCGCTTTTGTGATATCTGTGAGTAGATATTTGATATGTAATCTTTCTTGCTGTTATCAGCTATTGCCTTGAGGTTTTCATTCAATCATCATTTGTCTAGAAGCTAGCTCTTACAATAATTAGTATAAAATCTACCATAATTAGGATCTTTGCTTTTTCAGTAGGTTTGGCTAAATTTTAAAATCTTATTAGATAAGAAATATACAATGAGTACTACCCATACACCCATTCTTCTCTGAATTAGATACATATTGCTGATGGTTTTTTTGGCACTATAATTGCGTTTAAAATGTTGAACTTGAACATTGATATGTCTTCATTAAAAAGAAAATATACATTCTGTTAAATAATTTGCATTAACTAGCACTATAAAGAGTACTAAATTATATAGCATTTTGAAGGTACAATTGTTCACTATTAAAGGGACACAGTCACTATAACCATTTAATCTCTCATCTCATTTAATTGGCTATAGTGCTTGGAATCATCTGGTGTTGTCCCTCCATTCAAAGCTAAAGCATTTTGAGCACTTTATTTATTACTGTCATTTAGAGAGTGCCAACATATTCAGCAGTGCTGAAATAAAGTATTTTGCCAATCACAGCCAAGCCCAGGCCCTGCTGTAGGTATGGCTAGCAGACTTACATACTTCCTTCTAGCCATACCAATTCCTATCAGCAATGATAGATGTGATAGGCTCAATACAGTCAACTGACACTCACAGCCAATCACTGACACCCATTGCTGGTATGGCTACCTCATTAGTTCAAGCAACTTTGAGAGGAGGGGCTGCTGGGGACTCTCAGAATTAGAAATGTATAGAAACAAAATACAAAATATCTGTTTGTTCATTTTTACAAAGTTGAGAATGAGACACCTATGTTTACAGTTAGAAAATAATATAAAGACATGATTGTAATTTTGAAGCCAAAGTTTGAATGAAAGTTGGATGGCAGCAATGAGCAGCAGGGATTGACTGGATTGGCTGACCACTTTCCACCTATTGCAGACACCTATTGCTAGTATGAGTTGGTATGACTAAGGGAGAGTGTAAACTCTGCCTTGGACATACCTCCTCTAAGGCATCTCGGTGAACAGGTATGTCCATTCTCTGTTACTTTGTTCAAAATGGTTTAACACTGAAAGGAGGGATTGTGCCAGGGGTTCCAAACACTATAACCACTTCGGGCTCATTTTAATTATTTAATGACTAGAGATATGAGGATTTACTACACCGCCTATTCAAACAATGTTGGTGTTTACCATTAATCAAGAAATTGTATTTTCCAATATCATAAAGTTTTTTGACTAGTTATCTTGTCAGTGATCAATAGATGTGTTGGGTTTTTTTTGGGGGGGGTGGGGGGGTGGGAGGAGGGTTCAGTGAAAAGATGCATTATAAAAAAAAAATCCAGCATTTAACTAGTGGCACAATAATAAGGTGCAGGGTTGAATCACTAAGCAAGTTTACCAAATAGAAGTATACAAGTTCACAGCTTTCTGACTTTTCCAACACAATTTTGTAGCAGTAGTGTCATTTAATGTTTTGTTTCAACCAATTTTTTTTTATTATTATTATTTTTTTTTAATGAAAAATTCAGTGTAATATGTAGCAGAACACTTTTATCACTGTATTAGTTTAATTAACTGAGTGGTGCTATATGGGCACAATTTTTAACTGTCACATTAAAAATTTGTTAACTAAAAGTACAGCTGACTCAAGTAGTAAAAGTATATCTGTCATTTTCTCTCGGACTGAAAAGAAGGGGGGAAAAAAAGCTGTGATTAATTATTACAAAAAGAGGCAGACAAATGAAAATAAATGTAGTTGTTCCATATTTGATTTATTCGTTCTAATTACATGGCAGTTATAATTTCAATAGCCTGCCAGAGTTCATAGCATTTGTTATGTAAAGGATCATTAATCTCGTTAGTAATCATTATGAATATAATTTTTATCCATGTTATACTGTTCTGTAGAGGGATAACAAAACATAATGAACTGTAGCATTAGATTAATCTCATTCCTGCATTAATTTCCAATCTCACTTTCATCCACGTTTTGCCTTATAATGTAGAATGGATTGAGTTATATAGAACAGACAGCTGCTTTTATACAGGTGCCTCTTTGCAAGTCAGTGACAAAAGAAATAACAGGTTTAAATATGTGTTAACACTCCGTTAGTTTGTATAATTGCAATATGGCAACGTGTAATGAAGATTAAATTAGTCTGTAGCATATGCAAGTACATAATTAAAGAGTAAGACAAAATAAGAGAATGTCAGGTCTGTCTAAAGATTTAACCCTTTTAGTCATGAGATCACAACAAATAACAGCAAGCTGATTTCCAGCCTTTGTTTGTATAAAATATATAAAAATATAGATAAACTAGAAGAATAGATAAACAAATGTACATATTCTGGGGGCTACAATCTGTTTGCATTGTGCCCATTGTGTCTCTATCTAATCGAGGGGTTCCCAATAAGTAGATCCCTAGATGTTGTTGGACTACAACTCCTATGATGCTTTGCATACCTTTAGCATGCCTTTATAATGACAAAGCATCATGGATGTAGTTTTAAAACATCTGGGGACCTACCTTTTGGGAATCTCTGATCTAAGCCATCTCTATCACTGGGACCACAATCCTCCCCTCACATTATACCCACTGACTCGTCATCAGATGATGCACCTGCAACCAGCACCATTTGAAGTACTTTGCAATGCACTACAGTGGTAATTCGCCATGGTCACTACTGGATCACCAGCTAATTCTCCACAATTCCAAGGCCAGGGATTATAAAATTGGTCATCTTACTTGATAAAAATCTTATCTTGTAAGCCTACAAACAGAACGCATTTTTACAATAATTGCAACCTTACTTTTCAAGATTATTCTTCAAAGATTTCCCAATCTGCCTCATCTCTGCACACTGCTTTCTAAAGGTTATATTGCAATTCAGCACAAAACTGTGATTTATTTTGCAGAATACGTTACAGAATTGGTTTCGAGAGGTTTTTCTACTCTGGCAGATCTCTTCTATTTCAGTTTTGGTTTTTTTAAGTTTGGGAGGCATACATCAACTCCCTTGATGCGTACACACAAAAACTCATAAAAAGTATCTGAATATGATATACCTCTTGGTATATCCTTTTAGTCTGTGTTAAAACATACACTTTGCAGGAGGCACTCTTCTTGTGCTGTATTTGTTGCTATTATGTTTAACTATTAGTTGACTTTTTACTTTATTGTCTTATGTTACCTGTTTGTCACATGTAACTTGGGCTCCTACTTAAAGGGTTACTCCAACTACCACAACCATTTCTGCTTCTTGAAGTAGCCATGGTGCTAGTAGTCTGGATGTGGAATGTTTACGCTTGAAACAATGTTCATCCAGGGTTATTTGCACTTGTGTGCGCGAGGCTAGTTACACCCCAGCACATGTGACTTAGGCAGCCTGGAACTCTGGAAAGTAATAGATATGTAAATGTTTTATTCACATATTAAACAAATCTTCTTATAGATGTGACTTCAGATTGTTACAATAACAACTAATTTCCAGTGTCTGAGTAAGCAACATGCAGGCTTTTATCCTCCACTTGATTGATAGTATCAGGGGTTATGATTTTTTTTTATTTTTTTTTGAAAATCGCTTGTCCAAGGGACTAAAGCAGCAGCCCAATCTAATTGTCTGCCATGACAATCTACTTGTCCCAAACACAAAATAATTTCAGGTACAAAGATTGGGACCCCTGCCAAGAGCCCTGGACATTGACAGTAAACCATGAATTAGGGCCTTGATTTTATATTTTTTTATAAGCTTTTCAAATGATTTCATATTTTTCAGGATGATTAGTTTGAAAAATATTTTTTTTTCATTTTGATATTTGATGATTAAATATATATAAAAAATACAAAAATGCTCTTGCACTCACGCCTTAGTGTCCCTTTGTAAGCGGGTGCTAGCAAGCCAAGGCTGTATTATCCATTCTTCCAAATAGGTAGCTGCACTCACGGATTTTAAAAGTCCAAAATGTATTGATAAATATTTAAAAGGCGATCAACGTTTCAGTCCTGCACAGAGGACTTTGATCAGGATCAAATACAATCATGTAATATGTAATATGTATATTTGGTGTGTGCTGGCTGTATGTGATGTGTGTGATGTGCAGGCTGAACGTGAAGTCTATGGTGTGTGCTGTCTGCTTGCTCTAGGTAGTGAATATGGTGTGTGTAATGTATGTATGGTGTGTGCTGACTATATGTGATGTGTCTGGTGTGTGCTGGCTGTGTGTGATGTTGTGCATGTGCTTGCTATATGACGTGTGTCATCAGGGCCGCAATCAGGGGGTGACAACCATAATGGTTGTCATGGGCCCGGCGGCCCTGGGGCATCTGCACCGGGGCCCATCAGGTGGCCCATGCATTTAAAGCCATCCGATGGGCCCTATATCTTCAGGGGCCCGGTCAGCGCTGCGGCCGGGTAATTGCGCGACCGGGCCCCTTTTAAAAAAATTGCGGCTACACCGCAAGTTCTGCAGGGAGGAAGTGACAGAGAGAGAGGAGGAGGAGGACAGAACAGGGACACCAGAGGCATCCACTCCCATCATTCCCAGCCACCCTCCTGCAACTTAAAGGTAAGAGGAGGGTGGCTGATAAATGAGGTGTGTGTGTGTCTGCAAGTATGTGTGTATGTCAGTATGTATGTCTGTGTGTGTGTATGTCTGTATGTATGTATATCAGTATGCATGTATGTCTGTGTGTGTATGTCAGTATGTATGTGTGTATGTTTCTATCTGTATGTGTCTGTGTATGTCAGTATGTATGTCTGTGTGTGTGTCTGCAAGTATGTATGTATGTCTGTGTGTGTGTGTGCAAGTATGTATGTATGTCAGTATGCATGTATGTTTGTGTGTGTGTATGTCAGTATGTCTGTATGTATGTGTCTATCTGTATGTATGTGTGTATGTCAGTATGTATATATGTCTGTGTGTGTGTGTGTGTCAGTATGTATGTGTGTATGTATGTATATATCTATCAATATGTATGTCAGTATGCATGTATCTATCTGTGTGTGTGTATATCAGTGAAGACTGCATTTACCATCCTGCAGAAACAGCCATCACTCTCAGGCCTCACTTCACAATCAACTCAGTGAAGACTGCATTTACCATCCTGCAGAAACACCCATCACTCTCAGGTACTGACTGAAGCTTGGAAGATACTCCACCTCCCGTATTACTGGATTGCTACAAAATTCTCATGTGTTACTATAGAGTTGTTACAATTGATACCTGTAGTTTGCCACTGTAATGTTATGTGCATGCAGTGTGTACCAGTGTGTCATTTAATGGTTGTGACCAATATTTCATGTAGACAGTTATTAATATTTTGGGTGATAGAATTTGATTGCTAAACTTTTCAATAGTCTATAACACATGCCTACTCTGCCCCTCCCCCTCTCCCTCTCACACTCTCCTTTTCCCCTCCCCTGTCGTAAATACCTTCATTAATTGTTCTATCTCTATTCCTCAGGCCTCACTTCACAATCAACTCAGTGAAGACTGCATTTTTTCTCCCCACTTCCCACGCCCACCCAGGCTCCCCTTAAATATATAGCATGCTCCTCCAGCTGTTCGAGATTCTCACCCAATTACCTGTTCATTCCCCTAACATCTTACCAATAGCTGCTTCTCTGTTAACTCTTTCAGCCATCACCTCCAAACTTCCCCTGCTACCTTTTGTCTCAAATCCCCCTGGTATCCTTTAGATTGTAAGCTCAAGGGCCATCTAGCTAAGCACTTTGTATAAAAGAGCTCCAATGGCTAGATATCAGCTTACGGGCAGGGCTCTCTTACCTCTTGTATTTGTTTGTGTATATTGTACGTTTCTCAACTAATTGAACAGCGCTGCGGAATCTGTGTGCGCTTTATAAATTGCAATAATAATATTAATAATAATAAAAATAATAATAATAATAATATCAGTATGTATGTGTATGTATGCCATTATGTATGTATGTCAGTATGTATTTATGTGTATGTGTATGTATGTCTGTTTGTCAGTATGTATGTCTGTCTGTATGTATGTGTGTGTCAGTATGTGAGTATGTATGTACAACAGTGTGTGTGTCTGTATGTCCGTGTGTGTGTGTATCTGTATCTGTGTGTGTCTGTGTATCTGTATCTGTGTGTGTGTCTATATGTGTGTATGTGTTTCAGTATTTGTGTCTGTTAGTCTGTGTATGTATCTGTGTCCTTTTGTGTCTGTGTGTGTATATTCCTGTGGGCGGGATTTGGAGGCGGGCACACGGGGGCCCAGACCTTGAGCTGTGTTAGGGACCCCACAATTTCTGATGGAGGCCCTGTGTTATGCATGTGTGTGATGTGCTGGCTTTATGTGATGTATGTGTGCTTTCTGATCACTGTATGTGGTGTATATGTGTGTTGGCTGTATGTATGGTGTGTGCAGGGTACATGTAATGTGTGTGCTGTGATGTGCTGGCTCTATGTGATGTGTGTGCATATGCTTGCTGTACGATGTATGTGTTGGCTGTATGTGATGGGTGTGTGGCATGTGCTGGCTGTAGGCAGTTGGTGTATGGTTTGTGCTGGCTGTATATGTGTGATGTGTGCTGACTGAATGTGATATGTGCTGTGCTTACTGGCTGTATGGTATGTGTGTGTGTGTGTGTGTGTGTCACTCCTGGTTGTATTGACAATGTGTGTGGTGTGCTGGCTGTATGCAATGGGTGTGTGGTGCATGCTGGCTGCATGTGTACTAACTGTATGTGATAGGTTGTGTGCTTACTTGAGGTATGGTATGTGTATATGTGTGTGTTGTGCTGGCTGAATATGATATTTGTATGTGGTGTGCTTCCTGACTGTATGTGTGTGATATGCTTGCTGTATATGATGTGTAGTGTGTTCCGACTGTATGTGGTGTGTGTGTGTGTGTGTTAGATGAGTGCATGCTGGGATTATTGTGCTGCTGTTCCCTGACTCACTTAAGAACACTGGACCTCAAGTCAGCGATTCCTGAAGTGTGGAGGTACAGGCCTTACACTACTTGCCTTAGCACTATTCTGCCCCAGGGCAGTTCTGCTGCTTTCACATAGCAGGGCTACAAGAATAAGGAAACTGCTGGATGTCAGCCGATATAATTTTCACATCACTGAGTAGATCAGTGCCACAATTGGTTGCAGAATCTTCATTTATAGTTGTTATGGGCCACAGGTTGAATGCTTATCATTAACTTAATCACACTTTTTTTTTCGAATTAAAGATCTCCTGGGTTTCTTGGCACGCAATTTTATTATTTACTAGTAACTAGTTTAGCACTATAATATTTTTTATTTTTATCAACACACCTTGAAGCTATGGATATAATGGCTGCATTCATTTTAAATTTGGAACGAAAGCTGGGCAAAAAACAAAAAGTGTTATGTTCGTTGGGAAAACTCAAACAAAAACTCCCTGACAGATGTAATGAAATTTTTTTTTATTTGTGGCAAGATTCACAAACAAAATGTGTGACAATTGTTCCTGCTCTCAAAATTATTTTTTTAGCAAAACATATATAAACAAAAAGCAGTAGCATAATATTTTTAAAGTAGATTGCAATATTTGATGTAGAAATATATGTTATATATATAATACTGCATTCAAATGCCAACACTACACACACAATGTTCCAAATATAGAATGTCTGGGCACACCCGTGGTTTCTTCATAAGGCAGTTTTTAATAGAGGAGCAAAGAAAACAGACAACGTTTTGGTCCTCTTATTGGACTCTGTGCTCCTGTAATTAAGACTGCCTTATGAGAAAACAACGTGTGTGCCCAGACATTCTGTATTTTGAAGATTGACTTTATTTGCAAATTGGCCTTCTTTGTTTGGAGGCACCTTAGTGGGAAAATCCCCCAACAGTGTGTGCATTACACTACACACACACATACACCATGCATTTAAAACACCAACACTACACACATATATATCCCTGCATTCACATACACAGACATATCACATCTACTCCATACTACAACAAATAAAAAAAGATAGAGATTTAATAAATTGTGCTTAATATATAACGAATATGAGTTCTGAAAGTGTCAACAACATTATGATAAATGATGTTAATTTTTTTTTTTTTCCAAATGTTGGGAACTATGCCAGTTACAAGTAGAAATCAGGGACAGCAGGCAAACAGAAGCACACCCTGCCACCAAGAGCAGAAGCAGGGCTTGCCTGCAGAAAGAGAGTTCACCAGAAGCCTTTGGCAAAGGCAAGTAGGTTTGTGTCTGGAGTTTTTAGGCACAAATATTCTGCAGCAGATAGGTATTTGCCTGCCTTGGAAAAATAAAAAAAAATAGAGAACCACAAAAAAACAGATCTACGGGAAGCGGGGAAAAGGGGGGAACAAAGGCAAGAGAGCTGTCAGACAGACTGGGAAAAACGGTACACAATAAAGAATAAGATGAGAGGCAGCAAAGATGGAAAAGGCACAATGCCTCAAATAGTACAATAACTTTGTGTAATACAGTTAAAATAAATTAAAACACTGTGCAGCTGGAAGGACACTCACAGGATAGATGACAACACAATCAACTTTGGGTGTCTCCCCTTAGATTGTTTGGAGGGCTAGCCAATGATCTCCTCCTGTTTATGTTCCTTTAACGGACTCCACATCAAAGTTTATTTACTTGGACTCAGGAAATGTATAACAAATGTATGCTTTATTAAATTAAATAAATAAAAACAAAAACAGGTCCTACATATTTCGTCTCCACATGGGACTTCCTCAAGAACCAAATAAATAATATGATATAAATAAAAACAATATCATTAGGGAATCCCTTAGGGAATAGTAGCATACCTTCCCTCCCAAAGTCCAAACTATATATAGGGCTAATCCCTAGTCCATTGGTGGTTAAGTGTGTGTGTCAAACTTCCAGCTGATCTTATTTTTCTTGTTTTTCCTGGGTTTGGTTTCTTTCAGTGCGATCGCTCTGGAAGGTCTTTGAGGTCCAGCTTCACCATCTAGTCCCCAGTGAGGAGCAAATAACATAGGAAATTGATCTTTTCCATCTTGAAGTGCATGTAACACACCAGGGAATTCAAGAAAGGTTGATTACAGGTCTTATCTGACCACCCTTTTTCAGAAATAGGAAAATGTTTCTCACATGTGTCAGTAGTCATTTGTGCTCATTCTACTGCCCTTTTAAGACATAGTTTCTTCAGTTCTGTCCCCAGCCTCTCCAGATAAGACATCTGTCAGACCTGGAAAAAATAATAGGAGGAAGAGGACACAACTGCCCCAGGTTACTCAGAAACTCAATGTGGTACTCCCAAACTGTTCGGAGCAACCAGGTGTCTGAAGTGACAGTGGCCTATGTCACGGCAAGGGTGCATAATTAATTGTTGCACTATGGAATATTGTCATTTTTTGTAATCTGTATAGGGCATAGATGAATTGGCTGCTTGGTAGAGGTGGTATTATAAATTCCAAAAGGGTTTAAATTGATTGGGAGGGCAGAAGGTTTACAACCTCTTTGAATCTGGGACTCCAACAGAGCTACTCTGTAAGGTGTGAGAGGTCTCACATAAGTGGCCCGGAAGTCTGGTTTAAATATAAACCAACTCTCTAATTAATATGTCTAGATTCCCTCTTAGATAGGAGGTCCTTGCGTCCCAGTATCATATCCAAAAGAAACATTAATTCGTACCCACAGATTAATAATTAAGCCTTATTTATTTTTTATTATATTTAGAATGGGACAAGCACAATCTTCTAATCAAGCCTAAACATGATTTGTGTAACTTAACCATAGGGGAAGGGATTGTGATGTCTGATATATTGGGTCACAAGTATGAAGTGTGAAATATCTATGGATTGGCAAAATGTTAACAAATTCATAGATGCAATTATAATTTCTGTGGCAAGTACATAAGAGGAGATAGAACCAAGTGTTTCCATTTGGATTGATGTTGGTCTGGAGCACAAGGGGGTGGTCACCTAGTGCCTCTATAGGTATGCCTTCTCTCCAGCTTCAGGCCAGGTTTGGTAATCCACAGGGTATATATCCAATTATACTGAGATGTGTATTGTACTTGCTGGGGGCCAACATCTAATTTTGAGTGAGTCACCATATTCCTTGTCAGAGACTTTGAAAAACCTAAGGAGTAAGTGATTAGGACTTCTGTTATTTTATCCCTTTTGTTTTTATCTGTTGTTGGTGAAACTAATTTGATCGTCATCTATATTTTTGAATGCACTGTGTCTATTTTTTGCTCATAATAAATATTCCTTTATTACGTTCTCCTTTTGTCTGGTAAAGAATTACATTACTTGAAGAGATTAATTAGTTTTTTGCAATTGCTTAAATATGTTGCTAAGTTATATTTGGTGTTTTTTTTATTATTAAGTTACCTGGGGGACCAAGGCACCCCATTTATAAATTGTCTTAGTGGTGGCAGTGTTAAAATAGTAATATTTATATTATTATGGTGTAGTGAGGGATTTTATCATTATTTCTGGTCTAGTGCAGACTAATAGTGAATTTAAACCCTTTCACCACCACAACTACGTCACGCACACTCTTGAAGTAGGGTGCGTTTGTGACAGCCTAGGCTAGAGAAAAACGTATGAGCTCTATTTATAAAAAAGCGTCTTTTGCTTTAATACCATGATCCCAAAATGTCAGGGAGTGGTGGAAATATTGTAATTCTGCAGCTTTGGTGTACAAGTGCCATGTCATAAAATGAGGTGTATCCCGAGTGGCTGGCATCGGACATGCTGTGCACTTGCTGAGAGGAGTCTGCTACAAGATCCTTTCCACGTGAGCACCCGGGAGTATGTTAAGGTATTGTGACATTACCTTACTGCAAAGAGTTAGTGCCTATCAAACCACCAGCCTTAGTGGAGACCTGCCTGGCAAAGACTTTGCACAGAGTGTTGCGCCTTGGCAAGGGCTGTGAAAACCCGTGCATGTCTGCCCATATCCTTGATGAAGGACTACCCAAAAAGTAAGTCCTCTGCATCCTTATCCATTTTGGTAAGAGCTAAATTAAATTTTGTACAAGATGGCCTCCCTCCTCTTGATGACAAGGAAAGTGACGCTACTTGCCAAACTTGCCCATTTCCACATTTGGTGCAGATCAATTGAATGGCCATCGCAAAAAGCAACATCAGCCAGTACAATGAGCTTGGTCAAGAGCCCAAGCATGTCTAATAGCTTGTCCTGCACAGACCTTCAAGGCTGATTCAAACTCTTTGTAGGGATTCTAACCCAATTTAGCAAGAAATTGGACCATAGTGGGGTCCACTTCAGGTGTCTTGCATACTTTGCCTGGAACCAAGGGGTATTGACATTTGACTTGGAGCTTACTCCATATAGCCTTAGTAAGTGCCTAACCTTTAATTGCAAATATTGAGCAATATTGTACCCACTCTGCTGTGGGATAAGGATAAGACAAACTGCCTAGACTGGGACATGCTGAAAGCCACAGGAAAGGCTGTAGCTGACTAGCAACACACAGGAGGCAAAGCAGGAAACCACCAGGGCAGGGTTATAGATTTGACATCACTAGAAGTAGCACGTCAGGGAACCAGGCCAGAAACAGGAAAGCCAGAAGAAGGGGTACAGCCTAGTGACACGATCGTATGAAGCCTCAATATTGCGAGAATTTGAGATCGGCATGCTGCACCAAGAAACTGGCTAAAAATTGGTAAACACTAAAGAACTTGAAGTCATCACAGGGGAGCTAAAACAAGCATTCTTTAGTCTCTGGAAGCCGCAAGAACGAAAAAGCTTGGCAAGGCCAAAGAAGGGAGGAAAGATGGAGAACAGCATTCAAGAGATACAATGAAACAACATAAGGTACAAGGAGAGAGACAGAGAAGCAAGGTGAAAACCATTAGGAAATAAGGTACAAAGAAAAAGGTCCAACAGGTTGGGGGCAAAATTCATATAAATAGGGGGCAGGGCCGGACCGTCAAGATGGACGGTCGCAAGAAAGGTCTGGTCCTGCAACATATGAACCTTTAAGTCCTAAAACAATGATTTTTTACTTATACACTGACAGCAACAGTGGCCCTCAACGTGCAGAGGGCACTGGATCCAGGGCGAGGCTGGCTCCATGAGTTTTAGTCCCTTGGAGGAGAAATCTTCACTATTCCAGGTGGGGCCTACTCCAGCGGTGAGTGGAGCGGACGGCCGCTGCTCCACTATCCTGCCTATCACTGCTCAGCCAGGGGCTCAGACCCGAGAGAAACTGTCCCTTTCACCCCCCCCCGGATCAGTGAGGGTGATCCCGGTCCTCAACCTGAGGCCCTGACTGCTGCAACACAACCTAGTCATAGTGACACCTCCATCCCGACCCGCAACCCAGGTACTTTACCAAAGATGGTGGAGGCCATGTGCGCCAGTGCTGAGGTCGGAGGGGTCGAAAGTCATCTCCCCGCACTCACAGTAAACATCGCAGATCGCAAGCACAAGCTGACCCGACACCTATGGCAGCCAGCTCTAAGCACGCACTCCAATACCCTTACATGACACCTACCTTGCAGACAGGTCCGACACAGACAGGAGAAAGGGAGACACAGCAGGCCAACGCACATCAAATGGCACAGACCACCGGAACTCAGCACGCGACACCCTACTCTCCAGATGTATCGGAGATCCGGTTCCCCAAGCCAGATGCTGCATACCCCTCCCGGGCTGTCGTACAGCACCTCCCAATCAGCCCTGCCGGAACCACAACATATCCAGATAGCCGGACTACAGCAGGAACACGCTAAGCCCACAGAGGGCATAGGCTAAGCAGAGATTTACGAGGACACCTTGCCAATGTTACCTGATAATCCGTGCAGCTAGTATGTTTAAAATGTAAAAATATGCATGTGTTATGTATCATCAGCTTGTTTTAAAACTTATTTGCATATACCCACTCACATGCCCACGTAACTCACAGTGACCACACATTATGTTTTAGTATATACTTTGGACATGTTCGACTACCCTGTGACCTAGCTACTTAACTAAAACTTTCATTAAACGACATAAAAACAAAAAATGAAGCATTACTATCTAGGAAATGTAAATCAGTAATGTTAACACTGTGATATCCCTGTATTGTATTCCACTTGTACATTTCCCTTTCTTTATTCTGTAACACATCTCGCATGCCTTAATAAAAGAAAGATTGACAAAAACAATTTTCATATAAATAATATATTTAGGCAAAACACACTAGAGAGATAATAAGAACCTAATTTGCATCCAATTCCAAGGGAGCATCAAAGAAAGAGGAAGTAGGAGTTGTGATTTAGGGATGGCTATTCATGAGGAGTAGAGTTTGTGAAGCACGATACGAGCCTGTGTCATAAAACAAAATTCAGAATGTATAACCCATTTAAGAGAAATGTAGGTAGAACTCAATAAGTAGGGATGCTGTGAAAGATTAGAGATGAAGGAATATGATAGCATATGAGAGACCGAAAAGGTTTTACGGACACAAGAAGCATGTTGTATGTAAACAGTACATTGCAAGAGCTTAACTCTGCTGCAATATTTTAGATCATCAAAACTTCCTGAAAACAGGGATGCCAATACAATTAAATACACAGCCTTGGCAGTAAATGTTTTAAATGGTGACGGTTTCCTACCTTCTAGATACATGAACCCATAAGCAGGTGTTTTTGTTTATCACTGAGAGGAAATGACTTTTCTTACACCTAATTTAAACTGAAGCTATTCACAGTTTAAATGTTCAGTAACCCACTCGTGCAGGTGGTCTTTCTGCCAGCCAGTGGTTAATCTTCCCTACTGGATAGACAGATTAAGTGAACAGGCTGATTTAACCCAATTTACTAAAATAACAGCTGCTACAAATTGAGGGCAATTTTAAGAGCTCCCACAAACTCAACAAGTTTCGTTGATTTCCTGCAGATTGGAACATTAGAACGATTAATTCCAACAACTGCAAAAATATGGCAGGTTCAAATTATTCAACATGTAAGTAGAAGAATTGCCATTTAACAGCTTGTCACAATAAAATATATTAGAAGAATTCTGAACTCGATAGGTTAGTTTTAGCAGAACAGTTTGTTCTCTGAACTTTTTAGCCAATTACTGGAACAATGAATATTTTTTACAGCTTAGCCAAAGGCATTACCTGTTTTAATAACAAATTAACATAATAGGGCTAATTTTATTTGAAAATTCTTAACAATTAATAAAATTTAACTCTAAATTATGTTTTGCACCAAGTGTGTTTATCTCAGCTTCTAAAATGTGTCCACTGACACAGCAGTGCTGTACTAATTAAAATATTTAGTTTTTTGTCTTTTTGTGTTTTTTGTTTTTTTTTGCTGGCTTTCAAAAACTAGAATCACTTTATTTTACCTGGATGAATCTACTCACTGAATTATTAAAATATGTTGTTTTTTACAGAATGTGAAATTTATGAGTCCATGAGCATTCATTCTTGTATAAAAAAAATCCGTTATTTATTTTAAGAGTGTTTAAATATAAGATATAACTGCACAAAATAAAAATGGGTCAATTGGTAAGGTGAGAAGTGGACCAAAAGATAAGTGCTGCCCGAGGGATTTAAGATTGTGCACAAAATCAAAAAGTCACCTGGCCACTATCCTAAATCCCTATGCACATTTAAATTGCATGCGTTTTTAGAACAACTACAATTGTCATTAAAGTGCAAGCTCATGTGACAGCATCAAGGCAATCCTATGCTAACAATTCACATTGTTGCTTCCAGCTAAAGGGCAAAAACTCCAGGCAGAAAGGGACATTTTCTAAACCCATACAATTCATTAACACCTAGTAATACAAACATGAGGAGGACGTCATCTTTTTAGTGTAAACACATATAAAACCAAACAGAGAAAGCCACTGCACTCCGACTTCCACTACTTTTGGGCATTAGCAATGCTTCAACCCAAGAATAGTGGAGGCTTAAGTGAAGCGCTTATTTCTGAGTGACTTAAAGGCACACTCCACTGCCAAATACAACATAAATAAAAATCACTGTGTAGTAGACTTGCTTGTATTTAATTATGTATTTTATCATTGGGGGTAAATCTAAAAACAGCTTGAAAAACTGCATTTCTCTTGTCTTCTGCCTTTCAAACCCTCGCTATACAACCCCAGGTTGTCCATTCACAGAATTCCCAATGCAACTCAATGAGAAGTCTTTGCAAGGCAGCTGCCTCTTGAGTTTAGCTCCACTCAGCTAACCAAACCTGGAAGTCAGTGGAGTTTACCAGGTTAAGTTATAAAAAAAAAGTGTAATTTTCTATTGAAATCTGCACTTTTTGGAAATGTAAAAATAGGATACACTCTGCACATATGAAGAATTTCAGCAAGCACAAGTGCTTTAAGTGTCTGGAGTATCCCTTCAATGCCATGAAGTCTAAATCATAGCTTGGCAGTCTAAACTATGGTGAGGTCCCTCTGGTTTTTGTCAAACTGTAAATCAATATAAACCAAAAGTATCTGAATTTGTTGAATTCTACTGTCACATGGTGGTGGTTCTATTAAATGAAACTCTTAGGTTACTAAATTACTCTATTACATTTTCACAGGTGCAGTAACTATAATATAAAGATCAAAGAGAATCTTTGTGAAATTAATGAGACACAGGGATCATGTAACAGAGGGCTAGGATATGGATGTGAATACAGAGCTAGTTTTAGTGAAAACGCATACACATACTGATCTGTGCTTTACAATAAACTAATAATTTTCAAAGCGGCTTCCAGTGTGAAATAAACATGCTTGAAGTCATTTCTGTAAAGACAGGGTTGGATATATGTGTAATGATTGATCTGTCATCTGAAATCACATTATTACAGTGAAAAATGTGTTTTAGACGACAGCTCTGCTAGTGCCATTAGCTGTGTGTTTCAACTGTATGCTGTTACTTAATATATCTAAATTCTACTATCTTCAAAATGACACAGACTTTTATTAAAAAGTAAGTACTGTGGCGGGATCTCAGAAATAAAAGGTGTTTTTCTTGGTGTCTATAGGTTAGTCAGGGATACGACTAGCATAATCGCCATACAGGTTTTATTACTCTTTTTTACACAGTATGTGTAGTGACAGGTTCACTTTAAGAGGTATCAGAAATAGATAACAAATAAACAATGTTATAATGTAACACATCAATGTTTACAGGGCAAAATAAACATGGTTGTATCTGTATCATCTACGCAAATGAAATGACAGTATATGTGTATTAATATGTCACCCACAGGTCACGTATTCTCAGAAAAAAAAAACAGCTCAGTATATCTTTACAAAAATACACTAGATATTTAACAAGATATTTAACTTTAAAAAGGATTATTCAATAAACTAGAAATTATGGAAAATGCACGTGGAATTGGCAAAAGACACTGTCTGTCCATCTGTCTGTCTGTCTATCTTATCTCCGTGTGCATGTTATGGTGTTGTCAGCCTGTCCTTTGATTTTTGAGCAGTGGAATTAGATAATATGTAAGTTAGGTTGCAGGTTAAAAATTGTGAAACTGTGCACGTATTTTGCAAATAGTTGCGGTGCATAGGTTTGTGCTCAATTAATGAGTAGGTTCAAAAACCACTATATACACATTGTATGCAGCAATCATAAAGCATTATGGCAATGAATGTGTTAATTAGGAGCTACAGCATCTTCATGGCTGGAGTCACTCTATATTTTCATGGTGCAACACAGATCAGTGAGTAATTTATAATTTGACATTATTAACATGGTCGTGTTTAATTGGAGCTCTACATTTGTAATTATTAGCTGTGGACAGTATGATGGCTGACAGAGTTCAGAATTTGCAATTCCTAAACAGCTGTGGATGCAAATAAGCAGAGATTCAATAAACCAAAGATTCTATGAACATCTTTACTCAAGATGTTGACCATTGATCATATCTTATATTCTGACTACATACAGGCTTATTTACTAAAGCGCGAATTCAAAGTAAATTTCAAATTTAAGGTAAAGATAGCCAAACTGAAACACAGCTGACTTAGAGTACAGTTTAGCTGCCTTAACTTTAAATTTGAAATTTACTTTGAATTTAACTTGAATTCTCACTTTAGTGAATCGTCCTGATAGTCTTTACTGTTTCTTTACACTGGCCATAAACAATGTATTTAGCTTGAAGATTTTATTCAGGGCAACATATACAAAATGAGAAATATTTGTCATCTTCATCTGTTTCTGTTTGTAACATTCTACCACGAATAAAAAAATAATAGTAAGGGTCATTGGTTTTTCATCCAAGTTATGATGAAGTTACTTGTTTTTTTAGCACATAGACTGTACAAAAGAGGATTCATGTTTATTTGTTACTATTGAATTTTTGTAACACAATTCTACAGAAATTTGTATACTGTTACAAGTACGTGAACGGAAAGCTTTAATTGTTGAGAAAATATATTTTCTTACCAAGTCTAGAATTGTCCCACATGTCCTCATCTTCTAGTCATGAAATTGGCATTTCTAAGAAGAAATAATATTGCTAAATTTAAAAAAGACTTTAGAACTTTCAAAAAAAAAACAAAAAAAAGATTTGGTAATGTCTAAATTAGTCATGGCACTTGAGAAAAACTTCAATAAATGTACAAACTTTAGTATTATACAAGGCTGCCTTTATTAAGCACAAATTAAATCTAATCAAACTGGGGCTGAATGGTCTAAAATATTTTAAAAAGATGGGTGAATAGCACAGCCATCCCTCTGTGATAAAATCTAGAACAAGTTCCAAAATAGATAGATAAAGGTTGGCAGGACTAGACTTGTCAATTAAGTCAGGATGCTTAGATAACTTCTCATACCCTCTCATACAAAAAAAAGCACTTAACTAATTGAAATTCAAATCCATAATGGCACTGAAATTAAGTGATATACTCTAGATTAGTTACCAACCCAAACCTTGGGGCACACCAACAGAAGCATTTCAGGATTAGACACTTCCGCTCCGCGGACAAAACTTGGACTATTGGTGTGCTTTGAGGACTAGATTGGGACTAGACTACAGTGAACTTGATACTTTTACTTAGTTTACAAGGCATGGTTAGGTATGGACCAGTGGTAACATAATTGTAAATACAATTTGGTTTAGGTAATAACAAAACATATAGAAGTCCAATGTTCAAGATCAAGGGGAAGCTTTTAAACAGCATTCTTAAATATTACAGACAGAGTTCAAGAGGCAAAAATATCAGGGACAAGCAATATCATGATTTTTTATGTGACTGTGTTTAAAAGTTGGAAACAGATGAATATACAAAGAGGCAGCCATTCAACAGTTTAAGATAATGAGGACCAAATTCAGTGTAAAACAGGCCTCAATCCTAATTCAGAAACCAGATATAATAATACGGCAATGTAACAAGGTGGGTATAACCAATAGTCCGTAATGTTCAAGTATTGGCAAAATAAATACAGACATGGTACCTTTTTTAACCCCTTAAGGACACATGCCGGAAATATTCCGTCATGATTCCCATTTCTTCCAGAAGGTGTGTCCTTAAGGGGTTAAAAATAAAGAAGAAGGTTGCACTCAATCACAAAAATATATACAGGGTGCTAAACTGAGCATGGGTCAGCATACCCCATATAATCTACATTTAGGAGAAAAAAGTCTCATGCACTCACTGTGATATATTTAAAGAAGGTTTATTGGCGGATCCAATATACTTTTTTCTCCTATATGGTACCTTTTTAAGACATAATTAAGATTATGGGTTTATTCACATATGGATTTATGTTGCCTCTATAATAATTGCTATGATTAAGCAATACGTATATTAATACGCTGTTGACAGTGATGTAGGACCTCAACATTCAAGTAAGTTTGTGACAAACAGTTATATGCCATGTGCAGATTATGCAGCATACTCTTCATTGGTCTCATTTAATCCTGAACTTCCCACTTGTGATCCATACTTAATGTTAATGCCAGATGTTTCTTCTTGATATTAGTACCTCTCTGCACTGTACTTGTGGAATTCCTTTCCATAATCTATTATACTTTCCCCTACCCTTCAATCTTTGGCATATCAACTAACCACCTTTTAATTGATTAATCCATGTTTTTCTTTCACAATTACTCAAGTCATATACTGTTTACAGACTGTGTTGCTAATATATCTTGAGATATATTTCTACTGTTAGTCAGTACAACCCATTTCTTTGACATTGCAGATTTAAATGGACAAGAGGTTATAAAGGGCATGTTCGAGCAAGTGAAACTTGTGTTGTTGAACCTACTTTTAGGTCTCATACTGATTTTTCTGTGCTAACAGAATAAAATATATCTTTAAGAAAACACATGTTAGAGGAAGGACCTGGTGATTACATACAAGTACAACTGCTTCAATAATTTAATCCACAATCTGTGGAAAATTGGGTTTAAAAAATAGGCAGTAGTATGATTCTGAAGATGTGGCTCTTCAGTTGTGATGGTGGGTATAGGATTAAACTATTTAACCAGCAACCAGCAATCGAAGAGTGATTCGATTGTTACTTTGGAATTGATAAGCAATTGTTTACATTTTTTATGGCATAAGTGAAAATCATTACAAATGTGATTTTTCACTTCCTCTTTGACCAACAGTAGCAACAACAAAAATGTATTAAATATGATTGACTTGAGTCTTTCTCACGCTAAATTAATATGTAACTATGTGATATTCATTAATCCCACCCAGACAGTTTCCTAAATCAATTAGTAATTGTGTTTTGTTGGGATGATTACAATAGCTCATTATGAAATAAATATGTGACATGTGTAGCTATTACAACAGGAATAATGAATTAGTTCTGCAAACCTGATTTGATAAATATTGACTGCCTTTTTATAGTCATGTGACTAACAAATGCCTGTCTCCAATGTCCATGTGTTTTCAATATATGTAACCAAATTACTATCTTAAAAGCTGAAAGCTGATTTTGTAGCCATCAGAATTCAAAGATATTTATTTTTTTGTATATGACCAATTTATATGGTGTAAAAACTCCATATAAGTAAAAAATTGACAACGTTAAATCGAACTAGTTTTTTTTTTTACATCAATTTAGCAACTGTACAAACACTGTATTGGATTTCATTTGAAAATATGTAATTATTTTAGGCATCTCAATGTTTATTATTGGATTTGTTTTATATTTTACTACACAGAAATATAATGATGTAATGTCAGACTCATAACCGTTTTCTTTGTTTGATACTGTGTGATTTATTTTTGCTATAATTGCCATATTATTTTGTTTTATAACTTTCTGAAGTGTTCATTTATCAATCCATTTACTTTGGACTAAAAGTTTAATAGATATGCTATGGACCTTCAGTTGTACTTTTCATTAAAATCATATTCTTTACTTGAAATGATTAGATGTCACAAATGTGTCCACTATACATTGTTATTGTCTGTCTTGTTCTGTTCATTTTTTTAATGTGTTGTTGCTAGATATATTGTTGCTTTGCTAACAATATAATAATAATGATAATAATAAAAGTCTTGACAATGAATGATACTTGGCTTAAGAATATTAAGCATATATAGAATCTCTCCTTTCTTATGAGGCTGTTTAAATTTGTGCTATACATCAGCAAACTGTTTATTCTCTCTCCAAACTTTGATGAATAAGAAAGATATACATAGAAACATATTTATTTTCTCTAGAAATATTTATTTTCCTTTTAAAAAGACTTGAGGCTTTTTTGAAGAACGTGCATTAATAAAACCATTGAATAAATAAATATATAGTTTTCCCCCCAAATGCGGCTAACTTTTTAATTTCATCCATGCGATCTTAAGCCAAATGCAAATATTTAAATATGTTTCAGGTAACCATTTTGCAGCTAAAGTTTAAGCTGTGTTTTTATTTTTCAATATTTTCTGTTTGACAGTGTAGAATTTGAGCCGATTATATTACACTCATAAAATACCACAAAACTCTTATGAATTAAAAGATAATTACTGCCTCAGAAAACATAAGACATTAGCCCGAGACTGTCAAAATTGTCATGAAAGTTCATAAATCATAGCACATTTGCATTAATCCTGTGTACATTTCATTTTTAAATCATCTCTTTAACACCTTGTAAATGTACAAATAAGTGTGGCCCCTTGGGAAACTTTAATATGTTTTTCATACATATTTTAATTTCATCTCAAAGTGTTGGCTGCATAAAAATTAAGTCAGACTCACAAAAACGCATTGATTTCCTTTGGATAAAACCCATGTGTCCAAACTAATTTAAAAGCTTTTTGAAGGCAGTAAAGTTAAGTCATGCAATACTGAAGTCATTATAGACATCCTGTACAGTACGGAATCTGGTGTAATTTTAAGAAGGTAATTTTGTTATGTTTACTGTATTTAAATACACTGCTACTCTTACAGGACAAAGCTTTACTGTGTAACTCTATTGAAAGTCAATTCAAAACTGTGAAAAAGCAAGATCTGTTCTATTGCTGGTGATTAATGTACTTTGCTGTCAAAACTGAAACTTCTTAACCTTGTTCATTTAATACAGAGTAAACTATTTCTGTAGGCTTAAGTCGATAGATAAGTGTTTTGCCGCCAATGGCCTTTATATAAAACAAATATTATTTTGATAGACATTTCTTTGGTATAAGTTATTAATATAATACTCTAAGAGTCAGTGTTTTAACTACAAGGGGGGTTAAAAAGGGTAAGTTTGAAAGCAGTAAAGAATAAATCAGATGTTCTTTTTTAAAATAATGGGTTAAGTGTGACATCTCGTTATATAAATGTATAAATATTGTTTAGTGAGAACAATACAGACAAATAAGTCTTGACCTATACATAAGTTTGGCACACTACGACTGTAGATATAATAAATCTGTTGTAAATCCACATGTACTTTTTTGACATTGTACAAAATATTTTACTGTTTTTTTTTTCTCTAAAAGACTACTTTTAAGCTTTGAGAGCAACTTAAAAAAGGAAAGAAAATCGACTTATGTGATTTAGATAGTGTGTATGCAAGTGCTTGCTTATTTCTATATAAAATTAATTGCAATGTAGAAAACCCAAACACTAATTCTAAAAAATCATCTGGATGGATAGATAGACAGACAGACAATGAACAAGTAACATGTTTAAATAGATTATCCTAATTTAAGTCCTGCTTTGTTTGCATAAATATTGTTATATACAGTAGATGTACTCAGAATAGATTTCCTGAAAATCTTTCACTATTGTAACCAGACGGACCCTGTAAACAGCCTGTTCTATCTTATTTGAATACCAAGTAACCTAAACCCTTCTGAGTAAGCCTTGTAATAAATGGTGATCTGCAGCTAACATTTAGACATTTCAGAACAAGACATTTGAATTAAGAGATCACAGCAGCATGTCAAGTAGAAGATGTTACTAGTTGTGCTTTTCATTGGAATACATTCCTGTTACGGATCTGAATGAAGTGCTGGATTACCAATATTACGTTAAAACCTAGGAGATGATCATACTTATATATTGTAATTATTTCAGTCTTACAACAATGACTTATATTCAGATGGAAAAAGAATACAATTCATGTTGTATTGAATGCGACCCCAGGCAGCTGCCTAGAGGTCAGGGGTTAGACAGAGTCCCACCCAGAACCATGAATTTATTAACACCTATTAAACATGTGACGAATAAAGGGGGCATCAATGTGGTAATGTGCTTTGGGCCCTGTGAGATCTTAATCCTTTTCTGATTATACAATTTGTATTTTAACAAGCCTTTTTTTAAATTGACTAACCACTGGTCCCAAGAGCCTCTTGTTGTGAATACTGCCTTTTTTAGTTGAAGAGGCTCCAATTATAGATAGTGTAGTTCCTGTCAGTAAGTTCATTTTTGTACAATAAAACAGATATCACATGTTGGCATGTAAAATCATGTGCCAGTGCTGGATTTTTGTTTAATGTACTATTTGCTATTGAGCACCAGGGGTGCATAGTTGTCATGCTCCCACAGTACTTAACACCAGGGCCTTCAGATAAGGGCTTACTCCCTGACCTGCTCTACTCATGGCTGACTAAGATGCAAGAGAAGCTCTACTAAGTAAAAAAAATGTATTTAAGAATAGGTAGGCATATAACCACTCCTTAGAGTTGTTGGATTTATAGGACATTTCTGAGCACCAAAACAGCATCATGTAAATTAAATGTTTAATTTAAGGTACCTTGAGTCCACCAGTACCCTCTTACCTTGAAGTTTTAAATCAAACAGTTTATACTTAATTGTAGCCCCACAGGCCCCGTTCTGGCTTCCACTGCTCTGCCTTCTTGCAAATGTGGAAGCATTTGCTTGAGCAGTGGTGATAGGCTAAGATGATCTCAGTCCATCACTGATTGCCTATAGTGAGTAATGCTTCAGAAAGAGCACATACCTAGTTATTCACTGGGTAGGCAGTGATAGTTCTACATACGAATCTGAAAGACCTATTGTCACAGTTCACTCCTCTGCCCTACCCATAGGGATTATTAAATAAAAAGGGGGGTGCACACTAATGTCCCCCTACCCAAATTAAAATCCACAATATGTGACTGAACTATTAAAGATAAAAAAAAACACCCAATTAAAAAAAAAAAATGCAACCCCGTGGGGCTTTTTAGCATAAATGCTGCCAGATGCATTCAGTCACAAATTTTGCTGAAACTGATGCTTTATGAATCTAATGAGTCCTATATTTTGTCTAGGGTTTGGATATGAAAAGCACCCATTTTAATCTGGACACCAAATGCATGCAGGCAATTGCTACAGAGCTGGTCACACTGACCGAATTCGGACCGGATTTGGTTTCAGTAAATATGAGAATTGCCATTTTGATTAAAATTCAGACATTTTTAACAGATTTTTTTCCATCCAAAGTCCAGTGTTAAGTGAATAACCCTGAAATTGTTAAATATGTTACCTCTGTATCCATGAGACAATGTGCATTACCCACTTGTAGAAGTTACAATTGGATCTAGAAGAACATCTTCTATGAATTGTTTCATCAATCTATGCCTAGGTTTTTTTTATCATTCGGATCCTAAAAACTAGACACAAAACATGAAAATGTTATAACACAAAGGGTTAAATGAGAACCAAACACCTCACTTCATTTACCACTTATCAAAAAGCACCTGCTCATTTTTACTTTTCAGCATGCTTCTATAAATATTATTAGGAAGGCTCACAGCTACAGCAAAACTGGTTTTATGGTCAGATAGAGCTCCATTTTCCGATCAATATTGAACCTGCGAAGATGTAAACTCTGTGGAATGCGCCACTGCTTCAATGATATCATCTATTTTTATGATTGTAAAAATTAGTTTTCTTTGTTCATTATGCTTTTTTAGTACCGTTGGAACTTTTAAATGAATAACAGACAAATACATTTTGTATGACTTTCCCAGGAACCTATGTTTTTTTTTTTTTTTTTTATGGGGGACGTTTTGCAGTTGAATCTGAATTTTTTATTTTATTTTATTTAATTTTCAAAGCTATATAAAACTTTTTAATTTGAGGCCATTAGTTGCCTGAAACAGGGCCCTAAATATACTACAATCTAAGCACTTGTAATCTCTTAGGAACTGATAACTTGCCAACCCATTAAGGGCATTTAGTATCAGAAACTCTATAGAGCACTGTTTCAGCTGAATGGGTCAGACATTTCATGTCATCATAGGTTTATGGTATAGTACATCCAGCACAATTACCCACATTTATATGAAGTGTTGTTGTATGATTCCATGCTCACAATTATATATTTGTTTAATCCCTCCTTAATTTTCGAATAAGTTTCAGTTTATGCCATGATTATAAAACCTTTAAAATGTGTATATCATTGTGATCCTATAAGAATAAAGCAGGAACAGATGCTCCCAGGTACAACCGCACAAAGGATACAATTTGCATGAGTGATATAATAAGCTGAGACTATCATTTTTGGTTTTGGGGTCTTCATTGGTGAAATGAAGTGTTCTAGGCCTTGGGAAGAAGGCACAGGAGAGTTGAAACATCAGTAATATAGAGAGAAATATATTTTCCTTATAAGTAGATTTAATACCAAAGTTATACATGACCTTAATGCAAAACAGCATTGATTTACTGTCAAACAGTTGGGTGATGTACTTAACTAGAAGCTTGAGTCAATGTGTGCAGGACAAAATACTAGAAACACTTAGCCTTGATTTGTTTGTGTCTCATAGCATCACATTTTAAAACTAGTTAAAAGGGTTACTCTAACCACCGTGTTAGGAGTACCCTGGCACCATTCCCCAGTAATGGGATAAACCATTTTACAATGGTCCTGCTGGTACTTAGTCCTGCTAGGTGCCTAGTCTCCTCTGAAGTACGGTTTACGGTATCCGGCTTGTGCACAGCTGCAATACCAGTTGCTGATCCTGCCACTTACTCATTGGCTGAGATGTCAGCTGACAGTCAATAAATTAGCCAGCCCAGAACTAGCTGATGACACCCTAGTGATGCTGCCGGAGGTAGTGTTACAACTCCACCAACAAACGTGGTGAATTTGGAATGTCCAGCATTTTAAAGCAAGAGACTGCACATATATGCTCTAGTAACCTTGACTATTTAAAAAGCACTGAGTTGGTCATGGTGCCTGGAATAGCCTTTTGCATGATCATATATGACTCATTCTTTCAGAACTTTGGGGACTATTTTCTTTTTGCAAACAACCCATCAGTCAAATATTTGGTAGAACTTGCTACTCTACAGAGTAACATATTTAGTATTGGTATTAAATATTTAATACTGTTTGGTCACATTGAAACATATTATTGAATAGAAGTTGACTTTAAAGATGAGACAAGTACATTATTAAGCTCACAATTTCAGTGGACTGAACGTTAAGTGATTGCTTTATTAGATTTGGTAATATCTTAGAGGAATGGAATTAAAAAACTTGACATGAACTTCACGGTGGCACATCATATTTGTGACAGTTTGTAAAAGTGTGCTTTCAATAGAAATCAGCACTTATATAATTGGGGGTAGAATCACCTGCCTAGCTGTCAGACAGCCTGGAAGGTTTTCTTCCACTTCTGTTAGCACCACAGAGCTAACATGCATGTTGGGCTACACTGCATCAGCCTTCCTCGAGTCTCCTTAAGCTGTAGTACAGCTCATTAGAAATCATAGGAAAACTGCAATCACAACTTCAGCTCCTCTATCACTTGCTACATTCCTTGGCTTCAGCCATGTGGTACCCACAAAAATAACCAACCAACCAGTGGTCAGTTTTTCTAGATTTCTTGTTGTGACTCTCCTACAGTCATGATTCCCAGTTTAGAACTGATTGATAAAAGCACAGTTCACATAAAAGTTGAGTACATGCATTCATGCAATCAAAATGGTCATTAAAAATAAAAAATTATATATATATATATATATATATATATATATATATATATATATATATTTAATTTTTTTTACATACAACACCAAATCTGTGACCAATCCAATCTTAATATCTAACTCACAATCTCCTTTTATTACATAATCAAAAGAAATTATTGATAAAAAAAACTAAAAAAATAACACACAGATGCCTTTCATTGGTGGACTTTCCAGAGTATCAAAACACAACTAAAACTAGTAGAAATGCAACATGCAATTTGCAACAGCTCATTGTTGTAGCAAATGTTGAGGAATGAATGCCAGAGAACCCAGTTGTTATTCCCATGTACTCAGCAAGTGTGCTACTTCTTATGAGTCATGGCATATAACAGCAATATATTATGCAGCCTAGGTTTTGATGGCTTTATTTGCCCGAAAACCCAATTCTTAAACAATTATGCCCAGTAAATGTGCAATAGCAACATGTTAATTATCACTTTTATTACAAATTACATCCTTACATGTATTTCTATTGCTTGCTAGAGAATAACATTCTTATAAAACAGCATGATATAGTGGTTATGGTACCAGGATTGTCCTGCCCCTCCAATGTTGAGGAGTCGGTTTGACTTTTTACCTGTGGTTAAATGGGTGCCATTCCCCACTTCCACTAAAAGCTGCCAAGAACAAGACGTTTCTTAGCAGAGCTTAGGTGATTGGCTGAGATGGTCAGCTGATCAATTTCAACCAATGAGCTTAATCCTGCATTGAAGGTCAGAGCTCTTCAGAGCTCAGCAGGAACTTCTGGGTATTCAGCAAGAACATCCTCAACAAGAACCTCTAGCTCTTGTGAAATTACTTCAAGACATTCTGAGAAAACAACACACAAAATGTGTTATAGAAACTGTAGCAAATAAGGCTTCCATCTCGAAGCATGGTGGAAATATCTTCCAGGGTGCAGATATGGATCCAAATCACTTGCCTGTCCTTTTAAAACCACAACTCCTCCTTATTCCAAAATAAATAAAGCATACTTCGTTAAATATATGACGATCACTTACAAATCATGTAAAATTAGTCTAATATGTAAGGTACATTCTATCAACAAAATAACTTTAGTTTAGCTAAGCAGTTTTGGTGTATAGATCATGCCACTGCAGAGTCACTGCTCAATTCTCTGCATTAAATTACTTTAATTATGCAGCCCTAGTCACACCTTCACTGTCTGAGACTCACACCATCTTCGTAAACACTTCCTGGAAAGAGCTCAAATGTTTTAATTTCCTATACTGCATAATGTGTTTAATTTAGAATTTCATATATTTTGCTCTGTTAAAGGACTGCTAGAACTAGCAAAAGTCTCCTGTTTGTGTGTGTATGTTTAACTAAATGTCAAGTATTATAGCATGAGATAACAAAGTTTAACTTAAATACACTGTGCTGAAAAAAGTAAACTTTTATTTTAAGGAGAATATGTGTGTCACAGTCTGATGTGGCTAGGGCTGCATAAACAAAGCAAATTAACTCCTACATGACAGAGACTTGAGCAGAGCGTGATTTATACACCAGCACTACTTGATTTAGCTAATGCAGGTTTTATAACGGAGACATTCATAGCATACATACAATCAGCAACACCATAATCCATAAAAACCTGGCAACTGTTAACCTGGCAAATAACAGCTCATTCTCAAGCCATCATGTCCTTAGTGAGTTCCCCGATTTATTATTCCTTTCTTTGATAATGTCTCTTATCTTAGGGCAAATACAAGTTGGTTTGCTTATTTTAACATTGTATGTGAAAAGTACAAAAAAAATTACACAAAATTATACTGTAGCCCTTTCAGGTTAAACTAGTAGGTAACTTATTATATCAGGACATTCCTGGTATATCAATCTTCATAAAGTAGTTCACAATGTATAGAATGTGATCAACTGAAATCCTTTCAGGAGAAATCTTAATGCGTTTACTATGTGTAAAACTGCAGTGAAGCACAATTAACCTGTATTAAAATGTGAAACCTTTATCAGTCAGCTTCCACTTAGTGAGAGAGCTACAAAAACATCAACATCGCGCAGTCGTCTCAATGTATAAAATTCACATTAAGAGAACAAAACACAGACTCCCAGAACTGAGAGAAATAATGGTTGGGAACTTGAAATGAGACTGTAGTACTTCAAGACCAGATGCATTTTAGTTTTAAGAAGGCTTCAACATCTGTTGTTTTCTGCAGCTTGTAATTACACTGTGAGTTGGGTGGCATTCTTTAAAAACTCTTTATTTCCAGGAAATACACATAGTCTGATAATATTCTAGCTGACCACTTTCATATACAATTACCACATCCGCCATTAAATTACCATTTGTGGATTATCTACAATTGTGTTCACAGGTCCTTTTATCTATTTTTTTTTTTCTTCTTTTTTATTGTTTTAGGAAACAACATTTATTTATTTGCTCAGTGACCTTGCTTTTTCAGATTTGTCTAGGACAAATACAAAAGGTAAAGGTGGGTGTGTAGTATGACATAGTTGGTGATCTCAATACTAAAATAATGTACACAAATGTATGAATATCTACATTTAATATTACAAACAACAAATAAATAAATTGGTGTTGGAAGTGATTGGAGTTTCAGAAGCTTTAATGTACATGTTTGAAACACTTTAGAACACTGACAGGGTTAATCATTAAAGTGAGAATTCAAGGTGAGTACAAAGTGAATTTCAAACCTAAGGTTAAAATAGACAAACTGGAAAAATTCTTTAAGTCAGCTATGCTTTCAGTTCAGCTACTCTGGCTTTAGATTTAAAAGTCACTGTGGATTATCTATGAAGGGTCACTAAATTAAAAAAAAAACATGGTATCAGTGCCAGTGAGCTGTATACAACTAGCGTGCATACTTCACATTAAAGAAATTCATCAACAGAGATGTAATTCGGAATGTTTAGCAATAATAGGAAATTTGTAGGGTTTTTTACGGGATGTATTAATTCAATTTTATCTGAAACTGATAAATATGTCCACACAATAGAATAACAAACAAACAAAAAAAAAAACAACAACAACCTGTTAAATGAAAACACTATATTGTATATTGTTATCAGTGAAGCGTTATGCAGGGTAAATTCACATCAATATGGCTGTAGGTTGACATTTAGTGAAATTAAAATTGTCAATAATTTCTAAATTGTTTTTATATCATATAAACATTGAGATAGGATTACATACACATTTAATTTATGATATTTGTCTTTTTATGTATTTCATTGCAGAAAGAAATCCAATCCAATTCCTAAATAACTCAAAATAGTGAAATTACCCGAGGTGGTTAGGTATAGGTACAAACAGGATCCTCATGCAGAGGGTGAAGATGCCAAACTTTTTTCCCACAAATATCGCAGGCCCACAACTGTAAACACAATTTTTTTCTCAAAAAAGGCAGGGACCACAGGCAAAGTATCTTACCAGAACCATTATGTAATATTATAGTGGTTCTTGGGCTTAGAGTGTTCCTCTAATACTGGTCTTGTTAAAACACAGGGCAGGTGCAGGTACACAGACGGTGGCTTAGGACATACCAGCCTGGAAAGGTATTTTTCAGGTTAAAGGCAGGCTCTGTGCACCCCCATCCCACCTGCAAGGCTAGACTGTCTCACTGGCATATTTCAAGGTGGACTGCTCTATTAGTCAGGGATCTGCTACTTAACCTCTTCTATCCTACTAAAGAGGTAAGAAGATATGAGGTGCAATGGTAGCCAGTCACTCCTCACAATATTCAGAGTGGCCTCTGGGATACATAATGATGTAATATCTTGGTAGCCATCACTCTGGGCATAGGGATAAAAGACAGGACAAATTGAGGACAGGCATCACCAGATGTGTGCCAGCACCATGCGGCATGCATTGAGCTTCTGGAAAGGGACAACTTAAATAAGAGTGTATATGTGCCAGTCTGTGAGCTTTGGTCCCTCTCTGTGTGTATCAGTATGTTTGTATAGGTTAATGTGTGTGTTTGTGAGTGTGCATATGGATTAGTTGATGTGTGCTAGTGTGTGTGCCAGTGTGACATGAAGGGAGTGAGTAAATGGCATAGGAAGCTGAGAGACACAGAGGGCTGAAAGACACAATGAAGGGAGTAAGTGACCCAAAGTGGTTAAGAGTAACAAAGGATGGAGCAAGTGGTAAAGAAGTTTGAGAGACAAAAAGAGGCTGTTAAGAGACACAGTGGGGTTAAGAGACACTAACTTGTACAGTGAGAGACAGAAGATGAAGAGACATAAAGGATTTTTTTCTGTTTCATTAAACCCGCTTGAGGCTTAAACACCCCGAGTGCCTGGACATTTTCTTTAAGATTTAAGAGACACAGAGGAGTTAATAAAAATGGGGATAAGTGATCCAAAAGGTGGACAAGAGACACAAAAAGACAAAAGGGGAAAATGGGATATATGATACACTAAAGGGGGTATGATACACTAAACCAGGTAAGACATTCAAAGGGGGATAAGAAAAAAATGAGGGTGTAAGAGACCAGAAAAGGAAGATGAAGACAAAACTGGGAAAGTAGAAGTAGGGATAGGAAATACATAAAAGGGTAAAGATATATAATATGGCAAAAGGATGGGTGATGAGGGCTAAAGGGGGGGTTAAGAGACCCAAAGGTCTACACAGGTGAAGACTTATTTTAGGGGTTGGCTAACTTTCATTGCACATTTCTGTCCAACGTTTTTGTTGTGAGGTGAAGATTCCATAGATGAGATTTGTTTTTCTAGCACATTTCACAGATGCTCAATCAGATTAAGATCTAGGGAATCTGGAGGCCAAGGCAACACCTTGAACTCTTTGTCATGCTCCCTAAACCATTCATGGGCATTTTTTGCAGTGTGTCAGGGTACTTTATCCTGCTGAAAGAGGCCACTACCATCAGGAAATACCATTGCCATGAAGGCGTTTACATGGTCTGTAACAATATCTAGGTAGGTGGTACATGTCAAAGTAGCATCCACATGAATGCCAGGACCTAAGATTACCCAGAGCATAACACTGCTTCTGCCAGTCTGCCTGATCTATAAGAAAACAGGGAGAACCAGTATGTCTGGAGAAATCCTCAACTAAAACATAACATTGCCTTTTATAAAAGGTAAATTGATGATTTTTTCTTTTTTTGGTAAGACAACCAGAAGTCATTAGATGAGTTCCTCAGATTTCTAAAAGGGACTCTCCAGTGCCATGAAATCATTTTAGTTTTCCTGGAACTGCATTACCCTACAGTGCCCTTCTCCCTACCCCCATATCCAAAGTTAAAACCCCTTCAGTGACTTACTGGAGTCCAGCATCGATGTCCCTTGGCGCTCGGTCACGCTCCGCCTACTCTCCTCCCCCGCCGACAAATGGCCGTGCATGCTCATTAGACCTCCCCATAGGAAATGCATTATTCAATGCTTTCATATGGGATTTTGGCGATGCTGGAGGTCCTCACATAACGTGAGGACGTCCAGCGTTGTTTAAAACACTTTTCGTGTTCTAAGAACACAGAAGTCCCTCTAGTGGCTGTCTGATAGACAGCCACTAGTGGAGGACTTAACCCTGCAAGGTAATTATTGCAGTTTATAAAAACTGCAATAATTACACTTGCAGGGTTAAAGGTGGTGGGAGTTGGCACCCAGACCACTACAATCAGCATAAGTGGTCTGGGTGCCTGGAGTGTTCCTTTAATTCAAAATTATGGGGTATAACATTGATGGCTAATTGTAGCATCAAAAAGGTAGAATTCCTAGATTTGAAAATATACAAAGATTATGGAGCAATTAAAACAAAAACACTTCAAAAAGGTAAATATAAATAGTTTCATTCGAAAAGACAGGTTAGAAGAAACTGCATAGACATCAAATAATATAGGAAACAAGCCTTAACTATAAAATAAAAGTTAATGGGAAAAAGGCAATGGACAGATCCCACATACTGAAGAGTAAGACAAAAAAATAGAAGAGAACCACCACTCATTATTCTTGACTACAATAAAGAGAATATACGTTTAAAAAAGGTTATAAACAAAATAAAAACATTGGAAGACAGTAATGAAGGATAAAATCTTAAGTTGTATATTACCAATCAAACCAAAGATTGTCTTTGTAGGAGCCAAGAATATGAAAACTAAACTGGTTAAGAATAACACTAAACCTTTTATAAGGGCACACCTTTTGAGGGGAAAAAGGCTTCTCCGAATGCAACAAATATGCTGCACATAAATCCAACAAAAGAGAAGACAAATAAAGGAAATAACTATCACGTCCTTTCACTGGAGGAAAACTTAAAAACTGAATTAAGTAATAGCATGCAACAGCAAAAACATATACATTTTTTAAACTAACAAAGCTTTATTTTCTTTCTTTTAATTATAATCTTTCTTTTCATATTTGAAACATTTTCCAGATATACATACATACATACAACATACACAAAATAGCATACAGTGGTTCTTTTACGATCTTATTTATATATATTTAATTTATCGGTCTCAAGAATGATCATTTTGTAACCTTACATTTAAAACCATTATATCAAAAACCCAAGACGTAGACGGATCAAAGGGACACTATAGTCACTTGAACAACTTCAGCTTAATGAGGTTGTTCAGGTGAGAACTATAGCTCCCTGCAGCCTTTCTCATGTAAACACTCTGTTTTCTGAGAAAATACAGTGTTTACATTGAAAGCTAGGAACACCTCCAATTGCAGTCACTCAGAGTGAACCAGAGGGACTACGGAGTGGATGGAGGCATAAAATGCCTCCATCCACTCAGATCTGCTGTCAGCAGAGCACAGGGCAGCACTGTGCACATCATCCTGTAATTCAGTATCTCCTCCCATTGCATGCAGATACTGAACTTTCCTCATAGAGATTCATTGATTCAATTCATCTCTATGAGGAGATGCTGATTGGCCAGGGCTGCGTTTGAATCATGCTGGCTCTGCCCCTGATCTGCGTCCTTGTCAGTCTCAGCCAATCCTATGGGGAAGCACTGTGATCAGATCAGGCTATCACATGTCAGCAGACTGCTTGTTTTTCCTGAGTCTAACAGCATGCAGATTTACAGCTTCTGGCTTGAATACAGTAAGATTTTTACTATATTTATGGAGGCATGGTTCTGTTAACACTATAGGGTCAGGAATACATGCAGTTGCACTGGTGACTATAGTGTCCCTTTAATATCATGTGCTACGAAGTGTAGCAGAGGAGGTCGATTGAAAGGAGGAAGACATGAGAGATACCTTTCTCTCCTCGTCTCTCTCGACCACCTCAACCACATAAATAAAAAAATAAAAACAAATTGAAAAGTTAAAAAGTGGGAAGTATCATATCCAATGGCTAGTTTCTGATCGGTGTTTAGATTTCTTTTACTATTCTAATAATTATTTGTTTAATAATTCTAAGTAGCTTGCAGTTCCACCATATGCAAAAATGTACCTATTTCTACATCTCCACAGAATTTATTATTGGTAGAATTAAATTTATATAAAATTTGTGGGACTCTATACAATCTGGGGGGAATTTTTATTTGGGTCTCATATATATTGGTGCAGTGTACTGCTTTTTTAAGCATTCTTATTGAGCTGTGCCATATTTCCAGTGAGTATTCCTCGTTCATATCTTCTTCCCATTTCATCATCCCTTTAACTTTACTTTTGTCTTAAGTTATATGTAGTTTTATTTATTCTAGAGACTAGTTTATTATCCTCAATATGTATTAAGTTGTCTTGATGTTGATCTTCAATGATATGTTTTAATCTCAGAAAATTTACTAATCATAAATATGTATAGAATTCATCTGCTGGTAAATTATATTTATTCTGCAATTTATTGAATGGGGATATATTCCCAGATTCCAAAAGATCTCCCATATATAGAATTTCTGATTCTTTCCACCTATTCACTTTTAAATCTGCAATAGAAATTTCAAAAACTTCTATTGGAGTCATATATGTAAAGGAATTTAAAAAAAAAAATTGTTTAAGATTGCTTATGGATTTATAAATGTTCAAAACAATTTTGTTTTGAACTTTTCATTTATTTTTATTTTTTTTAAATGTTCTGGTTTTATCCAGTATATTAATAATAGATCTAAATTCCTACAACTGGATGATTCTTGTTTATATTCCACGCCAAGTAATGTGGCATCTGCCATCTCCATTATATTGGGAAAGATAAACCACCTTCATTCTGTTTCCTGCACATATTTTTAACAGATATTCTTGATTTTGTATTATTTTATTTTATATTACCAAAAAAATGTATGCAACACATTGTATCTGCTCACTTTGCATTGCATTATGAGGGAGACACAATCTTTTGGGGTTTTGGAGCTATTTGCCTAGTCAAAAGAAATTGAAGAGTTAGTGACTTCAATAATAAGCTAGGGCAAGTGGAGAACCGCTGGACTAATTGGGAACATTATACCAGGATGGACTGAAATTTTAAATGTGCCATTTTGGGGGGATAATTTTAGGTAGGTTTTTTTAATTAAATGTTTTTATCAATGTGTTTTTCATGAATGTTATTTGTTACAGGTGATTAATATCTAGGAAATACATTTTTGTATGAGAACCGCTTCCATGACAATCAAGTATACTGAATGATTATTGATTTGGAACTCTGAAAAGCAAGAGGTATATTTTTAGATATTTTTGTCATATTTTGTGTACATTATATGCTATCATTAGAGTTGACACGAGATAACTGAGTTTTTATGTTTTGAGACCTTTAATATCTGTAGTTTTTTATACCTAGTGTTTAATTAACAACTTATTATATGTGTCTATGGAAATGAGAACAGTTTTGTATCCTAGTAAGCAAGATTCTAATTCCATCTTCTGCTTATATAAGATTCTCTTAGTCCTAAACGGTCTCTTTATTTTACGCATACGCGCAGATGCAAACAAGTTAATCTGGAGACACTCAGTAGTAACTGATTTGTTTAGTGTTAGTTTTAAGGTCCTGTGGAGACTAGGTGAATTTGTGGACAGACGAATTCCAATGGAATTGCACTACTAAGCAAATTGCCAAAAACGTAAAATATTAAAATGCCATCTTTCAAGAAGGAGACTCTCTGTTCAGTTGTCTTGTATCAAATGAGGATATAAACTGAAATTCTCACTCTTTAAAATAGACAATCTATTGTTTTTTTTCCTCTTGTTTATCTATGTTGCCATCTATGAGCACACTTTACCACACAATATATCACATCTTAATAGGTTCAGATACAACTATTTTTTTTATATTTTTTAAAATTTTTATTATTTATTCATGTCACAACCAGTAGTTTTTATGTTTTATGTATGTAATCTTTTTATACTGACACAACCTTAGTTGAATGAGATGTAAAATGGACTTTTCTTCAGTTGAACTCTTATATAGACACATTTGTCCAGCACCTTTTGTATATGCAAAGGAGGTTTCTGTGGATCACATGTGCGTTACAAAAAGTTAGGAACAAGACTAAATTAGGTGTGGAATGCAAAATGTGTTACAAGGAAACAAATTTGAAGGCCAGAAGTAACTATGATGACGCGCACAATATCATAGCGACAGGCATGTATAACAACATAATTATCAGCCTTGCAGGAAGTGAGGTGGCTTCCCAAAGTGTTTATAAGGATGAACAACAACAGAACAACAGAAGGAGTGAAGACAGCTTTGACAAACTCCCCTTTTTAAAGGAGTTTTCCATGAGTTTTTGGAGGGGCCTGCTTGCCAGCCTCCTGCCCTGCAACTATGGCCCCTCGGGTGTATTGCCATTTAAAAAGTCTATTTGGGCTTAGTTGATTTCTAAAACACTTTTTCTGGCCCTTGAAAGCCATGCTTGAGGTCGGTCAAAAGAAACAACTTTAACCACATGGCGATCCAACTGTATTCGTGAGATCTGAGCGCTGTTGAGTGCTCAGATCCAAGCTATCTGGGGATATGTTGGACATATAGGTTGAACATTGTATTATATGAGTTGTGTATTTTTATGTGGTTTTTGTAACAGTTTTTAGACTTAGAGATATTTCCTGTACCTGGAGATAATTGGCTTACCACAGCCACTTAAGCCAGTTATCTCCAGGATCAAGGAGAAGATAGACCGGCCGCACAGCCTAAATTTGTGGAACTATTTTGGGCATGAAAGCCATGCTTGTGGTCGGTCAAATGTGACTTCCATAAAACCTTTGAACCCCTGCTCTGATCTGGGTGATTTTTGGAAATGTTGTTCACCCATATCAGGGCTATCCAGGGATGTAGGATTTATGGGGATATGTTTGTGTTTTGGGGTGTTTCTGGACTTTGGGTAAAGACTGGATATTTTCTGCCTGTGGTAACTGAGTTAGTCCATTGTCTTTGTTAATTTTATCTCAGGCAGCGGGGAGGGTTTGTGTACATTAGCTGGTAGTGTCTAACTGTACAATACTGTTTTGATTGGCTGTTGTGACTTTGTGTCCTGTGCTCCACAAGGTCCATGTGGGTGGTAACCTTGTGGGGAAAACTGTATATAAGAAATGCCGTTGTGCTCATTAAACCAGTTCTACTTCACCCTCAATTTAGAGTCCTGTCTCTTATTGGGGAAACCACTACAAGGGATTGCTATGCTCTTCATACTCCCTTGCTATAATCACTAAGCTCTTCTAAGAGCTTGTTCCTGTTCCTGCTTTGCTCTGGAGAAAGAGAGGTTCACCCACTGGAACCTGAAGCCTTGTCGTACCAAGCTGCAGCGGTTCGAGGGGTCTGTGGTGGTTATGGTCTCTGGTGGAGTGCTTGGAGCCCTCAGGAAGCGCTATGGAGGTACCCAGTCAGGGTGCCAGGTGATCCGTTACAACAGCCTGGAAATTATCTTTGGCAATATAAATCAAGGATTTAAAAGAAGTAATAATGAATATTGATATACCAACTGAGGAAGGTAAAACACGTTTTGGTGACATCATTAGACTTTGTTCGTTTGGATTTTATTCCCCAATTTGGGGTATTACTTATTGTGTTTTATTTTAGGTTTTTGTTTTTGCAGGTTTTTTAATCACTTCTATATCAATAAAAAGTTTTACTGCATTTCTGTGGAAGACTCCTGGATACTTCAATGCTATTCAGATGGGCATTAAACTAGTTTGAACCATGTGAGTGCATTTATGCATATACATGATTCACATACTGTACAATATTATACTATGAAGCTTTTACTGTCTATACTGCTATTCACCTTCGAATAAACGAGGAAACAGGATCTCCAAAAATAGTCCTACTGCACTACACACTCCAGCCAAGTGATTACACGGGCTACAAGTTTGTGAGTGTGACCAATACTCATTTTTAATTACAATTGGTGTATTGACATTTCTACACTATTATGTTTCTTTTGTTTTTCCCATAGATAACTACCATACCAAATCCTGTACCGCCCTGAACTGTGCACTAAATGTTTGTGAAGCTCCTGAAGCTTCTTCTGGACCGTCCTCGATAAGATCAAGGCAGAGAACACACATCCCCTGGCGGGATTATCCACCTAGATACTATAAGTTGAAGCTACTATCAGTTCCAGACACTCCAAGTGCATTTAAATTTTAACTTTTTCACTGAAATATTGAACAGTTTTATACTGCAGCATTGATCTGGATTTGAGTAATTTCCCCACGGTGCTGCTTCCCTTCCACCACACAATAACCACTTATGATCAGAAAGTAGGTACTCTGAGTCGGGTTGCTCCAGCTGCCTACCTGAGTATCCAAACAAGTGCTAGGAACTTACTACCTCGTGCTAACTTTGATATGTGTTATGTCCCCCATTAATTGTTTATAATGGGATAACACTTCCTTTACTATATCATTGTCCTTTATGAACTGGACAGGGGGTCACCCACCTAATGTTTTATGTTTTTTGAATGAAGCAATTCAGAAATAAGTAAAATTCCTTTTAAAAAGCCATATCTGAGGGTGAAACTCATTTGGCAATTCAGCCTTTTTTTTTAACAAGTAAGGTTTTCGGAAAAATTACATGACCCATAACCTGTAACGGGCGCTGCTGAACAGTGACTAAGGATGTGCATGTTGGTTCGGTTTGGCATTCTGAAATTCGGCAATTCAGTTTGGTTTGTCACTTCAGAAATTCAGGACTTTGGCAATTCGGGACTTTGGCAATTAAGCACTTCGGTTTGGTTCGGCACTTCCGAAATTTGGGACTTCGGCACTTAGGGTAAGTGTAGGGTTAGGGGTAGGTTGAAGGTTGTGTTAGGAGTAGGGTTAGGGTTAGGCCTGGGTTAGGAGTAGGGTTAGGTTAGGAGTAGGGCTAGGAGTAGAGTTAGGGTTAGGAGTAGGGTTAGGGTTGGATTTGTAGTAGGGTTAGGGTTGGGTTTGGAGTAGGGTTGGGTTGGCTTAGGAGTAGGGTTAGGGTTAGAGTAAGGAGTAGGATTAGGATTGGGTAATGAGTAGGGTTAGGGTTAGGAGTAGGGTTAAGGTTGGGTTAGGGGTAGGGTTAAGAGTAGGGTTAGGGTTGGGTTAGGAGTAAGATTAGTGTTAGGAGTAGGTTTATGGTTAGGGTTGGGTTTGGAGTAGGGTTACCCTAAGCCTACTCCTAAACCAACTTTATCCCTAACCCTAACCTTACCCCACCCCAATCCTACCCCTATCCATTTTGCCACTTTTCAGAAGTCCGAAGCACTTCGGCACTTCCGAAATTCAGCACTTGAGCAATATGGTTCAGCACTTCTGAAACTCGACACTTCAGAAATTCGACAATTCGGCACTTCGGCCATTCTGCAGCATCCGAATGTCCGAAATTCGTCCAAATTTCAATTCGGACCAAACCGAATTGCATATGTTTAATAGTGACCACTACTGGAGTCCAATTACATTATGCAGAGAAATCATGGTATACAAGCATCTACCTTTCTGAGCTATAATGTACTAGTAAGATACTAGTGATATGATTTTGAGATTAATTTGTTATTAATTTACTACAATAATTTACTTTCTACTCCATGTGTTTCTCGCCCTGCCCCTATTAACTTTACATGTGAATTGCACTGGTGATAACTACATCAAACAACTAAGTTGAGGAAACTGTTTGATTTGGTTTCATATAAATCTGTCCTTATTGTACAGCCTGTTTACTTTTAAGTATAACATATTGTATAAAAATAAAAAAACACCATTGTGTGGTCCTAATATTTTATATACATTTAGCATTGATTCACATAGACTAAAAGGTTACTGCCTTAAACACTACTGCCCCAAGTGGACAAACAATATATTACAGTAATTTCCAAGATAGTAAGGAATTTTTGTTTTTAATCTTTACTACTATGATTGGTTACACATAGTGATGTCGCGAACCGTTCGCGAACTTGCCGCGAACGGTTCGCCGCGAACTCCGGTCAGCTGACACATCCCTGCCAATCTCCGGCAGACCCTCCCTCCCAGACCCTCCCACCTCCTGGACAGCATCCATGTTGAAGCTGCCTTCAACATGGATGCTGTCCAGGAAGTAGGAGGGTCTGGGAGGGAGGGTCTGCAGGAGATTGGCAGGGATGTGTCAGCTGACCGGGGTTCGTGGCGAACCGCGGCGAACCGTTCGCGGTAAGTTCGCGAACAGTTCACGACATCACTAGTTACACACTGTATAGCTATTTAGAGTAACATATGCTTTATTCCTGAATACAGGGATTTTACTGCCTCTTGTGGATTCATATTTGTTACATCCTTAATTGCAGAATTTAACTTTATAAACAATATAGGGGAGAAATTCCCTGTTGAAAATCTGTTTTTTTTTACCTAATCGGTTACCAAATTTTAAACTGTTCTGTTTTTGTGTGTTTCAAACATTTCACTATTTTCTATCAAAAAGCATGTCTTCCTACTGTAATACTGATTAATTCTGTATTCTTGGCATTTAACAGGTTTAAGGGAAAATAGGAAGTAAATAGTGCTCTTCACATAATTTCTAAAAATATGACATTCAAAAATTTTATTAAATTATCATTTAAGTGAAAAATGGGTTGACTATTCACCTCTATAAAAAATAAGTCAATATGATTAACACAAATACATATATGCATCTTATTAGTTAACTAGGCAACTAAGTCAGAATGAGGCTTAAAGTAGCCAGAAACAATAAAGATTAATGGATCGATGGTCACTGCCCAGGGTTTGTAATATTATGTTTAATTATCCCTATATTCAAGTATTTTTAATGTGTTAAAAAGAAATTAAATGTAGAAATCCATACATTTTATCCTGCAAATGGGGGCCTCTATTTTGACTCCCAGTCAATTTTTATTTGTAGAATTGCGCAGGGAAAAAAAACTGGTTTATCAGAACCACTTTGGTAGAATTTTTTTAGGTCATTGACATTTAGCATGTGCACTAGCAGCCTACTGCCTTTGGTAAAATGTGGATACTGTCAGGAAACCAGTGTCAGTTTGGGTTTGAACTCCTGGTTTCCAGAGTAGGGTGGCTATCACAGGTGCTACCTTTCTGACTTGATTGCTTCCAGGTAAGGAGGTCTTTGTGGCTGCTCTTGGCCCTTTCATTGTTTCTTAGTAATATTTAGCTGTGACCCTTTTTTGCTGTTATTTTGACATAGCTTACCTGACTACTTTCTGCTTTTCTGTCCTTGTGTACCAGCTTGTTTGCTTTCTGCCTAGTTTTGTGTACCAGTTCCTGGCCTGTCTGACTTCACATCTCATGTTAACAAACAGAAAATAAAGACATTAAAATGAATAACTGCATATGGTAACTTAGTCTTTCTCTGGGACAAATGACAACATGTCAGTCTTATCTCCCAAACAAAGTTGTTTTAAGTGTCTCCGGCAGAATAAAATATCTAACTAGATACAGCTGCAAGTTAAACCTAGTCTCACACTAGAATCAATGACCCAGCCCCAGGCTATGCAAGATTATGTTTTTTTTCTTTTTTTATTGTGCAAATTACACTCCCCCATACAAATGATTTTCATTCTATTAACAGTCAAAACTAAAAAAACCTCTTTCAACAACTGTATGTTGGTACATGGTAACCTAGTCTCACACTACACACATGACAAAATGACAAGCCACTGGAAATAGCTTAACGCTTCAAGCGAAGACTAGTCTCACACCTGAATCAATGACCCAAGTTAGGCAAGTGAAATAGATTTTTCTTTTTTACTAAACATCACACCCCTTAAACGAAGGATTATCTTTCTCCAAACAGTGTCTGGAATAATCCTGCTCGGGTTTATGGATTGTGTTACTTTTCCTCCTTTTTTATCCATATTGCCACTTCACCTTAGAATATAATTAACTTGTGTCCCCTAGCCATCAATGTTTTATTTGCTACCTCTTGATTGGACAGGAGATACTGACCACATGATTGTTAAGACCAGGATTCCCCAAATTCTGCCCATCCAGAGGTTGCTGAACTACAACTCCCATGATTCTCAGCCTATTTTGTTCATAGAATCATGGGAGTTGTAGTTCACCAACCTCTGGAGGGCCAGAGTTTGGGGAAGACTGGTTTAGAATTTTGGCTATAATGGCAAATTAAGCTGCTTATTTTCTGCCAAACACCCCCAAAAAAAAAAAACAACCTCTTCACCATTCCACCCCTTTTTTTCTGGTGTCATGAACGACACTATGAAGAACCAAACCAAGAAGGGTAATGCTTGTGCATGGCAACTCTGAAATAAAAATTTTGGCAACATTGCATATCTTAATTTTAGTTATAGTTAGGTTTACCTTTTGAACCTGCCAGTCAGGAGAGAAAGCATACAGAGAAGAGGAGAAATCTAGCAACATATGCATTTCTCTTACACATTTGCAATGTTTGCTCTGGCTTTGCCATGTCCGCACTGGATTATGATGTAATTTGCCAAATCTTTAATATACTTAAAAAAAAAAAAAGCATCTCAGGAAAAAGGATAACAAACATTATATATATATATATATATATATATATATAATTTTCAGTATTTTGTTCAATGTTGTAAGTTCTAGAGAAGTGAAAGTTCCCCATTAAATAACCTGATCAAAATTGAGCTTTTAGCCTACAATGCACCCATTTCGTGAAATGTTTAGAGACCAAAACAATGTGCAGTGACACATGCTCGAATCACATGTTCATTCTGACGATTAAGTTGCAAAAATTATAACTAAGTAAACTGCTTTGCAAATCGTTACTTAAATTGGGGAACCTGTTCAAAAAAAGGAATGTGTTACAGCAATCAACTAGTTAAATGTAAGTTGGGAAGCATATTTAAGATGTGAGTGCTCAAGACAAATAACATTTAATCCCTTTATCGGATGTGGAATGAAAAGGTTTAACCACTTATGGTTTTCATTTCAAATAAGTGAATAATACCCCATAAGTGGATACTTCAAAACAATGCATTTACACCGAAACACCTCATAAATTTAATATATAACACTTGTATGGAGTTGCCTTCTCTCACATAAGTATTTTTCCTCATTGTTTATAATATGACCATGTGTGTTGACATGAATAATTATCTTAAGAAGCAGCACATTATAAAAGTGATGTGTTAAAAATACTTTTTTTTTTGGTGGGGGGAGGGGAGCTAATACCAGGATGTAAACAAATTCTCTTTGCATTTAGTGTTTTGGATGTAAGAGTCAGCTGGAAAATGTTTTACATTACTCAAGGAATTCATTCCTACAGGTTACATGTAGCTCAGCCTAGTGTTATAAAATTTACTGAAAGCTTTTAAACACCTTTTAAAACTTGTGTTAGTGATTATGTCATAAGGACAGATCCACCCAAACCAAACACAAACCAATTTGTGGCCTTGTTTTTACTGCAGACTATTAAAAATTGGTTCATATTAAAATGCCTACATGCTATTAACCAGGAATATCTGCCATTGAAATTAACTTGCTCACTGTTGTTACCTCTGCAGACTTATTTGCAATTATTTGTGAAGTTATCTTCATCTTCATTCAGATGACATTGTCAACAGTAGTTTATAGACACTTGATACATAGAACATATATACAGAAGTTTGAGTTCTACGAACAGAGCCAACTGTGGTGTTTTAAAGGGATTTCAGCACTTATAAATAAGGCGAGGAAGCACTTTGTTTAAGACAATGAAAGTCTTGACATCTTATGTAAATAAATCAAATAATGAGGTATAAATTTTATATACGCATAATATCTTGGTGTTCATTGCAAAAGTTCAGCTATTGGTGAATTACAACCCTCATGATCCACAAGCAGTCTGCATCAGGGACTATTATCAGGGTTATTCTCTAAAGTAAGAATTCAAAGTGAATTATGATTATGAAGGTCAAAATACTCGAATTGAAAAACTTCTCTAAGTCAGCCATGTATTCAGTTTGGCTGCTCTGGACACAATAGTGTCAGGAATACAAACATGTATTTCTGTCACTATAGTTGTAAAAAACAAGTTTAGGTCCTGACTCCCCTTGCCTACCTTTAAAAAGGTAGTTTACTTACCTTTTTTCCAGCACCACACTGGTCTCACCACTGCTGACCCTACCTGGTTAGCAGCAAAATGTTGCTCTGTGTCAATCAGCATCTCCTTTATAGAGATGCATTGAATAAATGCATCTCTATGGGAAACATACATACAGAGTGTGAAGATGCAGAGTGTAGGTATTGCATACAGTGCAGCACTGACCCTAGGATGCACCTCTAGTGGCCATCTGAGTCACAGCAATGAAAACACTGTCTTTTCTCTGATTACATCATATCTGCCAAGTGCCACTGGAAAGATGCAGCAACCTCTTCCAGAAGGACCATATGTCAATGAGACTACTGTGGGAGCTTCTCAGGCTGAAAACATTGTTCATGGGGAAGAAGTTTTCCTGGATCACCAGGGAAAACCACTATTTGACCCAAATATTTATTCACAATGCTCAACACAGTCCAAATTTTACTCAAGCAAGTTTTCCATCTTATATATACACAAGTTGTTTTTTGGAAGGACTGGTTGGCAGACAGGACTAGCCACCAGCCGTCTTGTCATCTGGTCCCAGGGCTAATACCCCTTCATCCTCATTTTTCCCAGCAACATCCGTCTGGATGTTCTCTTACAAATGTGACATGGACAGGCTTGCATCAGAGCATATTTCTTCACAGGTGACCCTGCCTCTGATGTATTCTTCTCACACTTTTACTGCAGGCAGGTTGTCCCTTTTCTTTTCAGAAGCTTGGATACTCCAGATGACTTTAACATCCCAATCAACAACCTCAACTGCCCTAATGCCTCCCGTCTGCTCTCTGTAACCTCCTCCTTCGGCCTCACACAGTGGTCTTCTTCAGAAACTCATACAGCAGGAAACACTCTTGACCTCATCTTCACCAATCTCTGTACCACCTCTAATCTCTCCATTTATTCATTTCTGTTTTCTTACCACCATCTGCTGAACTTTGACATCAACATATCCCATCCCCAAATCTCACCACCCTCAACTCTCCAATCTTACAGAAACCTCCACAGCCTTGTTCTCCAGAATTTCTCCATCAAACTCCAAACTCTTTTTTACCCATCTCAAATCTCACTTGCCCTAACTCTGTAAACTCACTCTACAACGCCACTCTCTCCTCTCAACTAGACATCATGGCACCTCCTACATTTAAAAGCAGCAAGCCTTCCCAATTACAACCCTGGCACACCAAGCTGACCCGATATCTCCAAAAATGTTCCAGAACTGCTGAACACTGTTGGAGAAAGTCTCACTCTGCACCTGACTTCATCCACTATAAATTAACGCTGCACTTCTACACTCTGACTCTTAACTCTGCAAAAGTAAATTACTTCTACACCCTCATAAGTACACTGTCCCATCAACCCAAATGCTTATTTCATACTTGTAATGCTCATTCGCCCTGTTGCTCCCCCTCCTCCTACAACCCTGTCTACCTCAAACTTAGCAACTCACTTCACTGAGAAGATTTCTACAACCAGGGAAGAAATCTTTCTCCCTCTTCTTCCAATACATCACCCAACTCCACTCACTCCACTGTTCTACACTCATTCGCACCTACTGCAACAGAAGAGGTTTCCACACAGCTCCTGTCCTCCCGCCCCACCACCTGTTCCCTTGATCGTATTCCCTCATATCTCATCCACACTCTGTCTCCCTCTCTTGCTCTTCCTCTCACTAAAGATTTCAATCACTCTCTTTTCTTTGGCACCTTTCCTTCACCCTTCAAGCATGCAACCATAATTCTGAAAAAATTCTGAAAAAGCCCAACCTCGACCCCAACTCCCCATCCTACTACTGCCCTATATCACTTCTGTCGTTTGCCGCCAAGATCCTTGAGAGAATTGTTTATGCGAGATTGAGAGACTTCCTTGAAACCAACTCTCTGCTTGACCCACTTCAGTCTGGATTCCACACTCATCACTCTGTTGAAACAGCTGTGACCAAATTATTTAATTGCTGCTAAATCTTGCGGCCATTACTCTAGCCTAATTCTCCTTGATCTTTCTGCTGCCTTTGACACTGTTGATCATCAACAGTTTCTTCTCATTCTCCATAATCTCAGTCTACGAGATACTACTCTCTCCTGGTGCTCATCCTACCTCTTCCAGCGGTATTTCAATGTTTCTTTCTCTGGCTCTGCCTCTTCTCCCTTGGTCCTTGGTCCCCTACTGTTCTCCATCTATACTGCCTCCCTTGGTAAACTGATCAGCTCCTTTGGCTTCCATTATCATTTATATGAAGATGATATGCAAACCTACCTGTCCTCTCCTGATCTCTCTCCACCAATCTTGACTCGTGTCTCTGACTGCCTCTCCGCAATTTCCAATTGGATGGCTGCTCACTTCCTTAAACTCAACCTGTCCAAAACAGAACTTCTGGTCTTTCCTCCCTCAAGTGTTGCAACGCCCATGTCTCCCTCCTTCCAAATCAACGGCGCCACCATCGCCTTTACCTCAAAGGGTCACTGCCTAGGTGTTCTCTTTGACTCAAACCTCTCCATCACCCTTAATGTCCAGTCGATCGCCAAATCCTGCTGCTTCCATCTCAAAAACATAGCTCGCATTTGCCCCTATTTAACACCAGACGTGGCTAAGGTGCTGGTCAATGCCGTTGTTTTTTCTCGTCTTGACTACTGCAATCCTCTTCTCAGTGGTCTTACGTGTTCCCAGATTGCACCACTTCAATCTATTCTGAACGCAGTGGCAAGGCTCATTTTCCTGTCCGCCCACACCTCCCTGTGTATTCTGTATTAATTACACTAGTCAGCATTTTCTTTAGTTTCGGTGGCAGGGAATGTGGAATTGGTGAGAACACTCTGCGGATTCTACCACAGGAGGTCCATAGTCTGACGAGGAAGCTGGACCGATCTCCGCAGTCTAGTCAGGGACCAGACAAACTATATTCCATTATAGATGGATAATATTTCCACGGCTCAATGCATAAAATGTCTATTTTGGAATTTACGAAAGTCATTTACTTATTTTCTTGTGAAATTTGTTTTATTGAAATGTTTTCATTTTTTACAATAATAATCATTGTAAAACAATGAAATATATGGGATAAAGAATAAGTATACATATAAATCAAACAAAGAGAAATGATTATAAAATTGATAACATATGTTTCATGAAAAACACTAGTGTTAAATAAGGCGTAAAAGCACTCCACATGCACTGGCGATAAATAGAGTACAAACAAGTACAAACAGTTGCTTATACAAACAGAACACGAGTAAAAGTAGAGTCACATAAACTACAATTATATAGACTATTTGTTTGATATTATCCTCCCATATGTTCCAGTGGTAAGTTAACGACTCTGTTGTGTTTGATGGCAATCTGAGGTGCATCTCATAGCACTTATTCTCTAAGGCCAGTTTTAATACCTCTTTAATAGCAAGAACTACGTCAGATCTCCAATAACGTGGTATTACCATAGTGGTCGCTATCAAGACGTGGCCTACCATTATCTTATCCACTTTGGTAAAGTTTTCAGTAAATTACTTGAATAAACATAGTTCTGTAGTCAAAGTCACAATAGAAGCAATAATATCCCTGATTATTGTATGTACATCCTTCCAAAATAATTGTAAACATGGACAATGCCACCACACATGGGAATATGTGCCTGTTTGCCCACAGCCACGCCAGCAGAGATTTGTAAAAATGGGGTATATTTTCTGGAGCCCGGATACCACCGATATAAAACTTTATAGTAGTTCTCCAAATGAGCTGAACACTGGATGATACCTTTCATATTTAAAGAAACAGCCAACCAGTCATCCAGAGACATTTCTCCCTTGAGATCCCTTTCCCATGCGACTATGCCTAGCATTAATATAGGAATAACAATGATATAATATGTTTCCTTCCCCAGCTATCAATATACATTTTGTTCTATTTGGGATTTCTCTAAATGAGTATATTTTTGGTCATGTATTGGGACTTCAAATATCTCACTTAATCTGGTAACCATAATCTCATATTGAATCTTCTAAATCATGTTTTAATCTAAATTTGTCAAATGATAACAATGAATTATTTGAGAAACAAATTGTCCAGATTATGTAGAGAGAGGGACCCCCAGAAATCAACATCAACCCCAGGAGTATCAGATTTTAAAATGGACACCAGCATGGCCCTGGACCACAAAACCTTTCCCTTTATCTGCCTAAACATTATATTCCAAGTCTTTAACATTGCCCTGGTTGTGGGAAGTATTTTACTGATTCTAGGGTGCAAATTATGAGGTAACCATAACAGTTCTTTAATCAAATATGGAGGTAACTTTTATTTTTCAATTAATAACCACTGAGGTAGATCGGCAGTCAGATTAAACTTAAAGTCCTGTGCAGCATGCTTGCAAAATAATAACTTTGAAAATCAGGTACACCCTAACCACCATTCGCTCAGAGATGTTGCAGTATAGACAATTTGATCCTACTAGGTTTGCCTGACCAAATATATTCTTTATAGTCAAATTAAGTTTCTTACAAAAGGAAAGAGGGATGGACAGTGGGATGGCCCTTAAAAAGTATAGTAATCTTGGGAGAATATTCATCTTTAATGAATGTATTTTACACAGCCATGATATCTCCAGCTCCCTCCATCTTTCCATCTCCTTCTGTAGTTCTGGCCAGACTTTTGCTAAGTTACATGCATGCATGTTTGACAAGTTTTTGGTAAGCAAATGCCCAAGTAAGCCACATGTGATTCCCTCCACACAAAATTGAAGGCACGCCTCAGACCATCCATGACAGGCCGTGGAACATAAAAGGGCAAAGCCTGTGTCTTAGTTTAATTGAGTTCATAATAGGAAACTGTGACAGACCGCCGTCACTAAGTATCATGCCCACATGTGTCCCCCTTGTTCGCAAATCTGGTTTGGGCTGATTGTGCTTGTCCCATTCTGAATGTAATAGAAATGAAGCTTAGTTATTAGTGTTGGTGTCTCTTTTGGATATGAAACCGGAACTTAGCTATAATACAGTGTAATACAGTATGCTATAATACAGTGTGATGTAGTATGCTATAATACAGAGTGCTAAAATAAAGCGTGATACAGAGTGCTATAATAAAGTGTGATACAGTATGCTATAATACAGTGTGATATATAGTGTTACAGAGTGCTATAATACAGTGTTATACAGTATGCTATAATAGTGTAATACAGAGTAATACAGTATGCTATAATACAGTGAGACACAGAGTGATACAGGATGATACAGAACAATATCATACAGTGTGATATAGAGTGATAGTGAATGCTATAATACAGTACAGTGTGATACTATATAATGCAGAGCATACTGTGATATGGAATGCATTATCATACAATGTAATTCTGGAAAGCTAATGATCATTAACATTTCAAAGAATTAATTAACATTTCAAAAAAATTAACTAATCAAATAAGAGGTGCAGGCCATATGACTGAACGAAGTTAGTTTACATTGGAACTAGACAGCCAGGCATCTCAAGTGTAGAATTTCACACCTTGCATAGCCTTTGATTAATCAAAGGATCAATCAATGTTGTAAACCATTTGCCCTCTTTCACTTTCAAATTGACCCCTTTTGAAAATGTATTTTTGAAGTGTCTCAAAATATTGTATATCTTTCTGTAGAGGATACTGGAATTGAAACCTCTGTTGTCTTGTATTGTAAACCCCGTATAGGGGACTGGGCATAAAAACCTCAGTTGAGTTGTACTCCCAGAACTCTGTGTCATCCGGTTACTGGGGAAAAGGATGCCTACTTGTTTTAAGGGTTCCAGAGTGGCTGAGGGAAGGAATTAGCGGAGGTATCCGGCCGGGTTTACACGTGGTCCACTACAAAACATCCCCAAATTGTTTTAATATGTGTATCAAGGAATCAAAAGACACAACCGGATTCCTTATGACAAAATTATATCGTCTGCAAAGAGCCCAATCTTATGTGTGACAACATTGATTGCAACACCCTGTATCTTCGGGTCATTCCTAATTAGTTCGGACAGGGGTTCCATCACCAGAATAAATAATAAAGGGGAAAGGGGACAACCCTGTTTCGTATCATTAGTAAGTGGAAAACCTTCCGAGATGAAACCCGTGGCCGACGAGAAAATATTGTATTTACTAGTGGTGTTGTAAAACCAAATTTGAATAAAACCTCTTTCAAGTATCTCTAGTGTATTCTATCAAACGCCTTCTCCATGCCCAATGAAAGAAGCAGAGAAGGCGCACGATCTGTTTTAATTTAATGAATAATATTGATAAACCTCCTAGTGCCATCCGTGGCTTGTCTCTCTAATAGAAAGCCAACCTGATCATTTTTAACAAATTTAGGGATTATTTTGGCAAACCTAAAAGCCAAACCTTTAGCATATAATCTGGTATCATTGTTGAGCAACGAAATAGGACAAAAATTAGCACATTTACTTGAACCCTTACCAGGCTATGGAAGAGCCACAATATGGGTGCACAGTAGTGATGTCCCGAACTGTTCGCCGAATGGTTCGCCACGGACTCCAGTCAGCAGACACATTCCAGCCAATCAGCAGCAGACCCTCCCTCCCAGACCCTCGCACCTCCTGGACAGCATCCATTTTGAAGCTGCATTCTTAGTGAGCTGTCCAGGAGGTGGGAGGGTGTGGGAGGGAGGTTCTGCTGCTGATTGGCTGGAATGTGTCTGCTGACTGGAGTCCGTGGCGAACCGTTCGGCGAACAGTTCAGGACATCACTATTGCACAGTGCTTCACCGGGCATCTCACCTTTATTCCAATACGAATTAAATAGTGTGGGGACAAAATTGTTGAAAAGGTCCTATAGTAATGCATGGTAAAACCATCTGGTCTCGGTGCCTTACCAGTAGGAGTATTTTTAATTGCCTCCAACACCTTATCCTGGGTTATAGCTAAATTTAGAGTCTCCAATTCATCTTGGGAAATTTTTGGTACCTGAATTTTATTTAAAAAAACATCTAATTGTGTCCAAATTAGGTTGACTGATGTTTGGGTCCGAATTAAGATTGTAAAGGGACCTACAATACTCTGCTAATAAATTGCTAATTTTGGTTGGATGTGCTATTTTTTTCACCGCTATTAATTATAAGATGTTCAATCCCAGATGAGATGGCTCTTATGTCTCAATTTGGAGGCAACCATCACTGAGGCTTTATTCCCTTTGGAGTAAATGAATGATGGTATAACCTGATGACGTTAAAGTTATTGTCTTTCAATGTATGGGGACTAAACACACCCCATAAGAGAAGAGCATTACTTAATGAGGTGAAGGCCTTAAAAACAGATGTTGCCTAATAATATACTTATTTTCTCTAGCATGGTACTCTCTAAACAGAGTATCTTCAGGGGGGTGACCAATCTAACGGTTTTTGAATCACTGGAGGGACCATAGCAACTGTCCCTCTTCCATTTCCTATGCAGGCTGAGAGGTCCTGTCACAGTAGATCTCTTTGCCTTACCAACCAATCACCAACATCATTGTTTTTTGTTTTTTTTATTATGAAATTTTGGTTCACAGACATAGATGAACAGAATATCAAGGCAATTCTGACATTCAAAGTAATAACATTTTGTACAATTACAACAAACATACCCGGTGTTCATGTTCTACAGCCTGTTAATATAGGACAGACTCAACATCGTGCTGTGAGCATTTACATTTCAATTAGGAGACTCTGTTGTTGCTTCCTGTAGAAGTAATCTATTTCTATTTCCAAAAATGTGCAACAAACCCGTGACAAGTGCGCTTAACCTTTATCAGTATTAATGAATCAGCTGCTTTACACTATAAGGAGAGTCTCCCACACCCCTCGTGATAATACAGTGTTGAGAAAATAATAATAATATATGCATTAGATCGGTTAACCCTTCTCCCAGGTCATATTATAGTGGAGCGCTTCAAAGATAATTGTGAATACTCACATATTATGTATGTCATACGGTATCAGGATATAAAGGGAAAAAAGACAACAACAAAATTTCTCATAGTATAATTCTGTTATATATTTCTAACCATATTGTAAATTAAGTAGTTTAAACTCACATTGATAAGAGCCTTACAGAGGGACAGGCTCAAATCACGTATGCTTCTGTGCCATCTGGTGGCACTTTTCCCTTTCAATCGTATATGCGGTAATCCTCAAAAGAAAAATAAAGATAGAACACTCTCTGGTGCAGTATTTCTTAGTAGAAATGGATTGCAATAGAAATTACAAAATGGTTTGCTCACCTTCTGTAGAGCCCTTGTGCCTGGCTCTAGGTATAATCACCCAGGTGTCTGTATAGGGGACACCTACCCTTCTTTTATGGAAGCAGTAGTCTCAGAATTCAAAATAGTAACATAAAATCAAATATAAAATAACTTACAAATTCAAATAAATTATAAAAAATGTCCTAAGAAGATTTCTCATCTGAGACGCGTTTCACCCAATTAACTGGGCTTTCTCAATCGGTATGTAGATGTACTGCTTCCTCCTTCGTATTATATTGCAATCCTCCATGTCCTTATTGGTCCGTTTGAATTGTAATTATCCAATCTTCTAACTTAATTTTCTAATGCAGCAGGTGTCCACACACGCCATCTCAGTACCCGTCACCTCCGGTTCTCATATGTCCCATTCCCTTCCGGGTATTGCAACGCAATCGGTACTTACCGGAAGTGACGTTTCGGGTCAGACTGCACGTCACCCTCTGCACACATGTCCGTTCGCATCTTGGGAAATGTAGTTCATAATGATCACACCAGGCTTAGCATGTGATGTATTTCCACATATCCTTAGAAAGATGTAGGGATACAAATACAAAAAGTAATTAATAATTATCAAAAATTGTATAAAATTCTTATTATTACTGCATACAAATCTATGCATGAGATGAAAACATTATCTATACAAAGAAAATAAAGGTTGTGTAAAAAAAAACACTAAAATAATTGTAATTAAAGAGAAGAGACAATCATTCTTACAAAAATGTGTCAGGACAGGTATACATCCATATCATAAAATGTTCAATTTTGCAGATCCCCATATTGTGGTCCATATAAAATTATGATGTTTTAAATGTTATATACATAACTTGTTTGTAATCAATCTGTTCACTGCTAACTAATGCATCATTCTTTCCTTTAACACCCTTATTCTCACTTCAGTAGCAAACCAGTATATCCTTTTTTTAATTTTTTATTATTATTTTAAAGAAAATGACAGTTCAAAGTCACTATTGTGACCTTTCGCATAGAAAGCATCTCGCACTGTCCCATTTTTCTAACCAAAAATAGTGACTTTGAACTATGTCATTTCATTGAACTCCTTAAGGACCAAACTTCTGGAATAAAAGGGAATCATGACATGTCACACATGTCATGTGTCCTTAAGGGGTAATAAAAAATAAAAAAGGGATATACTGGTTTGCTACTGAAGTGAGAATAAGGGTGTTAAAGGAAAGAATGATGCATTAGTTAGCAGTGAACAGATTGATTACAAACAAGTTATGTATATAACATTTAACCCCTTAAGGACTGGACTGTTTTTGCGATGTACATTTGCGACCAGGCATATTTTTACACTTTTGTGGTGTTTGTGTTTGGCTGTAATTTTCCGCTCTCTCATTTACTGTTCCCATACAAATAATATATTGTTTTTTTCAGGACAAAAGGGGCTTTCTTTACATATCATTATTTATATAATCTCATGTATTTTAATTTAAAAAAAAAAAAATATGATGAAAAATTGAAAAAAATACATGTTTTTTGACTTTTACTTGAAAAATCTTTTACTCATCTACAAAAGCGAATGAAAAAAAATGCTAAATAGATTCAAAATTTTGTCCTGAGTTTAAAAATACCTAGTGTTTACGTGCTTTTTTGCTTTTTTTTGCATGTTATAGGGCTATAGGTACAAGTAGGATATTGCGGTTTCAAAACATACATTTTAAAATTTATCAATAGTGACATTGTAACACTATTATCTGTCATAAATCTCTGAATAACACCCCACATGTACATATTTTTTTTAAAGTAAACAACCCAGGGTATTCAATATGGGGTATGTCCAGTCTTTTTTAGTAGCCACTTAGTCGAAAACACTGGCCAAAGTAAGAATTCATATTTGTTTGTGTGTAAAAAAAGTAAAAAAACTAAATTGAACGCTAATTTTGGCCAGTGTTTGTGACCAAGTGGTTACTAAAAAAGACTGGACATACCCCATTTGCAATACCTTGGGTTGTCTTCTTTTGCAAATGGTATGCCATCATGGGGTAATTCTCATTCCTGGGCTACCATACGCTCTCAAAGGCAATGTAACCAACCTGGCCATTTTCAATGTAAAAATATCTGACCCATATATTTGACCTTGTAACTTTCAAAAATGCTATAAAACCTGTACATGGGGGGTACTGTTTTACTCGGGAGACATCGCTGAACACAAATATTAGTATTTAAAAACTGGAAAACGTATCACAACAATTATATCATCAGTAAAAGTGCTGTTTGTGTGTGAAAAATGCAAAAAAGTAACTTTCACTGACAATATCATCGCTGTGATATGTTTTACTGTTTTGAATCACTAATATTTGTGTTCAGCGAAGTCTCCCGAGTAAAACAGTACCCCCCATGTACAGGTTTTAGGGTGTCGTAGAACGTTACAGTTTAAAATACAGTGCTAGCAAATTAAATTCTCTGGAATTTCGGCCTGGGTTGGCAGGCAGATCCCTCAAATTGCAATCAATAAAATTACTGAATTATGTAAAAATATTACATAAATATGCACGTAGAATTTAAATATATATGCATATTTATATATTTGAAGTCTACGTGTATATTTATATAATTATTTATGTAATTTTGTATATGGACATATGTATATTTCGTATTATTTTTATTTATTTATATATACATAGATATATATACAAATTCATTCTAAGTGTATTTTGATATAAATATATATATATATATTAATTTTAAAATACAGTTAGAATAAAATTTCATATAGATATAATTTTTTTTAAATTTTTTATTATTTTAAATTTTTTTTATTTAATTTAAATTACTTATTATTTATATTTTATAATAATATATATACAATATATATAGTTATTATATATATTATATATATATATATATATATATATAAATATGTGTGTAATTTAATTATAAGTGTATTTTTATATTAATATAAGTACATATTAATATAAAAATACACTTAGTATGGCATTATATATATATGATATATAGACATATATTATATCCATATAATATATGTCTATCATATATACACATATATAATTATTTTATTTTTTTATTAATATTAACTTTAATTTTTTTTTACTGATTTTACACTAGCAGGGAGACTGCCTGTCAGCACAGGCAGTCCCCCTGCAGGCAGACACATGGACACCTATTGTGACCATGTAATCGCTGTGTTGAGCGATCACATGGCCACAGGGGTCATAATCCGGTGTGGGGAGACTGTCTGGGCTGCAGGCAGTCTCCCCACACCGGGAGCCACGCTGATCGCCGCCAGGGGAACGACGGCGATCAGGTAAGTAACTCAGACCGTTAGGACGGTTCAGGACCGTCATTGGTCGGCAACGCAAAAATGCCGATGACGGTCCTGAACCATCCTCGGTCGTTAAGGGGTTAAAACATCATAATGTTATATAGACCACAATATGGGGATCTGCAAAATTGAACATATTTATGATATGAATGTGTACCTGTCCTGACACATTTTTGTAAGAATGATTGTCTCTTCTCTTTACTTACAATTATTTTAGTGTTTTGTTTTTTTACACAACCTTTATTTTCTTTGTATAGATAAGGCTTATATCTCATGCATAGATTTGTATGCAGTAATAATAAGAATTTTATACAATTTCTGATAATTATTAATTACTTTTTGTATTTGTATCCCTACATCTTTCTGAGGATATGTGGAAATATACCATATGCTAAGCCTGGTGTGATCATTATGAACTGCATTTCCCGACAAGCGAACGGACATGTTGTCAGGGTGGTGGTCCGGTGCCCGAGACCCAGACACTGTCCGGGCAGCGGTGCGAGGACCGGGACCCAGCATGCCTGATGATAAGTGGGAGTCTTTAGCGTGAGAGTGGATAGGTCAGGGTCTGGTGCTGGGTAACAGCACGCCCCCTGGTGTTGAGCACCAGCGTTTGTGCAGCCACATACCAAAACCCTGATGCAGCTACAGCGGATCCCAAGGACTAGGAGCTTGGAATTATGCAGACCTCCCAGGAGCTGAATAGGGAGGCTCTGCAGCAGGAGTGTATCCAGTACAGAAACAAGGCAAGACTAGGAAAGGCACCAAACATGAAAACAAGACAGAACTAATAGAACCCAGAACTGGAGCAGGACAGAAAGCAGAACCCAGAACATGTACACAAGACATGAGGAAAACAAGAACAGGGCAAGACATGACTGTACATGAACTGGAAATACAAGACAAAATAAAACAAGACAAGAGATACAAGGTAAAACAAGAGGAGACATAACTAAGCACTATATATGAAAAGTATGGGGATTTAGTTACATTATATGATCATACATTGCATAAGCCTGCCACAACGCCAATGTACCCCATATTCGGCAGGTCCTACTCTGCCTAATGCTCGCTAAAACAAGCAAAGAAGACATATATAGCACTTACCTGCAAGAAAGGGCAGAAGCCTTGAGCAGCTGCCTGCAGGACACAAACAAAAAGGAATGCAAAACAAACGGGTGTGGCAACATAAAACAAACATTTAAAGGAAACCTGGACACTGGGAATTCCAGGGACGGATTACAGAAATGAACCCAGCACAAAGAAAAACAAGAAAAACTAAACAAGAATTGTAAAAAGAGTACTGGATACCAGAAGCCAAGTCAGACATCAAAACAGAGCAGAGCAGATCCTGACACGTGTGCACAGGGTGACATGCAGCCCGACCCGATACATCACTTCCGGTAAGGACCGATTGCGTCGCAATACCCGGAAGGGAATGGGACGTATGAGAATAGGAGGTGATGGGTAGTGAGACGGTAGAAAATTAAGTTAGAAGATTGGATAATTACAATTCAAATGGACCAATAAGGACATGGAGGAGTGCAATATAATACAAAGGAGGAAGCAGTACATCTACATACTGATTGAGAAAGTCCAGTTAATTGGGTGAAACGCATCTCTGATCAGAAGTCTTCTTAGGACATTTTTTTAATTTGTTATTTGAATTTTTAAGTTATCTTATATTTGATTTTATGTTACTATTTTGAATAAATTACATTTTATAGTCCATTTCCGGCTACTGAGACTACTGCTTTCATAAAAGAAGGGTAGGTGTCCCCTATACAGACACCTGGGTGATTATAGCTAGAGCCAGGCACAAGGGCTCTAAAGAAGGTGAGCAAACCAATCTGTAATTTCTATTGCAATCCATTTCTACTAAGAAATACTGCACCAGAGAGTGTTCTCTCTTTATTTTTCTTTTGAGGATTACCGCATATATGATTGAAAGGGTAAAGTGCCACCAGACGGCACAGAAGCATACGTGATTTGAGCCTGTCTCTCTGTAAGGCTCTTATCAATGTGAGTTTAAACTACTTAATTTACAATATGGTTAGAAATATATAACAGAATTATACTATGAGAATTTTTTTTTGTTGTCTTTTTTTTTCTCTTTATATCCTGATACCATTGTTGTTGCCGGCCATATAGCTGGTGAATTAGGTTGTTGCGTAGTTTCTCAGTGTATGGTGAGTTGTGGGTTGTTGAAAGTGGGTTCTTAATTCAGAGTCCATTTGTGATTAGATTCATTTTCTTACAACGCATAAGAAAATATGTCGCAAGCCCAGCTTATAGAAAATATATATATATATTATTATTATTTTTTTAAACTGCTTTTCATTTTCCCCCCTTAAAGGTACATTGGTACATTGATCTCTTGGTCTGGTTGTGAATTTTCAAACTTACAGGTATTTCAGCCTCCTGGTTAGATTACTGTAGTAATGCTGGCTTGAAAGACTTTAATTCTCAGATGAAGAGACTATCCAAGAGATTACTTTGCCATGAAATCCTTAAGAGACTTTCTGAACACCACTATAATATATCAGTATCATATATTAGCAAAGTTTGTCAGTATTTTGTAGTAAAATTCCTGATATTTGTTCATGCTATACTTAACATTAGATTCCTTAACCTATCTTCCAGGATGGTAATGCCATGATCATTGGGCATTCACACACCTTTCACTCACTGAATCACGCCTCATTTTCTCAATAGCTATGCTTCTTGAGGGGAAAAAAAAATAAAGTTTTTTCTCTTTTGTTTTTGTTTTTTTGTTCAGGTGATGGCAAGTTGTTCATAAAGCTACTATCGATAAAATGTCTGCAATCCTATTTTCAATAACCTTAAAATGGCCAATAGCTTAAATAAAGCTTCACAACTACTAAAGCCCGCTTTAGTAGTTATGTCCCCCTTTAGTAGTTATGGCATCATTTTGTAATGCTATGTTACCTGGTTCCACCATGCTTGGAGCCTCCTATAATGGCAGCGGTTATTCGTTAACTGAGCGCTCTCAGCCAAGGAATGCCACTCTGTGCCTACTCAGATCTCTTGCTAGGTGGAATTACACATCTAGCAGGCAGCCCAAATGTATCTAAATATCTCTAAAATGCTGTATATACAGATTCCAAGCACCATGGCCAATTCAAAACACTTAAGTAGACGTGGTGCTAGGAGTAAACCTGTAATATAAAAATGAAAAAAAAAAAATAGGATTCAGCAGAGAATGGGCTGATGGTATCTGCTTACCCTATCATTATGTGGTGTGAGCTGGATGAAGAACCAAATTAGCACTGTTCAGTCCACAATATTGTACTAATAATTGCCAGATACCTACTTATCACTTTATTACATAGTAGTGTAGAATGAAAAAAGTCCATCAAGTTCAACCTTGAAACCTATTCTTTTACTCTGTTGATCCAAGTAGGCAAAAAAAAAATATTACCTTTACCAATTATTCCACAAAAAGGAAAAACATAATTATTCATATTCTAATTCTAGAACTGTACATCTGATCATAGAATCTACGAAAATAATGTTATTACTTTATCTCACCTTCCTAACTGCTAGTTAAATCCCTATGAGCAGGATTGTACATAACTTTTCTCATCCTTTTTCATAAAAGCAGTCAGCAGAGCAGCATATTCTAATAATATACATCAGATCTGTAGAATATTTCTTAAAAGAACACTCCAAGTACCATAACAACTACAGCATGATGTAGTGGTTATGGTGCCAGAAGTGCCTTGGCAACCCCCTATCGCAAGCTGTCAAACTGTTTTAAAATGGTTTGACTTTTTACTTGAGATCCACTGGACATCGCTCCCCACTACACTACTTCTGCTAGAGAGTAAGAAGCTCCTGTCACGTGCGTGGGCTATAGGCCCAGCCGAGACAGTGGGGAGAGTGTGGAAGTGACAGGGTTAATGACACCAGACCCCTGGTTACCTGTTGCTAGTCCCAGCAACCACTCAATTAACCCCTGCAATCCCTTCTACACTAACCCCCTTAGTACACACTTTACTGCCACCACCAAGACTTTTAAACCCGGGCGTCTTAGGTTACCCCACACACAGGAGAATTATAGTATCACAGTTCTACTTTTACTGATAAAACATATATAGTTAACCCTTTTTGGTAACGTGTTTACCTGAGCTTTCCTCTGGAGAGTGAAGCTCATAGAGAACAGAGACACAAGCTGATTAAGTAAACATTTAATCTGACAAAAAGGATTCACAGTGCTGAGTACAAAATACAGAAATAAATGACATACAGATAACAAATTGCAAAACAGTACATCAAATAAAATAGGAGAAAACACAAGAAATTCCTTACATGTAGTTACCCCATATAGAATTCTCGTGGGAGTGTTAGATGGTATAGGTCTCCTAGAAGTTGCTGACAAAAGAAAAATGAATAACTGACCTGGATAGTCCGGCACCCTCATTATATATCAAATTAGTTGTTTCTCAGTGGGCAGACCCCTGGGGGGAGGGGGGGGGGATCAGAGGGTGTTGGTCTGGCAGTTTATTGCCCACTCTATGCAATTCCTTGTGTCCAGCTCTGGTGATGGCTATCTAGATGTTTTATGGTCTAGGCCTGGTGCCAGATCAAAGACCACAATAAATGTCATCCCAAGGTTTACAAAAAACAACTTTCAACATATCTCCACACATCAAACACCAACTCATGCTTTTGGCATGACACCTCCCCCTTAAGATGGTGGACAGAAAAATTCAGCCACAGGCTGATTTATCTGTCTACCATTAACCTTCTAGTTGTCGAGACAGGCCATCTGCATTCCCATGCAAGCTGCCCTTTTTGTGCTGGGCAGTGAAATTATACTGTTGGAGGATAGGGCTCCAATGGAGCAGTTTATCATTGTTACCTGTCACCTGCAGCAGGTTGTGATCAGTCCATACCACAGCTACATCCTCAACAAACATGCCTGATTTGCCTGTTTCAATTTCCCATCGATCTCTGGTAACATCCCTTAAACCACACCCACTGCGCTCATGTAGTAGCTGTAAGGGGAAGAAACCAATGGATTTCTGCAGCACTCCCCGGTAAGCACACAAAAAAGCAGACAGAGAACACTCCCAGGATAGATGTGCTGTATCAACACCCATCATCTCTTTCATTTTGCGGTCTGTCTGGTGGGCTTGTTGCACTATCAGACTCTGAACCTTTGGTTCACAATCAGAAAGTTGCTTAGGTGTATGCATGAGTTGTGATAAACTGACAAGGTTCCTGGTTCCTCCAACTGTATATTTCCCTGCAGCCATCCTTCCTGGACCCACAGGCTGAGTCTGTCCGTGCCCCTCACTTTCACTCCAGGTCATCATACATACAGAATTTTGGAAACTGGCTAAGTCTGGCGCAGAGTAAAGCTCACACACCCTCTGCCCTCCCTCATGGCCTTGCTGTTCCTTCACATTTTCACCCAGTGCATCACATACATCTGCTTCAGGCACATATATTCCTTCAGGCCCCTCTCGCTGGAAGGCTTTTCTCATACATTTTCACAGGACACATTTGACCCCCCTTGATCAGATACAGAATTTTGCACACACTCACATAATTTCTTCTCCAAGGCAGGCCATCCTCTCGCAATCTCACATAGCCCCTCAGACTCTGCAGCCGTGACCCACTGCTGACTTGTTACCACTGCGACTAGTGGTACACATCCCTGGCTCTCACCTTCCTCCTCTCCCTTACTCTCTGACATCCTAGCCTCACAGTATTTTGATATAGGCACATCACTACTCACCCCTATCTCACATTTGGTAGAAATCACTGGTTCAGTTACAGGTAGATATTTATCCACACCCTGCTCTCCCTCCCAGCAATCACAGTTCACAATGTCTCCCATAGTTTCACACAATACCTTAGGTGGAGCAGTCAGCCCCTCTGGCTCACAAACAGTGTCCTCTGGAGCATAGTGACAGAGCATCCTGCCCAAATCATTCCCCAACAGAACATTAACAGGGATATCCTCCGAAATCCCCACTTCCTGCAAACCTTTGCCCGCACCCCAATCAAGGTACACACGTGCCAAGGGCACAGCGGGGCGTACACCCCCAATTCCTTTGACGGACATGGTTCTTCCAGGGATTATGTCCTCCGTATTCACCACTTCAGGTCGCACCAGGGTGAAGGAAGCTCCAGAATCTCTCAGTCCCATGGTCACTCGGTCACCCACAATCACACTCTTCAGGTTATCCTCCCGTTTCCCCACGGACCCACCCACAAGCAATACTGATGGTGCCCCTCCACGGACTGGTGAGGGCATATTTCTAGTGGGGCAAGTCCTGCTCAGATGACCAATCTGGTTGCATCGAAAACAACGGCGGGCATCTGACTCACTTGACATAGCCCCGGCTACGCTGGCAGTCGGCGGTGAAGTGCTCACTGCAGATCTTACAGGTGGTGATTGAACTGTAGCTTCTCTCCAGGTCGAAGTAGCAGCTAACACAAGTCCACGCCTGGATGTGGGTGCATGGATGTCGGCATAGTCATCTGCCAGTTCTGCAGCAGCCCTAGCATTTTTTGTCTTTCTTTCCAAAATCCACTCTCGTACATTAGGGCTCCGGGTCTGCAAGAACTGCTCCAGGACCATTAAGTCATTAAGGGCTTCATAGGTAGTAGCTTGTACTCCTGTTACCCATTGCCGGAACGTGGTTTCTAATTGTGCAACATATAGAATGCAGCTGGATGATGGGCATTGCTGCATACTCCTAAACTTTTTCCTGTAAGACTCAGGAGTAAGGTTAAAAGTTTTTTGCAATGCAGTTTTGATTGCCTCATAGTTGTTATCAGTCTGTGGGGGAAGGGACACAAACACATCCAAGGCTTTCCCTTTCAATTGTGGAGTTAAATATCTGCCCTACTGGTCTGAGGGTAGTTGATGCTGCCTGCATACTTTCTCAAAACCTTTTAAAAATACATCCAAATCCATCCCTTCTTCGAGAGAAGGAAAATCATCCTTAAGGAGCCTACATGTGCGGGACTCTGATGCATTGCCGTTCAGTGAGGACTGAAGGGTAAATTGCAGTTTAGCAAGTTCCAGCTAATGTCTCCTTTGCGCCTCCCTTTCTGCCGATTCTCTTTCTGCAGCCTGCTGTTGGATCATCACATGCAGGGCTTCCTGAGGATTTGCAGCCATCAGTTGCTGAAATAAATCTGTTGAGCAAATGTCCTTAATGGTTTGAGGGGTACAACATCCAGGCATTCCAGTGAACAACACTCCTGCAGTAGTAGGGAGCTCAGTAACCCTTTCAGTGTCAGTCTCTGGCTGGAAAACATGGCTGTCAGCCTCCACAAATAAGTTGTGCTTTATTTTTGCCAAAAGTTGGTAAATCCTTTTCCTGGCACAACAATTCCAAGGCCTCTTTCGATTGTTTGCGATAGGCCTCCATATTCACAATAGGATAGATAAAGAAAAACAAGAGATGGGAGGGGAGAACTGTTTTGCAACTTGTATGTATTTTAAATCAGCACTGAGCTTGGTCTTTGGAAATTACACAAAAACAAGTATGCAATTTCTTTTAGTGCTAAGACCCCCTTTACAGGTAAAATCAGCAAGCACTAAAAATCTCTAAATATATCCCACCAGCTGCCGCCAGTTTGTCACGTGCGTGGGCTATAGGCCCAGCCGAGACAGTGGGGAGAGTGTGGAAGTGCACTTGCAATCTCTTCTACACTAACCCCCTTAGCACACACTTTACTGCCACCACCAAGACTTTTAAACCCGGGCGTCTTAGGTTACCCCACACACAGGAGAATCATAGTATCACAGTTCTACTTTTACTGATAAAACATATATAGTTAACCCTTTTTGGTAACGTGTTTACCTGAGCTTTCCTCTGGAGAGTGAAGCTCATAGAGAACAGAGACACAAGCTGATTAAGTAAACATTTAATCTGACAAAAAGGATTCACAGTGCTGAGTACAAAATACAGAAATAAATGACATACAGATAACAAATTGCAAAACAGTACATCAAATAAAATAGGAGAAAACACAAGAAATTCCTTACATGTAGTTACCCCATATAGAATTCTTGTGGGAGTGTTAGATGGTATAGGTCTCCTAGAAGTTGCTGACAAAAGAAAAATGAATAACTGACCTGGATAGTCCGGCACCCTCATTATATATCAAACTTAGTTGTTTTTCAGTGGGCAGACCCCTGGGGGGGATCAGAGGAGGTTGGTCTGGCAGTTTATTGCCCACTCTATGCAATTCCTTGTGTCCAGCTCTGGTGATGGCTATCTAGATGTTTTATGGTCTAAGCCTGGTGCCAGATCAAAGACCACAATAAACATCATCCCAAGGTTTACAAAAAAACAACTTTCAACATATCTCAACACACATCAAACACCAACTCATGCTTTTGGCATGACAGCTCCTAAGCAGGCACTTCCATTAACTCTCTTGAGCATTGGAGGGCTAGTTCATTGGCTGAGTAAGAAGTAATAAAGAAAGTGAGCGGCACCCAGTGGTCCCTAGGTAACAAGTCAAACCATTCTAAAATGGATTAACTATTTAGAATAGGGGGCACTAGCGGACTCTTGGTACCATTACCAGTACTGTAAGTTGTAGTGATTATAGTGCCTGGACTGTTCTATTAAAGTCAATGATTACTCAGAGTTTACTCAGGAAGCCACAGGACTCCACACCATAAACATCCACTAGCCCACAGCTTATTGCAATATTCAGTTTCCTCCTGCTAGCTGTATAAGCTGTGATACCACAGTAAAATCAATTATGCAATGTTTCTGGGGACTGTGAAAATAAGGGCCTAAATACTTTTTTTTTTTTTTTTTAATGTACAGGCACACTGTTTCTTTTCTGTTTTATAAAAGCAATAGGATCATCGTTAAAAACTGCTGATCATTGAGGCTGCCAGTATTCCAGAGACAGACAGAACAAGTGTTCTTTGACTGTACAGTTTACTTCCACAAATAAGATGGTACACTGTAATACAGATTATATGAAAGAAATCTTTAATCCAAGTCCTGTCCGTTTGTGCAGATTTTACAAAATTTTTGCAGAGCCCAGGCAATTCTTTATTGGGACACATGAAGAAAATTAACACATTTGTCCCAAAGATAAGAAATGCGGTTTTATGTCCATGAGAAAACAAGGCACAGAGGTAGTTTATTTTTGTTTGTTTCATTTTACTGATAGAAAGCAAATTTTCAAATAATAATAAAAAAAAAAAAATCACCTTAACGATGCACAGAAAGAAAACAAATACACTGTAGCAGAGTCCTTCAATGATAATTTGTGGAGTATTGCAAGAGAATCACACATTTTGCCCAAAACAGCCCAATTGAAAAAAAAAATCTCCACCTGAGCAATTTTTACAGCTTGGTTATTTCGTTTAAAATGTGCAATTTGCTACAAATTCCTAGTTGAGTAAATAATCTTGTAGGTTGTAAAAGAACCATTGGTACGACTATGCTGCTAGCACAACTTTACAGATATATTGTGTGACCTCATCTAACATTTCCTTTCTAAATTATTGTTTTTGTAAACTAAAAAAAAAACAAAAAAAAAACATGCATGGTGCATTGTGAAATCATCAACATATCTGAAAACAGCTTTACAGGAGTAGCAAAAACCTGATCTTGAACATACAGGTATACCAGCTAAGTCTAATCCTCTCAACACTTGCTCAACTCACAGACTCACACTCTTTAACCCTTTATCCCTCAACTTTCTTTAATTTTCCCATCTGACACCTTACTGCTACTACCGTTTTTTCCCGAAAATAAGACATCCCCCAAAAATAAGCCCCAGCCTTTTTTTCAGGGGACGCCTTTAAAAAAAGCCCTACCCCAAAAATAAACCCTAGTTAGACCAGTGCTAGTTTGCTAATCTATGTACGGGGAATTTTCCTCGAACATAGATTCGTGGGATTCCATGCACTAGTGAACTTGTCTGTGTTTAGGGGAATGCACCCGAACATAAACCTGTTTTCTGGCACATGCTTGCTACTGTAGTGCATCCTCATTTACCGTCAAATTTGGATTACGACAGTGTTGTAAAAACGGAAGCCTGTTATATTTTGACACCCAGACAAGAGGAGTGCAAAAAGAAAGAGCTATTCCGTCGCATACAAGAAAGGAATTGTGGAGGACTCCCAGGGCAAGAATCTTATGGCTTTCTGCAAATAAAAGAAGTTGGATCTCCGAATGGTCCAAAAATGGCGAGCAATGTATGATAACCTTCAGCAACAGGTGGATGAGGGAAATGCTAAGAAGCACAAGTGTATATATGGTTGGCAACTATTATTTCCTGAATGGATTGCTGACAGGAGAGCAAAGTCTTTGGTTGTGCACAGGGCTGATATTCAAGCGTTTGCCCTTGAAATGGCACAACAGTTAGAATTATCCCCATAAGATTTCAAAGCAGCACAACACTGGCTGAATGACTTCCTTAAGTGACATGAACTGTCTCTAAGAAGATAGACAATGCTGTTCAGCCCAAGGTAAGTTTGAAACATCGCTGATGGCGTGAATGCTATGTTTGAGTGTAGCCACACTGGCAGAGATGTCGGGAGCTGTGACAACGTGGCCCTAACCCAGATATCTGCTGAGCTGGCAGCCATATCAGCAAACATGTTCACCTGTAGTTACAGAAGGGATATGGTTGCTGAGCCATGGGCAGTTGTGAGGGAGGAAATCCAGGGAGTGCGCAGGGACCTCGCCACTCTGGAACACAGGGTAGGAGAAATGGAGGCTTAAAGTCAGCACGCGGCCCAATGCCAGCAGGAGGCTGAGGTAGCCACTACACGGCAGGGCTCGATACTCCTGGAGCTGAGACCCAAGTTGAAGACATTAACAATCGAGGCAGATAAAATAATGTGCTTATCCATATCCTGCCAAAGTTGGAAGGTGAGTCACTGCAAGAGGCTCTATTCACTCAGCTTCTGGGAGAGGCAGCACTCGCTTACTTCAAACTGGAACGCGCACACCAAGTGTAGTGGAGCTGCAATAATACAACCCAAAATCTCCGCTGGGGTTCTCGGAAGCTGAAAAGGAAGCACTGTTTAGCAGATATTGCCCAATCCCTCAGTAACCGGATGACACACAGTTCTGGGAGTCAACTGGAATGTTTTAATTTGATTATATACAAAATCTGAGTACAGTGAACATGAAGTCCAGCAGTGTTCGGGAGTTTCAGTGTCCGCTTTTATTTCCAGGTGCTCGTCTCTCAACCATTGTTGCCTGCGTTCGCTGGAACGTGATGTCCGCCACCTCATGGTCGTTAATACGAACGGCGGCCACCCAGACGAACAATTAGAACACTGAGGTGGAAATTGCTACAAGGTGTCAATTAGGTTTAACAAGCAGACGGGTGGTTCCTGGTTCGTGCGGTTGTTCGGTTCCCGAATGGTATAAGGAAATTACACGAACCAAGCCATTTAACATGTCCTTTACATGACCCATAGACCTTTGGCAGGAGACTAGCCAGCAGGCTCCTCCTGGAGTACGTGGCAAACATAACTGGGAAGGAGCGTTTGTCATACCAAGGTCTAAGACCGCCGAGACAAGATGGCCTGCCACGCAATGTAATCTGTTGCTTCTGCTCCTTCAGGCTCAAAGAGGCAGTTATGCAAGCTGCCCTACCGCATACATAAATGCGCAGGTATCGTTATACCAGGATCTCTCCACGCTGACACTGGAGGCCAGAAGGGCCTTGCGTTCTCTAACACGGAAACTACAAGAAAGACGGATCCCATACCGATGATGCTTCCCCTTTTCCCTGCAGACGAGGAAAGACAACACCTTGCACACATTGCGCTGGGACGTTTAATGGGACAAGATACAGCCAATTTATACAAAACATGGTCAAACCACACCTGGAACACTCCCACAGCTCGGGGGGGTGGCTTACAGATAGCCATCTCCTGCTCATGGAGATACAAACAGTAAAACAATTCCATACAGTAATACACATAACATAACATGTGGAAATTTAGGGTGCTCCATATCCCTGGATAGCTCCTGGTCCCAGCTATGATCCCTGCAAATAGCGGAGCTATCGGATGTACCCGGATGTGCTATCGGATGTACAGAGCCTGAGAAATTGTCATATAAAGTCTGGGCTTGAGGCTCTGTACATAACTGAAAATAGTTCCACAGAATCACTTGGTTTAGGATGGTAGATTCACACTTTGCGCCTAAACCACGTGGAGGCCAATCAGGAGAAAGGGCGAGAAACCAATTTGCACCAATCAGGGCTCAGGCAGGGGAGGTGTTCCGCCAGTAAATTGAGAGAAAGGGTGCCAACCAGTTTGAATGGTAGCTCTTTTCCTATTGGTTGGCACGGCATTAGCCAGGCGGCCAGTGGGCCTCTGCAGCTGTGAAGCCACCTCATAGCTTCAGAAGGTCGGCTCGGGCTTGTGTCTCTCTCCGGCGATATCTCAGCTTAGGTAGCACCGGGGAGACCGCTCTTCCCATGTGAGACTGTAGATGGCTATATCATCCAAGTACGCACAGTCAAAATCCTGGAGACTCCCCAGGAGCCGGTCCGCCATCCGCTGAAAGGTAGCCGGGGGATTCTTCATCCCAAACGGCATGACCCTGAATTGGTTCAGGCCGAATGCCAACTCAGGTATCGCCTCTGGGTCCACGGGAATCTGACAGTATCCGTTGTACAGATAGATAGTCGTGAGGTAGTTTCCTCCCACTATCTGGTCTAGCAACTCGTCCAACCTGTTCTATCATTGAGTTTCCTGTAATCAATACAGAAATGGGTTGTACCGTCCCGTTTGGGTACCAGTATGAAAGGGGAAGCCTAGGGGCTCTGTGTGGGCTCAATCACCCCTAAGTCTAACATTTCCGTAATTGCTTCTACCATACTTTCCAGTACTGCTTCAGGAATGTGGTATGGTTGCTGCCGTAAGGGGTGCTGACCACCAGAGCAGTGTACCCCGGTATGGCTGAAAACATACTTCGGCATTCACTTAATAGTAGGGTGGCTTGTTCCCGCTGCCTGGGTGTTAACCCGTCCCCCAGACTGACTTTCTCGATGAATCATTGGGTGCTGCCGAGGAAGTCCAGTATAAGAAGACGTTTGCTATAATCTGAGGGGGAGGCACATACAGCGGCCACCTCCTCCAGCCTTTCCAGGTGTACCATAAGCATGTTGACATGGAATGCTCTTCTAATTCTCTCATCTTTACACGAGGCTACTATGTAGATGGTGTCGCTGATGTGCTCTACCACCCAGTAGGGTCCCTGCCAGGCTGATTGAAGCTTATCAATTTAGTGGGTTTGAGCACTAGGACCTTTTGTCCGACTTCAAATAGTCGATCCCGTGCTCTCCGATCATACCATCTTTTCTGGTTCTTCTTGGCCATCCGCACATTCCCCGAACAGATTTTACAGATCTTGCTCATGGAGATACAAACAGTAAAACAATTCCAGACAGTGATACACATAACATACAGACCGGCAAATAGAAACGCACGCACACATTATCCTATAACGAGGAAGGCACTGGTCCAAGACAATCCCAGACAGGCAAGGCCGACAGATACAGTGGGTTATAGTCCCAGGTTTAACTGCCCTGGCAGGTGACCAGGGTTAGCTGAAAGATATACAGATTCCCCTGGGTATGGGGGAGGTGGGGGAGTTCAAACTGAATATGGACAAATCGGAAGACATACACACCACCCTCCCTACGAATACCTATGAACACCTGAGGGGGCAGTTCCCCTTTACCTGGCAAACATACAGAATTTGCTACCTCGGAATTGGGTTGCCCGTGGAGCTGAAAAATCTATACTAAGACAATTTCCTGCCACTACTATCAGAAGTGCAAAAAGACCTACACCGATGGACGGACCTGTACGTCTCCTGGTTTCACTGTATCAATGTGGTCTCCTGTACTTCTTCAACACTATACACATGGTTCTTCCAAGAGCCTTCTTTCAATCATTGTCAACGACATTGAGGAGGTTCATCTCGAACAAGGGTAACACCCGAGTACGGCAGAGCCAGCTGGAGCTACCCAAGACAGCAGGTGGAGTGGGTCTACCCGTGATAAGATTGTACCACACTAAAACAGATTAGTAGATTGGCACATCCGCCTAACAGAGAAATTATTGGTGGGCCGGGTGGGGTGGGGATTATGACTGCGCAGATGAAAACCAACAACCCGCTGATAGAAGCGATCATCCAGATCTGGTGCGCTTACTCACTTCCGGTACTATACAATCCGAACCTCGCTGGAGGCCTTAAGCCCCAGGATCTGGAGGGCTTCCAGGTCGCTGATTAGACCTGTCTAGAAACCTGGTGTTCTGACTTAAAAATCAAGCCCTTACTAGGGAGGTACATCTAGTGGCTTGGACCACTTCTGATATTGTCAACTGCAAAACTACTACTCATCCATTGGATCTAAACCCCCCATGCACAGGCAACAAACGCAATTTGAGGCACTCTACTCAAATAGGAGACACCTTACACGAGGAGTGTCAATGCTCTATACAATGCTACTCCTAGGAATAGACAGGGCCCCTCCAAAATTCTCATCTAGATAGGAGGAGGAGACAGGGATTAACCTCACAGACCAGGAATGGGGCAAGATATATAATATATATACTGACACACAAAAGTTCGATTAACACGAAAACCCAGGAGACTAGCTACAAACTCTTAACACGATGGTATTCTATTAAAATCTGCACTTTGTGTAAAAAGAAAAATAGAACACATTCTTCACACATGAAGCACTTAAGCAAACTGAAAAGCTTGATGGGTCTGGAGTGTACTTTTAACTAGTGGGGCTAAACTCCCCTTCACTCTCTCCTTACAATTCTGTCACTTGGTTGCTATCCCCCATGCTGCTCTTTATATTGTTTCATCATACCCTATCGCCTCTAGATTGTAAGCTCTTTGACCTTACCATCAGCTTATTGTATCTGTCATGATTTGTAATATTTGTCTTATTTGTAGTTAAATACCGGACCTTTATATTATTGTAAAGCACTGCAGAATAAGTTGGTGTTATGTAAATGTCAATAATAATAAAAAGCTTTGGAGAATATGTAAAAATAAATCCATATATTATTCATAAATAAAACACTAATTATCTATAGTTTTGGCCTGATGCACCTGACAGTTCCTTGGGGTAATGTTAATGTCAATGAAGATTTGTTTTTAGCAATGTCTCTCTAGGGTCATTGCCAAGGCTACTACAATTCACCCAGCTTAATTTTAACCACAAAAATCTGGCAAGACACACAACCACCTTCATCAATACCTCAACACATGCCGTAGGACATTTGTGAAATAGCTGACAGCCAAAAATGAAAGCGTGACTTGGCAAGTTGTATTCCCAATACCCCAAGTTAATTTTATTTGGCAATACTCCTATGACATGTAATAGAATTTTTTTCTTCAATCCATACTTTGAATGAAAAGTAGCACTTAATTATATAAACTGGATTATTACAATTGCAATGTTAAGAAAAGATTACGAAGGATAAATACAAACATTATAGAGTCAATTCTCTAGAGTCTATACTCACAAAAAGTACTATCAATAAAGAATGCAATTTACTTGCTTGTGTGTGTATATGTCAGTAGAAAATAATGCTCCATGTATCTGTAAAAAGTCTTGTTGAAAAAAAAAATGTGCTTGTTCTGAATTACTAAGTAAACTAAAGAACATATATGTGTAAGATTGCTATATTTTAGGATAATTTTTGATCTATTGACTAAAGTGAGAATGTAAAGTGATTTTCAAATTGTAAGCCAAAATAGCCAAACTGGAGAAATAGCAGAATTTTTCCATAATTGCTGTTTCGACCTTAAATCTAAAGTTCATTTTGCATTCTGACTGTGTATGAATCATAAAGAATGCTATAAACTAAGTATAAATACATTTAGAGTAGATAAATAAAATACAGGAGAAATATTATTGGACCTTGGTCAGACTAAACACAGGACCTCCAAATAGGCAAAATAACAGAATGCCTGAAGGCAGTATTACTAAGTAAGATCTCTAATGGCAAAGGCAAAGTTGTTCTTGCTGCCAAACGCCAGGCCATGCTGCACCAAAGGAAGCAGAAGCCACATCTAGTCATTCAGGCCCAACCTAACGATTCCGCACAGTCATCAGACTAGAGGCGCGCTCGTCGATCCTGTGGCTTCTTAAAGAAAAGTAACCAGGAAGCAGGTGGCACACCTAAGGAGGTATGTCCATTTTCTCCTATTTAAACCTGCTAATACCTGATACATGTGCTCAGTCTTCTTTGCCCTGTGCTATGTTCAGTTGCTGCATTGTACCCATCCTGATTATCTGGTATCTGACCTTTGGCTTGTCTTTTATTTATAACCCTGTGCTGCCTGACCTGACCTATTGCATGCCTGACTTCGCTTCTGCTGTATCCTTATCTGTACCTTGCTCCGGACACTCTAAGCCATTTATTGCATTTGGGGATCTATCTACTAAACTGTGACAAAATGCATGATACCAAGATTTAGAATAACATCTTTAGAGTAAAAAATAGGCAACATAATATAAAGAATCATAATCTCCAGACGTTTAATAAATTTGTCTGTATATAAATTTAATTTTGGGTAATTCAAGATTCATCCATAAGGTGTTTCAGTTTGGACACATACTATCCAATTGATTGCTTTTCAAAAAACTATTTGGATGAACCACAATGGTAACAAAATGGGCCAATCAGAGTACTGCATCCACTGAATCATGAAACAAAACCATTAAGTCATTGTCTGTACCATTTGTTTTGGGATTCGTCCATAAAGTGTTTTGGAGTTCTGGATTGCAGACGATATACCAATTGTCGAAAATTCCGATGAATCTCAATTAAATTGAAACCAAATGCACAAATTTTATAATTTATAACATACTAGAACTAGGGTAACTAGAACCACAAAAAGACAGCAAGTTAGGTATGGTCTAGACCAGGGCAGGCAACCTACGGCACTCCAGATGTGTTACATTTCCCATAATGCTCTTACACCCATAATGATGGCAAAGGATCATGGCAGGTGTAGTCCAAAACATCAGGAGTGTAGAAGGTTGCCTATGCCTGGTCTAGACTCTTGACAGCTGTTTTTACTAGAATCACCTACAGTCTGAACTCTGTATGAACATGAATTAAAAAAAAGGAGCCTAAATAGTGAGATGAGACAGAAAATGATAGTGTGAAAATGGGGGGGTAACCCCTAAATGATTAAATTGAGAAACTAAAAAAAGGGAAAAACAAACACACTACCAATATGTGTCTCTAAGTAAATATGGTGTAGCGATCGTAATGTGGTTATCACAGATGAGGTTGTCACCAAACAAAATAAATAAATAAAGTAAAAATTCACTTTCAATAGATAATTTTAAAGGCCATTTAAATAAAGATAAAGTAACAAAAAAGTAGAGACCAAGATATTTGGTCCTAAATGAAAATTATAGTCTTGCTATAGCAACACTAAGCATTCTTAATCAGTATGGCTACCTGAAAGAGACAATGTATCGAGAAATAAAACTTTGTGATGAAAAGTATCTATTTGTACAATAAATACAATACAGGTAGGGGGAGAGGCGATAACTATTTCCAATAACTAGACTCTGCTGCAGAAAGAGTCCAGTCAGATAGTTGAGCTGCCTCAATTAGGCAGAATGTGTATATACAATTCGCTTAACTGCACCAAAATAGGAGTAAAAGAATGCCAAAAAAGTATATAATATGAAAAAAGATTATATAGAAGGGGAGATCCCTGATAGGAGTGATTCACAGAGATCAATAGGTGATAGTTGGTAACAGAAAGGAAAATATCACGTCCCTGTACCTAGACTGAACTTATCAGTACAAAACTAATGTGCCTTCGAGGGCACCCCTTAAGTAAAAACTGCACTATCACTCGACCCCCCCCACTAAGTAGCAAGACAGAAAATAAATAGAAATAAAAACAAAAACGGGCATAGAGCCCAATCTCAGGATAGCCGTTAAGAAAAAGTAGCTGTCAAATAAACGGCAGTGTGAAATAGAACACTGAGATATTGCTGACTACGGCGTCCTGAACCCCTGACGTGCACGTTTCGTTCAGGCACTCATCAGAGGGGAACTGAGAACCGGTAAGTATCGGGTTTAAATATGTGAAACTTTAATTTGATTTGTTAGGGTAAAGTGACCATTAACCAATAAGGTCAGAGAGGAGGAGTATCTCTATTGCTGCCGGTATTAACCCTTTTGGGATACTAAACCGTGAAAATATATGTGGGTGACAGAGAATAGTAGATTTGTAAAAGAATATGTATAAAGATAATTTTGAAACTTGAATAATAAGTTAATACACATAAAATCAATTGACTGTGTGAAACAAGACTGTATTCGCATTGTGAATGAATGAGTTATATAGGGTTCTTGAATTAAATACCAACTAATAATTTTGGCCATTAAATGTATAGTTATTAATGGATCCAGAAGTGCTCTTAATGGATGAAGTGATAACTAGATTAGGAAAAGCGACAGAGAAAATAATCCCAAATACAAGTTCTGACAAAAAGGTGATAAATCTGTCCAGTTTTTCCCTTTCTCCAACACATATATCCCTCTTGAATAAAGGGCTCTCCTTTGTACCCACTCCTGGAGCTGACAAATTCAATTAGGATACTAATCTCTTTGGCCTTAAACTCGCTCTAAGTACATTACAAAAAAAGAGAGAAACAATAATGGCAAAAGAAATAGGGATCTCACCGGACAACTACCCACACCTGAAAACCTTAGTCACATTACTTGAAGACCAAGAGAGCAATCCACCTCTGACCGATTTGAAACCACTAAGCTGGTATACGCCTAACTTTAAAAATATAATAAATGTGGATCTATTCGTACAAATTACCACAGAGAAAATAGAACTACTTAACCTCACTGAAAAACCCATGATTAACAATCTATCTAATGCTGAAAACCAAGCCCTTAAAGAACTTTGGAAAAAAAATCTAATTATTAAACCTTCCGACAAGGGGGGTAATATTGTCATCCTAGAAAAAGATAAATGCATTTATATATGCATGATCCATCTCAATGATACGTCCTGTTATTCAAAACTCTAAGGCGATCCTACCACTAAATACTTACAGGAGCTTAAACAATTACTTACAAAGGCTAGAGAAAATGAGACGATAACCCAGGATGAATTTAAATTTTTAATACCAAACAGCACTCCAACAGTGGCTACTTTCTATTGTCTACCCAAAATACACTGACGCCACCAATCCACCTGGTAGACCGATCGTCTCTGGGAATAACTCTCTCACTGAACAACCCAGCAAGTATTTAGAAAAAATACTTCACCCCTTGGTCATAGAACTTCCATCATTTATTCAGGACACGAAACATACAATATGAATGCTGGAAAATCTTATGGTACCCCCTTATACCCTCATTGCCAGTCTTGATGTTGTTGCCTTATACAACAACATTCCCCATGACATAGGCTTAATGGCTACCTCCTATTTTTGGGAAAAAACTCAGAAATGTAATATTTAAATACAAAGAATATTCCTTATGGAGCTCTTGGAATATATTCTTACCCACAACTTCTTCGTTTTTAATGGTACCTATTATCTGCAGACTAGGGGCACAGCTATGGGTGGGAACAGCTTGTGCCCTTAGTTATGCTAACCTTTTTTTAGGCTGGTGGGATGCCACCATACTGGAAAAAATCTTACAATCTGGCTACAATCAACTCATCCTAAGTTGGCACCGCTATATTGATGATGTCCTAGTGTTTTGGACGGGCTCTATTAGTACCTTTGAGGAGATGGTTTCAAAATTAAATGAGAACCACATAGGTTTAAAACTCACTCATGTTATCAGTGAGAATCAACTGGAGTTTCTCGACCTTACAATCCGATTAACAACAGGAGGTGAAATTGAAACCGAACTATATTGTAAACCCACCTCATGCAATAATTTGTTACATTGGAATAGCCATCATCCCTACAAACTGAAGGCAGGCATCCCCTTCGGACAGTACCTTAGAGCTAAAAGGAACTGCTCCAATGAGGAAACGTTCCTAAAGGAAGCCAAGGCACTCAGAACATGCTTTAAAGAGCAAGGATATCCGAATCGGATCCTAAAACAAGCTTTCCAACGTGTCTCAATAATGGACAGAGCCACCAGCCTTAGAAACCAAAGAAGCAAATCTACTAAACATGCAATAAGATGCATTGGGACCTGCGATCAGTATTGGGATCCTATTCGTAAGATTTTTTCGGATAATTGGCCCATACTCACTCATGATAAGGATGTGGCAACCAGCCTTCCACAATTTCCCTGCATCACACCACGAAGAGCTAAAAATCTACGTGATTTATTGGTCCATAGCCACCTGGAACCTCAACAACCACCATCAACTTGGTTACAATCGTCCAAAGGATTGTACAGGTGTGGACATTGTAAGGACTGCAGATATGTTACTCCATCTAAAAGTGTTCTCTGTACCAATACAAAAACTGTACATACGATCAAAGAATTTATGAATTGCAGCACGACTAGGGTCATCTATGTTATAAGTTGTAGCTGCAACCTACAATATATAGGGAAAACCTATCAAGAATTCCGTAGGCGAGTCTTACAACATGTCAACTCAGTTATAAATCTAAACATCTCCACACCTGTGGCAAACCACGTGAGAAATTTCCACAACACCAATCCTTCTAATCTTACATTCCAAATTTTGGAACGTATCCATCTTAACACAAGAAAAGGGAACTTTAATCTCATACTCTTAAAAAAAGAATCAAGATGGATACATCAATTCAAAACACTGGCACCCCACGGACTCAATGAAAAGTTTAACTTTACATAACTAAGTGCTGATTCCTAAAAAATGACATATTCGGCTCATCAGTTTATCCCTCGATGAGCCCCTATTAACCTTTGAGTTGTGTAGTCATTAGGATTAATACTTCTAAAATAACACAAAATTCTCTTACCAACTAGCTTAGCCACCTTAGGTCCCTGTATAACTCTAGCAACACGCTGGAGCTTTGTACCAGTGACTATCGCTTGGTTGAGTATCATATCGTTTCTCCTTTGAACACTCTTTTTGAGTCCATTTAGAACCCTTGTCCTGTTTTCACTATCCCCTAATAGCGATATCTAGGTATCCCTATGATGGACATCCAACACTCATTGCTTGTTGGATTACAAGGGTTTATATTCCCTTAACATAATAATTTTTCCTTTTTTTAAAAACTAGCCTGTTCAGCCACTTTAGTACAGAGCCTGAGTCCCGCATCGGCTGGCCAGTAACTCTTAGAAGGGTTCATTCCAGTAATTTAGACACCTCTTAGACTGTTGAATCTTATCTATCTGTTTAACTAATTATAAATGTACCGGTGAGTTAATGCCCCTAAAAGTGTTTTGTATCATATTGTTGGGCACTATGCAGTTCCGCTGTCTTTATTTGGCATCTGCTCATTCAGAGCACATTCTAATCACCATGCATATTTGTGGCAATTTATTCATATGATTTTCCGTGCTTTATTACAGACACTTATATGACCCTCATATTATATAATTTGAATGATCCGTGTTTGAGTCCTGCACCGGTATTAATATGCGGAAACAGGCTGCGCTTTTCCTAATCTAGTTATCACTTCACCCGTTAAGAGCACTTCTGGATCTATTAATAACTATACATTTAATGGCCAAAATTATTAGTTGGTATTTAATTCAAGAACCATTTACTTAGAGACACCTATTGGTAGTGTGTTTGTTTTTCCCTTTTTTTAGTTTATGTATGGACATGACATTCAATGTCAAACATTACTACCCCTTAGACATACAATAATCTTCTCACTAGATCTGTGAATTACATTGCAAGAAAAAAATTCTACTTTATTTATCCAGATTGTTTTACCCAAATTGTTTGCATAAACATTATTAATTTGAACCAAAATTACATATGAATTAATTTAGGAATGCTGAAACTATTTTTTTTTTTGTTTCTTTTCAATGAATCATCATGGCCAAACTGAATTGTATTCATGCATAAGTCTGTACTCATTCTAAAGAAACATAAATGTTGACACTATACAATATAACTTAATAGTCCTCTTCAACACTGACCATTTCCCATTGTGTATATATTAATACATTCAGTAGTTAATCACTATTCCTTGACATATAGTTATATTTTTTTGGTTTATATTTTTTATGTATTTTTTGTCTTGTGTGCTTTGCCATTAATTTATCATTAAGTATTGGCAAGTAAGTATTTTAGACATCACTAGTATGTATTAAGTTCATAGGCGTGGTGTCTGTGAATAAGATCAGTGATGTCTACCTGGCTACTCTTGACTAAATAGGCCTAACATAAATCTTCATCAAATACCGCTTTTGTGATCGTGGAAGTAGTTATGTCTTCAGTCTGTCCAGTCTGTTCAGTCTGTCCAGCTTTTACCTTAAAATGAGCCAACTACTATATTTAGAGCAACAAAATCATATGAAGATACATCTAAATAAGAATGAGAGAAAAATAATATTTGAAAATAAAAAATTATTGTTTCCAGCACACATATAAGCATCTTGAATGTAAGACAAGGATGCGCTTCTAGAGCTCTGGCCCACATTTGTCTGTAAATCTTTTACCTGATGTTAGTTGTCCTCTTCTGGCGTTTCATACACAGGCTGAGTTATTCCATCCTGTTTTTAGCTATTTTCTTGCAATTATCTCATTGCTTGTTCAGGGTTCGGAAGTCCTCTTCATGACTATCAACACCACTGATTGAATCTGCAATACAATTTTTAAGTTGGCCACTTGTACTCTGTCTTCCTTCTGATGTTCCTGTCAACTTATATCCAACAATTTTCCTTCATCCTTCAGTCTTTCTGCCCACAGGTCTCCCCATCTTCCTACCTTAATGCATTGGTAGCCACTATCATTTCTTGTCCACGTCTTTCCTGTCTCCTTTTTTCTCTTTGCCCTATATGTGACTCGGACCTCAATCCCTCACATTTAGTCTACATTCACAATTCTAATTGCTAACCTTGTACTCAGCCAAAATGAAAATGTAATTTTTATAAAAACAAATAGGACAATAGAATTTATTTCATGTTGTGGTCCAGTTTGACTCAGAGAAATTTAAGTACCAAAATACCCAAAAAATTTGAGAAAGTAATTAAAGAAGCCAAAAAAGTATGCCTATTGCTGTGCTGACATGCACATAACTGCTATAGTATTGCCTGTCCTTATGGTTAGACAATATCAGGCACTTTTGTAATGCCAATTCTTAGGTGCCAAAATTAGATCATCAAATAGTGAGAGAGTGAAGGAACTGTTATAGCGATTGAGTGTAATGTTTTCCTTTTGCTTTTTTGTATTAGTTAAAAAATTGAGTAATGGAGTACCAGGAGTAATTTTAAGTTGAAAATTTGGGATTTTTTTTTTTTAGAAATGAAAGGAAAAAAGGTCAGTAGGCAATTATTGGTACATTCACATTTCTGTTGCCATTAATCCCACTGAGTACTTTATTGAAGTATATAATCTGATGACAAGTGGTAGCAGGTGCAGCTGATGTCACAGCTGTCAGTTGGATGAGGCGATACTTTAGTAGATACAGATGGACTTGGAATGGTGGACAAGATGCACACTAGATGTCGGAGAATATGCATCTGCCTGTCCTCTCCACATTCTGGCTAATCATACCCATTGTTGAGTAAGTCTTAGGCAAGAGGTAAAAGTGCTATTTCTGCAGTGGTGGGAAAACAGAATTCTCATCAAGAGATTCATCACCACCAATACCAGAAACTGGGACCACTAGGTATTCACTAAAAAGTGGTTCTGATGTTCTAATGACCCCCACAAAGAACTTCTCTAGGGTCACTAGCTGTGGTAAATGGAACTACAGTGCAAATGGACGCTCCAGAACACGTTGTTGCAGCATGATATGGATGGGAAAAACATCTGCCTCCTGGGTGTTGAATGAGAATATCAGACTTGATGCTAATCCCACTATCCTCAGGTTAAATACTACTAATAGTGGTGGTGGTGGAGGCAGTGGTGGTAGACATGTTTAGACTCTCAGAAGCCATGGCTCTACTGCTGATGGTAAATATGGAAACAGTATTTTCCCTACTCCTACCGTACCTCAATTTTGTTTTGGGATATAATGTGACAGTGATGATGGTGGGTTTGTCTTTATTATTACCATACTTTTTTTATCTCAATGATTGGATATTGTGTAAACAAACACAACTTTATTCAGTAAAAATAGGTGTTTGTGTTGCAAAATGAAATGGTACTTGCTGGGTTTATTACTGTAGTGTTATTGTGTTTGAATTTAAGAAACATTGCATAGTGCTCGCACACTTGGACAGCACACACTGGACTTAACAAGCTCAGAAAAATAATTATAAGCAATTTTCTTTCACCAAACACTAAGCAGAAATAAATACTGTCAAACTGTAAAATAGGGATTACAAGGTGGTGTTACGTAGAAGTGGTTAGTAGTGCGAGTGCGACCCTACACTAACCATAAACAACAGTGTCACACTGGGATGATTGGCAAAGGCTATCTCTACCTATCAAAGCTTGTGTGAGTGCCAATGTGGTGGTAGCTAGGCAAGAACCTTTACTGAACAATACACTTCCCAAATATATTCCCTTTCTACAAACAGTTAAAGGGAAACTATAGTGCCTAGAAAAAAACTTCCATTGCACAGAGCTTCCCCCTCTGTCAAGGACCTCCCAACTGGGTACAGAAGGGGTTCAAAACCTTATCTGTCAAATACCTTGGTCCAGGGCTGATGTACCTCATCTCTGCATTCTTTCCTCATCCTCCGCCGTCAGCCGGTGGGTGGAGGCCTAATGTACATGAGCGGTAATGGCATTTTTATTTCCCTATAGGAAAGCATTATTCAATGCTTTCATATGGGGATTCCGGTGATGCTGGAAGTCCTCATGCATAGCGTGAGGGCGTTCATTGTCATTTAGGCAACCAAAAGTTGCCCTACAATCCAGAAGTCCCACTAGTGGCTGTTTGGTAGACAACCATTGGAGGTTGAGTTTACCCATGAAGGTAATTATTGCAGTTTATAAAAAAACCTGTAATGATTACCTTTGCAGGATTAAGCATGCTGGTACACTTACCCAGCCTACTTCAGTGAGCTGAACTGGTCTGGGTGCCTACAGTGTCCCTTTAACGAAAAATATATTACCAACCCAGTCTCATAGGATAAGTAACAAAACTGGAATTTCCTATCCCACACTCAGAGTTATTTCATATGTTTGCTAGCTATATAGATGCAGCAGAAAACTAAACCTATTCTAGTCTCACACTAGAATCAGTAACAATGGCTATCTATCACACAGTCACATCAAAGGTGAAACGCACAGTATCACTGCTGGTCTGTCTCTCCCAGTAGCTGCAGTCAAAGTGTCTAGTCAGATTAGAGACCAAAACAGTGATGCGCTTGGACTATTTATCCTAATAATTCACAAAAAGGAAAATATTTCCCAGAACCCTGTCATTAATGAGATGAGATTTTATTTAATGAATAATTCCTAAATTCCTCTCTTTAGGTGATTCAATTTAGGTCTATGAATATAACATAAAATTAATAATGATTTGGCTAATAAGTCCTATTTAATTAAATGTTGAGTTTTGCATGTATGTCTTTTTTTAATGTTGATCATTAGGTAGATATTTACATTATTTATATAAGTTTTTGGCTTGAATAAAATGTTACATTGCTGTTATTTTTACTGTGAATTGCATTTTATGAAATTATACTTGAATTATAATTGAAGAAGCCTGGACTGAGTTAAATATGTGGGGACTTAATAAAGAATGACAAAAGACTTTATAATTTGCAGTATCGTAAGCATTGTGTGAAAGCTCAGCAGCAATTCCTTCCCTCTGACTCATGACCACAGTTCCACCAATTGGAGAAGGGAGGAGGCATGATGTTTGGAAGTAAGATCTGTTAATTGATAGGATGACATCATCGGAAGAAGCTTGGGTGGTGGGTGAAACGCATCACGTTACACGTCATCATGGAGGCGGAACCCAAAAATAGAGTATTTGGCTGGCATTTTGATACAGCTGCATAGCAAAATAGTGGGAACCTGGCTGGGAAGCCCACCAGGACTTCCAGTAAGCAGTTCTGTATTTTATTTTACCTTAATAAATTGTTTTTTTACTGCACCATTGGCTTCTTCTGTTTTGGTTTCTCCCTATCAAGACTTCAATAAAGTGTGTGTCAGATTCTTCAGAAAGTGTGTGGGATATGTCCCTCTCCAAGGAAGCCAACTATACCCAGAGCAGGTTTGACAGGACTCAAGGAAATGTTTTGCTTTTTTTTATGAATTATTAGGATAATTAGTCCAAGTGCATCATTGTTTTGGTTTTTAATTTGATTGTGGTGTCACATTTTTGTCTGCTGCTGGTACAAAGAAACACATGAACATAATGTTGTTTTGGTCACTATTATTACCACTGAATGTATATATAAGCACCTACACAGTGTGTTCTTGATCTAAGTGCTCACTCTACCTTTTGGTTGTATTTAAATACTCAATCAGCCAGATTTTTGTTGAATAACAGTTTGGCCCAAAACAAGTCTCCGAGTCTATTCATTACATCTAAGTAAAGACAAAAAAGTGACATAAAATACAAGAAAAAAACAACAGCAAAGAAAGAAAGGTGTATATTCTATTACCTTGATTCACCTGTTATGTGAACATGCTGATAGCCCTTATTGCAGCAGATTAAAATTGAATGTGTAGTCACCCAAATTGAGACTGAAAATAAAAATTAAGACAATATAAAAATACTATGTTAATAAAATATTCAACTAATTGTTTTTTTCATGTGAATACATAGGTCTGACATGTTTTTGAAACTAAGCAGGTAGGGTAGTACTTCATTAAAAAAACTTACCCAAAAAAAAGTGTTTTAGACTGGTACTGAGCCAAGAAAATGAATATCCTCCATAGGAAAAGTAAGGCAATAAAATGAAAAGCAGACACCAAACTCAATTTAAAATTTGAAAGCAAACTTTTTGGCAGCTTTATTATGCAGTATTTTGTACAAAAGAGGTCTTTTAGATTGCATGTAATTATAGCCTATGTTCTAACTCATATACAATATTTTCTTTTAAAAAAAAAATTAAATACTTAAGTTACCGAAAAAAAATTACTATCTAGGTTTCTAAATGAACTTGTGTCGATTTGTATTTGTTGACCTTGACTGTTCTTTATGAGTTGATATTCTCTATGAAGTTATATATTTATAAGGTACCTGTTAACATTTTGTTCATACATAACAGATGGCAAAACTATTTAACAGATGTATGGTGAACCAGAATCCATCCGCATTTTTTTTATATACATGCTAAGCCTTTGAAAAATCACCTACACATTTTAAGTGCTAAAACATCTGTTGCGCTCAAACAATAATGTAAAATGTATCCATAACTACAGATCTGCATATCCGTCTCAAACTGATTTCTCAGAATTGTGCATCAAACTCAAAGATCATACTGCATGGAGATATATTAATTATATTTATAGTATAGCTGGTAGATTTGGATCTGTTAAAACTACAACTCCCATAATCCTTTGCCTGAAGATCTGATAAACCCATATCTTAGATATATCTTAGATTTTCTATTGTTATTATTCAAAAAAAATTCATACCTGCTAACTATAAGCACTGTACTCTACATAGCTTTTGTCAATAAGTAATACAAATATTTTGAGTTATATATGCATCAGGGGACCACACAACAGAACAGAACACCTAACATAATGTAATACGTTTTATTTAATATTCAAAAAAGTAATTTGCATACACACGTATATATGCAGGTAATAATTATGGTTTTATGCAGCTGTTTTGTTTTTTGGCTATTTTATTATTGCTAGAAATCGGTTAATAATGCTTTTAAAATATTTTTTAAAAAGTGATAGGTAATTCAAATATTTTAGATTATGCATCATTTTGCTAACAATGTTTTAGAAAAAGTCTATCATATAATATCATCTTAAAAAAATAAGATGTCAGATTCTACATGTCTTTACAGCCATGGATTTATATAGTAACAGAAGGAACTGTTAAAAAAAAAAAAATATATAAAATATATGAGAGAGACAGAGAGAATACATCAGTGGAGGCTCGTCCATATGGGCCATTGGTGCACCAGTTTTTATGTGGGGGGGAAATATTTGCAGTAGTTAAAAAACACTAAGATTATTTTTTTCTGGAGGGGAGTGTTGAAAGCCAAAAGAATCTGGGGAAACAAAGTGTTTTTTAATTACATAATAGACTTCAGTTCTGCAGGGCCCTTCCCAACTCATTGGTAGCTGTTTGGAGAAACTAAACTGAGAGCATCTAGGTGTCAGGTTATACCTGTCGGTTTCGCCATTTTCCAGGTACTTCCGGGTAGACGGAGCACAGCCACGCCCCCTTCTCTGACGCGGTCTCCTCACGCTACATAGGGAGACCGCGCCAGATTCAAAATGCTGGATGATTGTGAGGCTTTCCCCCGTGATCCTCAGACTGGCTACAAATTATTGCAATTACTGTTACGTGTACCGAACCCTGGACTGAAATTCATTGACCTACGACCTCTTGTCCTCTCCTCGACCTCGGATTGAAATAAGGACCTCTGCTTCTGCTCCAAAGGAAGTATTCAATATCTGGATGCAACACTTAATAAGAGCTTCGGAACCTACTCCCACTGAACGCTAAGTATTTTACTTCAAGTTCGTTTTGGTCTCTGCCTGCTTATGCATTTAAAATTGCCACTCTGTTGCTAAGTGAAAGCTACATTTTCTATCTGCTGCAATTAAGTTTCACTCCGAATAACTTCAACCTATACTTGGACTAATTCTTATTTAGTACTGCTTCACTGTTGCAAATCTACTGCTGCTTGTTTCACTTTCAACAACTAACAACCTTGCTAAAGTTTTAAAGCTACAGTAACAGCTTTTTCATTTCAGTTAAATAAAAGAAAAAATAATTCAACGTCCTTCTGCAGTTGTGTTCCATCTATTATTTGAAGTAGCATAACACTAGGCATGTCAAAATAAGGGGCCTGTTTTGAAATTTGGTCCTGTTTTAGCAGATTTTGCCCATGCCTAGTCTCCTTTAAAGAGGGATTTTAGGAATTTCCATGGAGTTGCTATTGTCAGTATATTTTCAGAACAGACGTGACTCCATTTTGTAACAGAATGTAAAGACAGACACAGAGTTTTTACCCCCCTCTCTATAACTCTATTCATTCAAGCCTGAAGCTAAGGAATGTGACTTATGTAAACATTGGCAGAGATAAGGCATGATGTTTGCAGCAGGGGCAGATTGAATGCTACAACCCAGAGACAAATAAATATATATATATATATATATGTATATATATATATATATATATACATATATATATACACACACACACACACATATATAAACATATATATATATATATATATATATATACACACACTATCCACATATAAATTACTAATATTATATCAATCAAATATAATTAGTACTATGTTAATAATATAGAATAGTCATGGATATAATATCAATGAAGAAACGCCATATTATTTACTAATGTTAGTGGAATATGTGTAATCTTAACTACAGTTTCATACAAGAAATCCAGACAGGATCACCAAATGACAGATAACCCTAAGTAATTAATTTTACTTTCTAAAAAAAAAGTAGCATTTTAAGGAAAGGTGAAATTAAGGTTAGGATGCGCCAATTCTAAAATTATGACCAAAAATGCAGATGCTATGTCTTGTAGAAGTGAACCAAAATGCTTTGAAGATGACAGCTTCTATGATGTATAGTAGCCATAAGAGATAACGAAAATGACGTCAAACGCATCACGAAATTCAGTTAATCCATTATACAAAAAGGTAAATGGACCCCCTGACAAGAATTTTCGGTGATGTAATTGCGCCATTTACTGACCAAAATCTAGATGATAGTCTATAGGGAAGACATGCCCACAGTTCGCTATTGGTTACTATTAACTGGTGACATACAGGGAATTTCTCCTTTAAAATTAAGGACAAAGGGAAGAGAGGGAACTCTCAAAGACTCTGGACTGATATTCAAACCCTCAGAGACTCACTCAAACTCACACCTAACATCTAAGAGCTGACATCTGGAGCCAAAGCTGGACATACCTAATTCTTTATATATTTTTTTAACTAACACTTAACTTTGAAATTCTCTAAAATTCAGAACTCTGAAAAACTTTTCTATTTTCATACAATTCTCTCATCATACTTGCATTCAAAATCCCTGGGATAGATATACACATCTGATAGAAAATCTACAACCTAACTGGTAATTATGCTGGTTTAATTAAATTAAATACAATTAATTATGTTTTACTAATAGCAGGAATATATATGTGGATAAATGTTGGTCAGCTTTCAATTATTAGAAATCATAATTAGCTAAGGAATATATGGTTATAAAAATTGCATTCCTGCAATTCATAGATATGATTGATGAATAAAAAAATGAAGGGAAAGAAACATAGATTTAGAAAGATTAATTGAATTTAAAAAATACATTTATTTACTTATTTTTTCTTCTCCCTCTTGGGAGGCCTAAACACAGGAATTGAAAAACACAATAATATATAGGCACTAATCTAGTTGATATTTGTCACAGGAAGGAAAGAAAAGGAATAAAGAGAAGAGGTCAAAATATCACAGATAAGATAGAGGAATAAAGGGATGAAGGGGAAGAAATGTAGATGAAAAAAGAATAACTGGAATAAAAAGATATTATTTATCTATTTTTTTTTTTTTTTTTTAGAATTCTAAGCACAGGAAAGGGAAAAACACAGTAGTAAATCACTATATAGGCACTAATCTAATTGCTACTTGTTACAGTAAGATTATTATTTTTTTTAAATATATCATTTTTTTTCCTTCTCCACTTCTTGCAGATATATTTCTCCTGGCCAGGAGAATATTTTAGCTCACACATTGTTGGCAATTCTGTGAGTTTAAAGAAGTGGTTATATGCGACACTCGCAAGAGGGATACTGTCGTTACTTGGTCTTTCTCCCTGGGGCTAGGGGATACCCGGGGTTGAAGAAAGATAGGAGGAAGGAGAGATACATTGATCTATGCCTAAGTAAAGGCAGAAAATGTATAGAGATGTGTGGATGTAAATGTTTGTATGTTATGATGATGGACCTCCTAGACTCCCTGTGGAAAAAATAAGAATAGGAAGATAATATGAGATTTGCAACAATTAATGCACAAGGAATCAATTCACAATTCAAAAGATATACAATCCTTGAATTTTTGAGGAAGGAGCAAATACATATAGTGGCTATACAGGAAACACACTGGAAACTAGAAGAAAAAATAAAACTTAAGTCTAAGTTATTTCCCACTATAGTTAATGCCTCTGTAAGCCAAAAAAAAAAAAAAGAGGGGTAGCTTTATTGTTTTCGAAGAGTGTTTCTCTGAAAATTGTTCACCAAGAACTTGATACAGAAGGTCGATACATAATTTTAGTGTGCAAAATTAATAACCAAAAATACATATTAGTTAATATATATATGCCCCAAACCAGGCACAAATTCCATTTATTAGAAAAATATTTAATAGATTAAATAATAGTTAAAACTGGTTCGAGTCATTGTTATGGGAAACTTTAATTGCGTCTTAGACACAGATTTGGACAGGAGTCCTAAATTAAAAGGCAATAACTATAAGAAGGTAAAAACTAACGGGAATTTTTTTTCTGAATTAGTCAAACAAAATGGTTTGCTGGATTATTGGAGGATATTCCATGTAAAAGAAAGGGATTTTTCATGCTTCTCTAAAACTTTTTGTTCATACTCCCGAATTGATTTATTTTTTGGGGATAGAAATTCAACAACGTGGTCCGATCATATCCCAATTATATTAGAACTAAAAGAACAGTTTGAGAGACCCAGAACAGAATGGAGAATGAAGGATTGGATAATGAGAAAGGAAAACAACCTTAATTATAGTAAAGAGATGACAGATCTTTTTTTCCTAGAGAACAGAAAGAATGGGGTCTACCCAGCAATGACCTGGTGCGCATTTAAAGCGGTAATAAGCATCCACCTTATAAGCCTAACAGCCAAAGAATTTAAGCTGAATGAGAAAAGGGCTAACCTGGCGGAGCTATATATAAAACTGGATGACTTACTTTATCAAAATAAAAGAAACCCCTCGAATAGTATTACCAATACAATAACAGAAGTAGAAAAATTAATAAATGACCAACTGATGGCAAAAGCTAATAAGGCCTTAATAGGCATGAAACAAAAATGGTATTACATGGGAAACAGAGCAGAAGCACTGATGTCAAATAGACTAAAGAAAGAAAAAGTTAAAAAGGTTATTACTAAAATTGTACACAATGGGGAAACTTTATTAAACCCAGAAAAATAGGAGAAGCCTTTAAAAAATATTATCAGGATTTATACAACATTTCGAGTCAAATAAATAAATTAGACATCAGAGAGTTCTTAAAAACTATTAAAATCCTGAAAATCATAGATCTACAACTACAAGAATTAAATAAAATATTCAAGGAGGATGAATTGATCTTCTGTATTACTAAACTTAAAAAAAAAACATCACCAGGACCTGACGGGTTTGATAACCTCTTCTATAAATTATTGAAAAACAATATCAAAACAGATTTGATCAAAGTTTTTAACTCCTTTGGAACAACTGAAAAGATTCCAGCAGAATTACTGCAAGCGAATATAGTCCCAATTCCTAAGCAAGAAAAAGACACAGACAAAAAATTAAGAACTACCGCCCAATTTCTATTCGGCTATGATAGCAAAACGTTTGAAAAGAATTATACCAGATGTGATAGATAGGGACCAGGTGGAGTTTGTCCCAGGTAGATCATATACCCATAATATAAGAAGATTGATTGATGTTTTTAATCATGCAGGAAGATCGGGGGCTCCCACGTTGGCCCTGTCGTTAGACGCTGAAAAAACATTTGACAGGGTCAACTGGGAGTTCATGAGGCAAACCCTTCAGGCATTTGGATTAGAGGGAATACTTTTCCAGAATATCTCTGCTCTTTATACAGTACCTACGGCTAGAGTTGTAGGAAATGGCTTCGGATCTGAATGATTCTCATTGCTAAATGGAACAAGACAAGGGTGTCCCTTGTCTCGAGTACTCTATATCTTGGCATTAGAACCTTTGGCTTTAGCCATAAGACAAGAGCAGAGGATAGTAGGTTTTGAATTTAATAAAGAAAATATAAAAATAAATTTATACACTGATGACGTTATCTTAACAATACAAAAACTCCTACAATCTGTAATACAACTTATGGAAATCATTGGAAGATTTTCCAGGTATCTGGATATAAAATAAATATCGAAAAATCAACTATCTTAGCTGTAAATGTAAATAAAGAAGAAAAAAATGAGATTATGAAGAAATTTGAATTCGCATGGGTCAAAAAATAATTTAATTATTTAGGAATTAATATCTGTGCTGATATGATCACTGCAAATAGTAGAGATCAATTTTCTCCCATTGCTTATTAAAATGAATAAACTCCTAAAGGGTTGGAAGAATCTAGAATTCTCGTGGTGGGGTCGTATTAATATTATTAAGTCTTACATCTTACCAAAATGGCTATATTTGTTTAGAATGATCCCCCTGAGTGTCCCCGATACTTGGCTTCTATTAATACAACAGGCCTGGTCTAAGTTCATATGGCAAGCAAAAAAAACAAAAATGGCAAGAAAACTCCTCTCGCTTAATCAATCTAAGGGAGGGATAGGATTCCCAGTCATACAAAAATACTATAAAGCGAGTATCCTTTTCCATAGTATCATTTCACAATTGGCTGGGGCTAAACTAGAAAGGTGGTATGAGGTGGAATAGGAACTTGCAGATGGTAGGGATCTAGTAACACTTTTCTGGTTTACTCAAGAAGGAGAAACAAATAAGAGCCAACCAAGTTCTTATAGTGTGGTAATAGAGTCCATTAGAGGAAAGTGGAATAAGATTAAAAAAAAAGTGCAGGATTTAAAAATCACATTATTAACACCCTGCCGATCTCAAAACTAGAAAATAATATGCAAGACCTAAGACTAAATAATTGGAGAAGAGCAGGTATACAAACTATAGAAGATATAACAACAGGACCCAGGGTTAATTAGTTTGAACAAATATGTATTAATTTCGGTCTCCCGGAAACTGAGAAATTTAACTATATGAGGATTAAAAGCTATTTGAATAAAACTCTAAATAAAGAGAAATGTGAATTCAATAATAAATTAGGAAACTTATTGAAAGATGACATCATGAAAGGGAGACCTCAGAGAGGGGTAGGGAAATAAACAGAGAGTGAGCTGGAGCATTATACAGAGACATGTGTTTTTCTCTGTTTTCTTCACTGTGTGGGATAATTATGAGTATCTCCTTATTGTGCTCAGCTCTGTTGCTTCTCTGTGTTTTACGGAGCTCTATCTGTTGTGTGAGTATCTCTGTGGTCTACTCTGGTCTGTGTATTTTATAGGTATATTTCTATTGTGCCCAGCTCAGTGTGTTATGTCTTTCTCAGCTGTTTGTGGTATGGTTATCTCTGTATTGTAATCAACTCTATTGTATTGAACGTGCTCAACTTGTTTTAGTGGATGAGTCTCTCTGTATTATGCATGGTCCTCTATATTGTATGAGTATCTATGTAATGTATTTGGAGTAGTAAAATTCTGAGGTAAGAGTCTGTCACCACTGGAATACATTGTCACCATAATAATATATTTCATATATTAACTTTTGAATGTATACGCAGCAATGCTGTAATTCAGTATGAAATTTAAGATAAAAAATACAGAGTAAAATATAAAATCATTTATCAAAAAAACTTTTTTAAACTTGATCGGACTTTTTAGACTTAAAGGGATACTATAGTTCTAGAAATACAAATCTCTATTCCTAGCACTATACCTTCCTCTGACTCGTCCCTCTCCCCCCAACAGTGTGAGGGTTAATAAATCCATACTGTAGTTACCAGATTACAGCATTGAGCTCCCTCACACTGGGTCGGCCCTCCACCACCTCTGATGTCACCCGAAGGAGGGCACTAATGCACATGCACAGTAAGCACATTAGGCCCTCTCCATAGGAGAGCATTTAACCAATGCTAGATGTCCTTATGCAAAGTGTAAGAGTGAGAGTCCAGTATCAGTTAGGTGACCAAAAGTTGCTTAGCAAGCACAAAGTGCCTCTAGTGGTTGTCTGATTGACAGCCACTAGACGAGGTCTTAACTCTGTAATGCAATTATTGCACTTTTTCAGAAACTGCAACATTGCAAGGTCAACGGGACAGGGGCAATGCACCCAGGCCACTTCAAAGATATGAATTGGTAAGGGTATCTATAGTGTTCCATTAAAGTGTTTTATGAAATGTTCAAGGCAAACCTTTTCATGACCTGTAGGAATAAATGTCAATTAATAACTTGTATGTGTTTATATATTGTGTGGGGGTATTCATTGATGTAGCAGATAATGCATTGTATCTTTTTAGACTGTGTATTCAATTCCATAAGATAAAAGTAGAAAGTTGTCTGGGCGAGATTTTTAAATGTTGTTTTTATTGAATGTGTTAACTTCAGAATCATTAGTATTGATTCACCTATTTCTGTTGGGTGAAAAGCTGATGTTAATTTGCACGCTTCGAGGAGTAATCTGCACAAATATTTCACTGACTACTAAAAGTTAAGCAAATAGAAGCAGATTATTTTAATTGCTGCTAATGCAAGTTGCAAAAGCCTCTATAATTGTTATTTGTAATTATCACCGAGATGGTTCAGGATAATTAGCATAATGAATGAAATGCAATTACATTTTAGAAGGATTGATGCCCCATTCCTATTTTAAAGAATAAAAAACAATATATTCAATTGTACAATGATTAGACTGTTCTATATATGCAAGTTATGTGTTTTTCTCTTCATTCTAAACCATCGACACATAACTTGACCATTATATGAAATAGTTTATGAATTCTTCTCTCAAAGATTCTATTTTTTTCTTGCCTTTTCTCAGTCCTTCAACTACGGCTTGCTATCAGTTATGCCATCCCTTTGCTCTCAATCATGCACATTCAGCTTTCTGTTTGCTCTACTAAAATATCCTAAATATAGAAGAACTTCTATAGCCTCATATAAATTCTCTGATGAGAATGATGCTTATTTCTGTACTATCTAGTGCATGGGTAGGCAACCACCGGCAGATCAACCATCTCCAGATATTGTGAAATACATCTCCCACAGCCAAAATGCTGGAGTGCTGAAGGTTGCCTACCCCTGATCTAGGGTATTCCATATAATATATAACATTGTTTTGGGGATACTTTGTAGTTAAAGCAAACATAACTGAAAATAATAAAAAACTCCAATAGGAGAGAGTGTGTCAAATCAAAAGCATTTAAAGTGGAGATTACAAACCAGCAGCTCTACACACTCATGCAGCAGCTCTACACACCTCCCTAAACAGTTAAAAATTTTAAAAGGTGCTTTGCTGCCCTAAAAAGCACCACTCCTTTTAGGCTCCCATTTAAGCTCCGGTACATGTGAGTGGTCTGATTTACTACATATACTCACACAGTGTACAGTTATCATCTGCACTATAGTCTTTTTCTTTCTGTTTTTTATGTATTAGATGTATATTCCTGTGTATATCAAGGTTGTGAGGAGTAAGCAACCCTTGTTTTTATCCAGCGCTCCATTATGGTATAGCTTTTTTCACTTGTACCAACTTTTAAACTGTTATAATTAAAAATAAATAGGATCTATTGGAATTTCAGGAGGATAGAATATAGTATATATGTATATGGAATCTAAAAATATTCCAGTCTTGAGGTGCTTGAGTACAATGTGATTTTTTTTTCTCAAATGGCCTGTACTTGGCCAACTACTCAGATCCTGGGACAGTGGAACAAGGTCCCAAATCACTCTCCAGTGTCCTGCTTCTGAGGACAGCTGAAAGGAATCCCCAATAAATGTGCTGTTGATGTCCATCATTAAATGAGCTCCTTTCTATATAAGTCTGTTTTAGGGTATTTCTGCCAACCCATATATAATTGCTTCTGTACATGACCAAACCTGGATCCCAGCCTGTTAAAATTGTCTGTCACCCTGGCACACATGCAGGCCAAAATGACATCCTATGCAACACAAATTATTTAATTGACATGTCCCTCCCACCTCAATTATATTTCTCCTACAGTTTGGAGATAAGCATGTGTTTCATAATGTATATACATTCCAATTAAAAATATCCAGAGTCTTCTAATAAATCCATCAATGTGTTAAATCATAGATTTGCATTATCAAATATAGCCTGTGATGAATATTGAAATAAAGACTCTCTGACCTGTTAGTAACTCCTTTCAATAACTTTATGTGCATATGTTCTATATCTGTCAATTTTATTGGTTATGTAATTGGTAAATATAATTATCAGAAACTGACAAATAATTGCTCAAAATATTACTATGCTTAATGCTGTGTTCACAAACACATTGATTTTATAGCTCCCAGAACCGATTACATTAATATCTGTGCATAATTAGTTTACACATTACTAAATTACTGACAGATTAAACGTGAAATAGTGCAGTTCATACTCAGCCATATAACTGCCAGAAAGGAAATTAATATGGATTCAAATGGTCCTCCGAGACCTACATTGAAATAGCAGAAATCTATAAAGACTGCTTGCATTAGGAAATTTCTATCACTGCCATGTCTGTGGTTAATACTTTGCAAACTTTGCTAATTTGACAGAGTTATATGAGAGAGAGAGAGAAAAATGTGTCCAGTTTTAAATATAAAGAATTACAACATTATTTTATTTAAAATCACTATAATCGTTGCAGGTAATGAAATGTTCCCACTATTGTAATAGGTTATTCATACAGTATACATAGTGTGGATGTACAAAACAGACATGATCATGTACTTTTTCCTTTTATATGATAATTAGGTGCCAAGAAAAGGTATTTCGTTAAATGGCTTACACCTGCAAAATCTGGACCATATACATTTTACATCAGTTGTTAATCTGATATTAATCCATATCTTCCACCATTTCAAATGCATAAAGAGGGACACTAATTTTAGGGCTGCGAGTAAAGGTGCGGAAAGTAGCAAGGCTGTTATGAGAAATTTTAGGAATAATTATGACTTAAGAATAATAATCTTTGCACCTAAAATGTTATTTAGAACAAGAACAATCTATATTATTTACACAGACTAATTTATAAACATATTTAATTTAGTTTACAGGCAAATTAAAGGGACATTATAGTCACCAGAACAACTACAGCTTATTGTATTTGTTCTGGTGAGTATAATCGTTCACTTCAGGATTTTTGCAGTAAAGACTTTATTTTCAGAGAAAAGGCAGTGTTTATATTACAGCCTAGGGATACCTCCACTGGCCACTCCTCAGATGGTTACTAGATGTGCTTCCTGTGCAGCACTGTCATTCAGTGTCTCTACCCTCTGCATGGAGACACTGAACTTTCCACAAAGCAATGCACTGATTCAATGCATCTCTATAAGGAGATGCTGATTGGCTTGTGCTGGCTTAGTCCCTGATCTGCCTCCTTGACCAGCTCAGCCTATCCTATACTTCTGATGATGCCAGCCAAGCAGGCAGGTCAGGGGCAGAGCCAGCAGCTGTAGACTGGAATAAAAGTAATTTTTTTACAAGAGGGGCAGGGGGAATACATGATGTTTTTAACACTATAGGGTCAGGAATACATGTTGTTTGTGTTCCTGACCCTGTAGTGTTCCTTTAATGATTGCTGTGGAGATCATACACACCAACAATATGGAGGTCCCAGAAAAGAGGGATGTTAGGATAGAAAAGGTGACATGGGTATTTGGGCTCAAAATAGGGACTATCCTTCATAAATAGGGACAGCTGACAGGTATGGTTAATCTGTGTTTCTACTATGTACAGTGAAGGAAAAAAGTATTAGATCCCCTGCTGATTTTGAATGTTTGTCCACTGACAAAGAATGATCAGTCTATAATTTCAATGGTAGATGTATTTTAACAGTGAGAGACAGAATAACAAAAATAAATCCAGAAAAATGCATGTCAAAAAAGTTATAAATTGATTTGCATGTCAATGAGTGAAATAAGTATTTGATCCCCTATCAATCAGCAAGATTTCTGGCTCCCTAATGTCTTTTATACAGGTAACGAGCTGAGATTAGGAGCACTCTCTTAAAGGGAGTGCTCCTAATCTCAGTTCGTTACCTGTATAAAAGACACTTGTCCACGGAAACAATCAAACGATCAGATTCCAAACTCTCCACCATGACCAAGACTAAAGAGCTGTCCAAGGATGTCAGGGACAAGATTGTAGAACTACACAAGGCTGGAATGGGCTACAAGACCATCACTAAACGGCTTACTGAAAAGGTAACAACAGTTGGCAAATGGAAGAAACACTAAATAACTGTCAGTCTCCCTCGGTCTGGCACTGCATGCAAGATCTTACCTCATGGAGTTTCAATGATCATGAGAATGGTGAGGAATCAGTCCAGAACTACATGGGAGGATTTTAGTATTGATCTCAGGTCAGCTAGGACGATAGTCACCAAGAAAACAATTGGTAACACACTATGTCGTGAAGGACTGAAATCCTGCAGCGCCTGCAAGGTCCCCTTGCTCAAGAAAGCACATGTACAGGCCTGTCTGAAGTTAGCTAATGAACATCTGAATGATTCAGAGGAGAACTGGGTAAAAGTGTTGTGGTCAGATGAGACCAAAATCGAGCTCTTTGGCATCAACTCAACTCGCCGTGTTTGGAGGAGGAGGAATGCTGCCTATTAGCCCAAGAACACCATCCCCACCGTCAAACATGGAAGTGGAAACATTATGCTCTGGGGGTGTTTTCTGCTTACAGGACAGGACAACTGCACCACATCAAAGGGACAATGGATAGGGCCATATACCGTCAACTCTTGAGTGAGAACCTCCTTCCTTCAGCCAGGGCATTGAAAATGGGTAGTGGATGGGTATTCTAGCATGACAGTGACCCAAAACAAAAAAGGAGTGGCTCAAGAAGAAGCACATTAAGGTCCTGGAGTGGCCTAGCCAGTCTCCAGACCTTAATCCCATAGAAAATCTGTGGAGGTTGCTGAAGGTTCGAGTTGCCAAACGTCAGCCTCGAAAGGATCTGCAAAGAGGAGTCAACACAATCCCTCCTGAGATGTGTGCAAACCTGACCTCTGTGATTGCCAACAAGGGTTTTGCCACCAAGTACTAAGTCGAAGGGGTCAGATACTTATTTCACTCATTGACATGCAAATCAATTTGTAAAACTTTTTGACGTGCGTTTTTCTGGATTTTATTTGTTATTCTGTCTCTCACTTTTAAAAGACACAAAAATTCACAAATAACATGCTACACCTGTATTTCTATAATTTATAGACAGGATACATGGTTATTCCCAATGTGCTTATCCTTCAAGACAATATTACAGTTGATGCATGTGTGTGAAAGTACTGTGTGTGTTTATATGCTATAAGTCCAAAAGTAGGTAGACACCCGTACTATGTATTGATTTCAGGTGTTTCAGCCTCTGCCACCACTACAATTTGCATAAACTCCAGCACATAGCAATTAAACTTCCAAAGACAAACACTGGCAGTAAAGCAAGTTGTACTGAAGAGGCCCTAGAGTCTAGCACTTCCTCCATTCCTCTCTGCAGCACAGTTAGAGGAAGAGTTAGTCAAGGTGGCTGTTGATTGGATGAGAGCATCAACTTACAGTATTTGTTAAGTCAAAACTAACATTGTGATGAATACAAAGGCAATATTTCTATAAGAAATTTTGCTCAAATATCTAGAATGCGTGAAGTAGAGCAAATCATCATTAGGCTATACGATGCCAGGAAATACATACATTATTTATTTCTCTAATACAAATATAACAGTACTTTATGAGATGTGTACAAACTACAGCATAATTGTTATTACTATTTCTATGAATGTAAAATAAAATAAATGGAAATATTTGTTAAAGATATTTTGTAGAGGATTTGTTAAGGGAGTAGTGTATTTTTTGATAGCAATTTATATTTTTTATTGATAAATGTATACTTTAGATCAGAGCTTATGGTAGATCAATATATTCATAATAATTGTAATTGATATGATGCATTGCAAGACTTTGGAATGGAAAAGCACCATGGAAGTTGCAGTTCTGCAACAACTGGATATATACTGTTTGCCTACCCTGGCACATCTGGGAAAATATAATTTACCCACTCCTGCTATTTAAAGGAACTTTATAGGATCAGGAATACAAACGTGTATTCCTGACCTTTTAGTGTTAAAAACACATGTAGGGTCCTTGGCCACCAATTATCCCCCTTAAATATGCCAAAACACTTACCATTTTTCCAGCGCAGAGTGTCTGACTAATAAATAATAAGTAATAACCTACTCTACATGTTTCGAGTCTACCAAAAGATACTTCCTCGGCAATGACCACTATGATTTTTAAAAGTACACTTTCAAACATTGAATTTTTATAAATAAGCCTTTATCTCAAGAAAGTAGAAAAACCCCTTTATATAATGTCAGTATTGGCAGATGGTCAGTTAAAGTGTTACTCCATGCACAATAACCACTCCCTTGATTTGAAGTGGCCATGGTGCTTTGAGTCTGTATTTGCTGCATTTAATTTTAAAATGCTGTACATACAGAGTTAAAGCAATTTTATGGTTTAGGTGTAACTCCACTTCCAGCAGTGTCATTAGCAAGAGTTCTGGCTAGCTAATGTTAAACCTATACATTTTTGCAGGGCCGTCTTTTATTCTGATTGGACCCTGGGCAAGCATTAACTTGGGCCCCCTGACTACATATAGATACACACAAATACAAAACCTGACACACATGCAGATACACACTGACCGCATATAGATACACACAAGAACATACAGATACACACAGACTACATATAGAATACTGACACACAGATAGACACAAACACAGATACACAACCTGACAAACATGCAGATACACAGACACAAACACTGATACATGCAGATACAAAGGTACACACACTGACTACATATAGATACACCGACACACACACTGACACACATACAGACACACAGATACACAGATACACAACCTGACACACATGCAGATATACATATACAAACACGGACACATACAGATACACACTAACTATATATAGATACACACACAAACACAAACGGACAACATACAGATACAAAGGCACATTCTGACAGACGTACTGACACAGAGACACACACAGACAGCCATACTGAAACACACATACACACAGACATACAGAACCACATGGACACTGACAGACTCACACATAGACATACTGACACACTGACAGACATACAGACATTATGGCACACATACACACAGACAGACATACTGAAACACACATACACACAGACACTGACAGACGTACACACATACAGACATTTTGACACTCACAGACAGCCATACTGAAACACACATACACACATACATACTGAACCACACAGACACTGACCGACTCACACACACACAGACATACTGACACACTGACAGACATACTGGCACATATACACACAGACGGACATACTGAAACACACATACACACAGACACTGACAGACATATTGACAAACACAGACATACAGAACCACACATACACTGACAGACTCACACACACAGACATACTGACACACTGACAGACATACTGGCACACTGACAGACAGACATACATACATACTCACACACACACACACACACACACAAACACTCATGCAAAATTTGATAACCACCCTCCAGTTTCTTACCTTTTCCTGGAGGGTGGCTTCCCTGGGGTCCAGTGGGCTGGGGTGGCTGGGAGTTAAGCTCTCCCGGCCTGGCCCCATCCGGAACAGCTCCTTCCTCCCGCGCGGCTCTTGTTTCTGTGGGAGGAAGTGACGCGCGGCTGTCACTTCCTCCCAGTGCTGCCGAAAAAGCAAGGGCCCGGTCGCGCTGTTAAAGCGCCACAGCACCTGACCGGGCCCCTGCTGACACAGGCCCACCGGGTGGCCCTAAGTGCATGGGCCACCCGATGGGCCCCCATAGTTTGCGGGCAGAGGGCAAAAGGAGCAGCTGTCTTGGGCCCCCCAGCTGGGACAGGGAACGAGGCAGCTGCCCCGTTTGCCCTGTGTTAAAGACGGCCCTGCATTTTTGACATCTTTAATCAGCACACATAGCCTGTTGACAACAGATGACCAATGGCAGTACATTCCTCTGTGCCAACCACATCATCCTCCCCCCCCCCCCCTGCATTGATGAATGGGCTGCTGGGAGAATGTGGCCACGACATGGGATTCAAGATAACTTTTAGCTTTTTTTTCTTTATTGTTTTTCTTTAAGGTGGGGCATGTCAGTAAGGATTATTCTAACCAAAAACAATGTTTAAGTAAGACACTGTTTTTTTTAGTATCCCTTTAAGAAGAGCTATGTTAAAAATTATTCTCTCTTTGATAATAAAGGGTATAAATACAAATAGGTCCACAGTGTTTCCAAAAGGACAGACCTTAACAAGTCTGATGTTTGAGATAACTATCCCTACCTTTAACTTATGAGTTTGACCCTTTGTTTTAAATAATGCTCAAATTCAACATTCTGATTATTAAATTATACATGTTAGCAGCTTGCTTAGTTAATTAAGTTTTTTTTTTTTTTTTTTTTTTAATTTTAACTTTTAGAATGATCACCCCTTTGAAAGATAATCTTTTAATTCTTGAAGAAAAAAACAGTTCTATAGACGAAATGAAAATCTTTTCTCTGTTTCATTTTATTATTTTTGCTGTTATTTAAGAATGGTGAGAACTTTTTGCAGGCTTGTAAGAAAGAGATGCGGCTCTCCTGTTTCCCGTCTCTAAAGTGGTTAATTAGTTTCTAATGACACTCGATACTTCTGTAAATGCAGGAATGGGATTTTTGGTTTTCCATTTTAGCGGATGCATTAAATGCAGGACTACAAATAAACCATATTTTCAAATGGTTTGCTGAACATTTTAATGACCAATATAGAAAACAAATGTCTTAACTACAATTCTTTCTAGTTGTATGTCCAAGAGACACTGTATTGCAAATCCACTGGCAGTAAAAGTGTTAATTTAAAATGCTGGAAAGAATTATATTTACACATTGGCAAAATGTATGATTTTGATGGGTAATGGCTTTGCAACTAAAAGAAATATGGAAAGTATGATACAGTTATGAAATTTTAAATTGTGTGATATTTCGCTGAGAATTTCATGTTGAGAAATTCATATTCTTGGTGTTCCTTCCAATCTCCCTTTTTTCCCTTTATTGAAATACCATACAGTAGTCCTCAAAGGTATGGCCCAATATATGTAATCCACCTTAGCCCAATGGTTACTGATGCATAATGTTAAATGTTTGAGTGGATGTTCCGGCATAATAAGATTCACAAATCAACATTAATATACTGTCACTGACATAAATAAATGTGTAAGATGATATACACAGAAGACATAAACCAAACTTGAAATTTGCGAAGGTATAGAAGTACATATTATACATTCTTAAAGTATTAGTGAACATCTTGTGTATGTGATAAATGGAGACATGGTATGAAAGCATCTTATTTTCTGTTAGTTTTAACAGAAAATAGACCTGTAATATAGTAGCTAGACATGTGCAATTTGTTTAGTTCTGAATGGTAATTCGGAAGAATTTCGGGCAATTCGGACATTTGAATTGCCGAAGGGACCGAAATTGCCGAATTTCCGAAGTGTCAAAGTCCCGAAGTTGACGAAGTTCCGAAGCACAGTATTGCTCAAGTACTAACATACCTACCCAGTGGAAGAATGAAGAATGTTACACTATTAACAATTTTAAATAAAAAGTATACAAACATAGCCAGGATTCAGCTGTCAGCATTTGCAACACTTACAATAATCAAGTAACACACATTCATATAAAATGTAAGTTACTTAGCCTGTCAATGGAATGACAGGAATGAATAAGTAGATAACTCCCTAATTCCCACGGCATTAGGGAGCTATCTACTAAAAGGCTGATAGACCTAAATTAGTCTTTCAGACAAATTTACGACTATGAAGTAAAGATTACTTAGTATTAGTAAATTATGCCCCTACTCACTATACCGAGAGTAGGGGCATGTCTATTAAATAGTGAGCAGTTGTCAGGGGGGAGGACAAAAGGTCCCCCCCCCCTTATTGATATTTAGGGCTCCCACCCGCCGCTCATGGGTGAGGACAATAGGTCCCCCCCATTAGTTTACTTTAGGGCCCCAACCCATCGCTCAGGGGTGGGGGCCGGGGGAGTTTTTTTTTTTTTTTTGCTTTTTGTTTATAACAGGCTGCTCACTGTTTAATAGACATGCCCCTACTCGCGGTATAGCGAGTAGGGGATGAATTTATTAATACTAAGTAATCTTTACTTAGTATTAATAAATGTGGCTGAAAGCCCAATTCAGATCTTTCAGCCTTTTGGTAGATAACTCCCTAATACCGTGGGAATTAGGGAGTTATATACTAAGAGGCTGCAAGATAAGTCCCAAAGTGCCTAAGTTCCAAAATTCTGAAGTGCTGAAGTTCCAAAGTTGCCAAAGTTTCGAAGTATTTAAGTGCCTTAGTCCCAAAGTCCAGATTTTCGGAATGCCGAACCCAAAATTTTCCCCATGCACATCCCTAATAGTAGCTATTTAACTGTTCATTTATGATTAAAGGGACAGTAACCAGAATTACTATGGCTTGTAGCTTGTCCCAGCAGACTCAGCAGTGTAAACACTGTCTTTTCTCAGAAAAGGCAGTATTTACTCTGCAGCCTAAGTCTACTTCTAGTGGTTTTCACTGTTCTTGGTTCCTGGTTTTGGTCCTGCAAGGATTGCAAGGCTGACATTCAGCATCATAACACCCTGCATGGAGACGCTGAACAAACCCCCAAAATTATAGGCCAGGAAGCCATTGTGGCCTCAACAAAACTGGTGTGGTGAGAGCTAAAAGTAAGCAAATCTGCCCTTTTATTCTACGGGGTGGGGGAGGGATTGAATGGCCATCTAAATAGTTAGTAGAACACTAATAATTCTAATTAAATAACTAAATAATTAAAAAAAAATTAACATGAATCACTTAAATCTTACCAAGGTGTTTGGAAGCATAGTTGCCAAATAGTGAGGCTTATATGTACTTACTGGATATCATGTGACACAATACAGTAAATAAGGTTAAAAGCAGAGGTGTGAATGAGGAGAGGCTATATGATGGAAGAAAGTAGAGGACTCGGGAAGGAGGAGGTGAAGCTTATATTTTTAACTGAAAGCTTAGTACTTACAAAAATAAAGGATTCCAACAAATGCATTTTAATGTTCTAATTTATAAAGAGATTCTTAATCAGGACAAGTTTTGTGGAGTTTTAATGATTTAGATATTAACGGAGTTTGTTTTTCAAATATGTATTATCTGATATTTAATGTCAATCAATTCTAAAACTGTATATTCATAAATTGTAAATGGAATATTTCTATTAATTCTAGCAGATGGTTTGGATGTTTTATATAATTATTTCAATATGCTGGTAGCTTTTGCAAACTTTGACTGTTTATACATATATCAAGCATGTTGAAATACGCAGTTAACTTTTCATTTGTTTTCCCTGTTAGTGGTCATGTAGTGAGATCCTAGAAAACATTCACTAAATAGAAGCATCATTTGAACGTAAAGGAGATTGTCTCATTCACCCATGCTAAGCCATAAATGAAACCCAATATGCTGCTATGGAGGGATGCCGAGTACATTCTTTCCCTAGACTTTATTAATGCCGCTGGGAAAAGAGGCCAAACCTTCTCTTCCTGGCTCTGGTTCTCCCAGTAAGTCACAACTCCATTTCCTTCAATAATGTCTCAAAAAATAATCTGTGTTGTCTTATGGTTTTGGATTGAGTTAAGGCTCTTGCTTCTCTTGCAGTTCAGTTAAGCAAAGCTTCCGACGCCACTCCTCTTGCCTGGCAATGCTGGTCATTGCTTGTCAGGTCTCTGCTTCTATAGCATTGGGAATCCTCTGCAATAATTCACCCTTCTCTGGTGAGGTCCTGGTGTGGCTTGTAGTTCAGCTTAGTGAAGCTCCCGCCACCACAACTTTCGCCTGGTGATGCCACCACTGTTTGTCAGCTCTCCATCTCTAAAGCATTGGAACCATACAGAGTTAGTCTCTCTCAGACTTTTCTTCGTGATGCCTGCTCCTCGGTTTTAGCCACACTGACATCATAGCTTCGAGCTTCCAGCAGATCTTTTAGTGTGCTCCATTTCAGGCTCTTAAAGTAATGTTCTATCCACCACCAAGCCTAGGAGCTTGGTTCTCTTATTCACAGTACCACAAGTGATGAAGCCACTTGCCACCAGTGGTAACAAAGCTCCTGTACTCGGACTGAGTTCCTCTGTCATGTCAGATTCCTAGTTACAAGGGGACCCTGGGGCACTCCAGACCCTGTTTCTAAAGCTCAATTGGGATCTCTGGGACTCTTTTCCACTGGAAGAATTACCAGTTTTATAGCCCTTTCTATGGATACCGTATCGCCTATATAGCAGCATATAGTGATCAAAGCCCTTTCCTCCACATATTAGCCAAGACTGAACGTAAAGGGCAAAATTAACACACTTTATTGAACACACATCCACATTAGCACTGTGTATATACATTCAAATAAATAAATATAAAATAATCCAATACCCTCCCCAGGGCCACTCTGTCTGGACTGACAGTTGTTAATGAGATCGGTTTAAATGATCAATTTTGAGTTACTAATATTTCTTCCTTGCTGTTTCCTTACCAGGCAGGGGACCAGGGAATCTGAGCCCCAAAACCCCTTTCCCTGGGTAGCTCACCCCCTCCCCCCCACACACACACACACACACACCCTCCCCCAGCTACCCATTGTACAAAAAGCAACCGGATCAGAGGTACCAAGCCCAAGCATACTTTAATGTTTCATGGCCATGCTCCAATAAAGCACAGAGTGTCCATAGTCTGTGGGGAGGAGGATGGCCTCCAAGTCCCTCCATGAGCCAGGGGCAAAGGGTCTTCCATCACAGTAGGCATTACTATATGTTCTAAATGGCAAGTGGTTTACATTGCAATGGTAAAACTAAAGAACCACTGCACCAAGACCATTCATTGACATGAAGTGGTCTGGGTACTCTTAGTGTTCCTTTAGTTATTTCTAATATTAAGTCTGTAAAACTAAAGAAAGTTTTTAAAATACTTATTACCATATTCACTTTCTCATCTACTTCTACTCCTCTACCTCATTGGAAATGTGCCCAACCTAGATGTTTGATTTAAAGATCACCCAATTATATGCCACTGAAGAAAATCTTAACTCTTCTAAACTTACCATGCTTATAATTGGTATATCATTAAGCATATCAAATAATTTAAAGTGTAATATTCCATTTTACATGACTTTTGCTGTCACTTATTTTGAAATGTTTGACCTTACTATGTCTTTCACTGTTTATAAGTCAGAGTTAATGTCTGCTGTCATTAATGTTAATGTACAATGCTGACATATGTTTTAAATTAAATATTAGTGAAAAGAATAGTCATTGTGTCTATTATTTGCAAGTATTTAACCCCTTAGTGACCAGACTGCTTTTCAATTCTCTTACCGTTTGGGACAAGGGATGTTTTTACATTTCTGCACGGTTTGTGTTTAGCTGTAATTTTCCTCGTACTCATTTACTGTACACACGCATTATATACAGTTTTTCTCACTACAAAATGGTCTTTCTAAAGATACCACTATTTTCATCATATCATATAATTTACTATAAAAGAAAATTATAAAATATGCTGAAATTATTTTTAAAAACACACTTTTTAGAACTTTGATCCCCAAAATCTGTTACACATCTACAACCGCCAAAAAACACCCATGCTAAATAGTTTCTAAATTTTGTCTTGAGTTTAGCAATACCCAATGTTAACATGTTCTTAGCTTTTTTGGAAAGTTATAGGGCAATAAGTACAAGTAGCACATTGCTATTTCCAAACTATTTTTTTTCAAAATTAATGAAAATTACTTTGTAACACTGATATCTGTCAGGAATCCCTGAATAACCCTTCACATGCATATATTTTTTTAAAAGAAGACAACATAAATTATTACATTTGGGGTATTTTGACTCTTTTTTTATGCAACCATTTTCACATGCATATATTTTCTTAAAAGAAGACAACATAAAGTATTACATTTGGGGTATTTTGACTCTTATTTTATGTAACCATTTTACCACCAAACTATGCTAAAAAAAAAAAAAAAAAAAAAAGAATTGGTGATTTTTTTGACACACGTAGCAATTTAAGCCAAACAACACCCCAATATGTATTCAGCAACATCTCCTGAGTACAGTGATACCACCCATGTATAGGTGTGTCGGGTTCTCTGGGGGCTAAAAGGCCTTATTTGGCGGGTGCACATTCCATTAATCCAACTTAGAATTTTCACAGATGGTCATCATGCACCTATGTCCTATTTGGGACATTTTTGACGTTGGCCAATGTAATTTACCCCCATCAAACCATATTTTTGAAAAATAGACAACCCAAGGTATTCAATATAGAAGGTGTCCAGTCTTTTTTAGTAGCCACATAATCACAAACAATAGAGAAAGTTAGCATTTATATTTGCTTATGTGTTAAAAATGCAAAAAACTATTCTGAACGCAAACTTTGGCCAGTCTTTGTGACTAAGTGGCTACAAAAAAAGACTGAACATACCCGATTTTCAATACCTTGGGTTGTCTTCTTTTGATAATGGTATACCATCATAGGGGTAATTTTCGTACCTGGACTACCATACGATCTCAAAGGCAACATAACCAATCTGGCAAATTTCAATGTAAAAAAAGGCCTTACATTTGACCCTGTAAATTTCAAAAACACTGTAAAACCTGTTCATATATGTACTTGGTATACTTTGCTAAATACAAATATTAGTGTTTCAGAGGGAGAGGAAGGGAGGGAGAGGAAGGAAGGGAGAGGGAGGGAGGGAAGGGGTTAATTTAAAAAAGATATAATTATTAATTTACTCTTCACTGAGTGAGGCACTCAGCACACAGGCAGAGCATCGGAAGCCTGCCTGATGGCTTCTGATGCTCTGCCTCACTGCTGGGCTCCACGTGGAGCAACCCGGAAGTGATCGCTCTGGGGGGAGTGATCACTCGAGAGCCCAGCAGTCAGGGGGTATTGCGCAATGCCTTGACATCGATAGCTGCAATACCGCTAGAGCGGCTGGAAGTGATCATGCACTCTAATTTCAGTGCTCTAATTAGCCGTGGACGTATCAGGTACGTCCGCAGTCCTTAAGAACCGTTTTTTTGGACGTATCTGATACGTACTTAGTCTGAAAGGGGTTAATTAGCTAATATTTGCAGTACATTTACAATTTCTGTGTAAATTGGCGAAATAATATTCAGTAAATGTAACTCCATATTGACAGATCAGTTGACAAAATAAACTATTCCGTTCACAAAAAAAAATAACAACCCGTTTTTTTTGCAATCGTAATCAATGTTAATTTACTTAATTAATTACCAAAGCACCTTTAAAATCATATTTGTATGTATACTGTTAGAGTGTTCCTGTTGGCTTTTGATTACTAGTCCCCTTCACAAATTAAAATAACGAAGTTAAACTTATCTTTCATCCAGTGACGTCCTGGTTTAACTATGGCCCCACTTTCTATGTCGTCATCTGAGAAATCATCTTAGGAGAGGTTTAAGAGGAAATTTAATCATGACAATGATTGTGAACACCTTTGAAAAAATAGGTGTTTTAGGAGGATTTTAGTCATGTAGTCACTAGAAGCATACTAAATGACAAAGGTAAACATTGCCATTTCTCTTAACAATTGTCAGACTGCAGAGATGTAGTGGTTTTGGTGCTTTACATTGTTAAGGAGTTTAAGAGGATGCAGAAATATCCTTGTCCACTTGTCCCATCTGCTACAGCTTCCAGGAAGATATGAGACTCTTTTTTACAAGATGGTTACACTGGAGAGTTGGCTGACTGGGTGGTGTACCTAGTACTTAATTTTAGTCCAGACCTATAGCATAGATGGCTCATAACAATATAAAGTACCAGGCTGGTGTTTATTTTTGAATGTAGAAATGTAAAAGGTATACAATATGATAATCACAACCCTTAACCCCGTAAAGGCAGCAGGGGTGCTAAGCCATCCTTGGGGACCCGGCTCTAAAAGCCAGCGGGCAGCATAGCATGTCCCCGCCATCCATGAGACTTACCTACTTGCCGGTGATCCCACGCCGGCGATCGGGATGGGGGGACTTGCCTGGCATCCCAGGCAGTCCCCCTGCTGCCGATCCGGTCTTCCTGGGCCATGTGATCACGAAGTCCTTTAAATAAAGAGATTCCAGAGTACAAAGAAAAGGAACAAGAAATAAGTGTGAAAATAAAAGAACTAGAAGAAAAAATTGCTGAGACAAGGAATAAAAAGAAACAAAGAGACAGGGAGACAGGGAGGATAAAACCTGCAACTCCTTTTCCACAGTTAATAGGATTAAACATAATTGCATAAGTCAATTCTATAACAATTGTTCAAAACCCTTTAGAAAATGTAATAATAATAAAAAAATATAGTAAAATTTCTCCTCACCTATACCGTATAACGCCAAAAGGAGAACGTCCACTATGAACGTCACCCACTCCCCCACAACCCATAAGAGATAGAAGAATGCCTATTAGGAATTTTAAGAACCTCAAAAAATGGAAAATCATCCAATCAAGGGAATAACAATTCTAGACACCCATCAAACAGAGATTCACATGCTCAAGCAGCCAGCTCCCAAAGAGGTATCAAAAATGTAAGGGAAAAAAGACACCAAGATCATATGCTCGCCCTCGCCAAACAGTCATGCTTTTCCTCTCTCATTAGTTCATGCTCCCATAATCCCAGATGTCTCTTTGACACCTTTAATTCCCTTCTCTGCCCTGCTGTGGCCACCCCCCAAACTAACCTTACAGCTGATAGCTTTGCATGCTACTTTACCGACAAGATTGAACAGCTAAGGAAACAATTCTCCTTGCCGTTCTCTTTCTCAACCACATGTAAATCTTGCTTTCCCTACCCTCCAGACTTTCTACCCGGCTACTGAACAAGAGGTGGCTGCGCTTCTCCATTCCTCTCGCCCCACCACTTGCCCGCTCGATCCTGTCCCATCTCACCTCATCAGATCTCTCTCCCCTTGTCTTGTGCCTACCCTAACACACATCTTTAACTGCTCTCTCTCTTCTGGCACTGTTCCTGCTGACCTTAAACATGCCACTGTAATACCTATCCTGAAAAAAACATCTCTTGACCCATCCTCCCCTTCTAACTATCGTCCCATATCCCTGCTCCCTTTCTCATCAAAGCTTTTGGAAAGACTTGTCTTTACCCGTGTGTCCCGCTTCCTTAATTCCAACTCTCTCCTTGACCCTCTTCAGTCTGGCTTCCGCCCTCTCCACTCTACTGAGACTGCTCTTATCAAAGTGACTAATGACCTAATCTCCGCTAAATCCAAAGGTCACTACTCCATATTAATTCTCCTTGACCTCTCTGCTGCCTTTGACACCATTGATCATGCTCTCCTCCTTCAAACTCTTCAATCGCTCAGTCTCTGTGACTCTGTCCTCTCTTGGTTTTCCTCCTATCTCTCCCAACGCTCATTCAGTGTCTCCTTTTCCAAGGATACCTCCTCCCCTCGTCCTGTCTCGGTTGGAGTTCCCCAAGGGTCTGTCCTTGGTCCCCTTCTATTTTCTCTTTATACTGCCTCTCTTGGTAAACTTATTGCCTCTTTTGGATTCCACTACCACCTGTACGCTGATGACACTCAGATATACCTCTCCTCCCCGGACCTCTCCCCTGCCGTCCTGACACGTGTCACTGCTTGCCTTTCTTCCATCTCTGACTGGATGTCCTCACACTTTCTGAAACTTAACCTCTCTAAAACTTTACTCCTTGTCTTTCCTCCTCCTAATACTGATCCTCCTCTCTCGCTCTCCCTTCAAGTCAGTGATATCCACATAAGTCCATCCCTGCAAGCGCGCTGTCTTGGCGTCATACTTGACTCTGGTCTCACCTTTGAGTCTCACATCCAGTTTGTTGCCAAGTCCTGTAGGTTCCAACTCAAAAACATAGCCCGCATTCGCCCCTTTCTTACGCAAGATGCTACCAAGGAACTTGTCCATGCTCTAGTAATTTCCCGCATGGATTACTGTAACCCTCTCCTGACTGGTCACCCCAAAATCTGTATTGCCCCACTACAGTCTGTAATGAATGCCGCAGCTAGACTGATTTTCCTCTCTAGTCGGTCCTCTCACACCTCACCCCTCTGCCAGTCCTTACATTGGCTCCCTGTATGCTATAGGAGTCAATTCAAAGTGCTAACCCATACATTTAAAGCACTGAACAATTCTAGCCCCACTTATATCTCTTCACTAATCCATAGATATGCCCCTCCTCGTACCCTCCGCTCTGCCCGTGACCACCTCCTGACCGCTGCTCGCACCCGTACGGCCAACTCGCGCTTGCAGGACCTCTCGCGGGCGGCTCCTCTCCTATGGAATAGCTTGCCTACTGCCATCAGACTCTCCCCTAGTCTTCAATCATTTAAGAAGGGCCTTAAAACCCATCTCTTCAGGAAAGCTTATGGCCTCCCAGAGTAATCTCTACCTTACATACCTGTCTCCTGCTCTCTCCTATGGGACAGTGCTTTGCTCTCTCCTCCAGCTCTGCTTCACTCCTACTTGATATTTCTTGTCCTAATGTTTCTAATACCCCACCTCCTATAGTCTGTAAGCTCGTTTGAGCAGGGTCCTCTTCAACCTATTGTTCCTGTAAGTTTTCTTGTAATTGTCCTATTTGTTACATCCCCCCTCTCAAAATATTGTAAAGCGCTACGGAATCTGTTGGCGCTATATAAATGGGAATAATAATAATAATATGCTCAAGCAGCAGGTTCCCACCAAGAAAATCAAAAAGACGGAGGGACATTTTTTAAAAGGGAGCAAAACCCAAGGGAGGGTCAAATAACACACTTCTTCAAGCAATGTGACAGTCAATAGGAAAACAGGTTCACACCGTTGGAAGATCTAACAGACACTCTCCCAAAGAGAAAGAGGTCAGAAGAGAATCTATGGAGGGAGCAGAATGGGAGAAGAAGGAACTAAAAAAACAAATGGGCATTTACAATTTATCAGGTATAGAATTAGCAATGAAGGAATTAAGAGCATTATAAAAAAGTCTTAAATTCACACCAAATAAAACCATGAATATATTTGAAACATACATAGACCTACAGAAATATATAAGGAAGATGACTTTAAAAAGATTCTTCCTTAAAAAAGGAAAAAAAAATCATTTCTTCATCCAAAGTGATAAAGTAGAAATAGACAAATTTTAGAAGAAATCACAGTTTTATCCTATTGGAGACAAAGGTTACTTTCAGGACACTTAACAATATAGTCTATCATAATTTGGAAAAAATAGAAACACAAGAAATCAATAAGAGAAGAAAGTATAATTTAAGTAAAGAAGAATCAATGAGTATCACCACACTACAAAAAATGGATAACATTGTAATAAGAGGCCGATAAGGGCTGTGCAACAGTTGTAATGTCAAAGGATTACTATTTATAAGAGGCAAACAGAATTTTAGGGGGATCAAGAAACTTCCATAACATTATCACAAGACCGCACTGTGAGATTTAATGCTTCTTTTAAAATCATTGTTAAACTGTGCCTATCTGGAAAATGTTTTATCTAAGAGTAACACGAATACATTTTTTATGAAAATCCTGTTATTCCAATTTTTTATTTCTTGCCTAAATTGCACAAAAATCCAGTGGAACCTCCTGGAAGTCCAATTATCAGTAGAATAGACTATCAGAGCACTATTATCAGAATTCATTGATCACCATTTACAGAAGTATGCACAAGAAGCACCTTATATCTTAGAGACTCCACACACATACTGGAAGTAATGGATAGAATGAAATGGGAACAAGATTTATTTTGGGTTACTATAGATGTCACTTCTCCTTACACATTATTAAGCACAATTTGGGCACTTTAGCAGTTGAAAAAATTATTAAGGAAGATGTCACTGTTTCCTGCACTTTCAGAGAATTCTTAATACATGGTATTTTATTTATTTCACAACATAATTATTTCTTATTCAGTGAGACCTTTTATTTACAAAAAAGGGCAATGCTATGGGGACCAGGTTTCAGCCCAGCTATGCCAACATCTACATAAAGGATATGAGGGCCAACTTCATGTGGAGGGGGCATGCCTGGGTTGCAAACCTGGTCCTTTGGAAAAGATTTATTGATGATATTCTGTTGATATGGTAAGGCACCCAGGAGGATCTTGAAACATTTCTGGATTATATTACTATAAACGAATATGGTTCAAAATGTACACATAATAGCAATAACAAAAAGCATTGATTTTTTTAGACATTGCCTTTTATGTGGAGGTGGAAAATATCCAATCCAAGTGTTTTTTGTTTTTTTTTAAACACAGGGCAACAGCTTCAATCATAGAAAAAGCTGACATCATAACAATTGGTTGGATACAATACTAGTCAGCTAATAAGTATAAAAAGAAATTGCACAAAAGATTCAGATTATATAAACAAGCAAAGTTTATTAAAAAAAAAGAAATTGTCGGGGCGTGGCCTAGCAACGGATGAGAGAGGTCGCCTGAGCTCGGAGCTCTCCCGCCAGCCAGTGCACACAGCGTGGAAAACAGCGTGTTTTTACCGGCGAATGCGGCACCAGTGACACACAACGTTGCAGAACAACAATGTCCACAAAAATCGCCAAGAAATATAAGCAAAAAACGCTCCAAATGCAGACAACAACGATGTTAAACACTGGAGCTGAAATCCAAGATGGCGCCGACAGGCCTGATTCTCCGGCCTCGTGTGCCGACGCAGGTGAGCTCATCCTCACTCCAGGCATTCTGCAAACGCCTGTCACTAACGAAACACTACACAATATGCTCCTGGACCTTAAAAACACATTCAAATCGGAACTGAAACAGATTGCCACAGATATTAGATTAGACATACAATCCCTGGGTGACAGAACATCTCGCCTAGAAGAGAGGGCGGAAGAAATCACGGAAGCACACAACTCTATAACAGAAGCACACTCAGCCCTACTCACAAGATTGCAATCTTTGGAGGCAAAGGTAGCAGACCACGAAGACCGAGACCGACGCAACAATATCAGAATCCGGGGGATCCCGGAATCGGTCGGTCCACAGGGTCTGACCTGCTACGTCCAAGATATCCTCAAGGCATACATCCCATCCCTGACAGAAGCTGAACTGCTCCTAGACCGCACACATCGCCTCCCGAAGCCCAAGCATCTACCGGCAGCTGTTCCACGAGACGTTATTACCCGGATACATTATTTCACAACAAAAGACCGAATAATGCAGGCCTCAAGAAGCCAAGGTCAGCTCCCGGGAAAATTCTCACAGGTCAAACTATTCATAGACCTATCCTCCACCACGATGTTCAAACGGCGCACATTTGCCCACATCACAGCAGCACTGAGAGCAGCCGGGATCCAATACAAGTGGGGCTTCCCCACCAAAATCTTGGTCAAGCGCAATGGAGTGGACAGTCAGATCTCTGACCCCGAAATTGGCAAGAGACTCTTGACGGAATGGAACATTCCAATACGGGATGACCCCTCGCAACAGCCTAGCAGCAGACCTCCGAGACACCTCCAGAAAGAATGGGAAATGCAACCACGCAACACCAACACGCAGAGGCACATCTGAACGGAGCAAAAAGCCAAACAATCCAAGAACTGCAACACTGATCCCTAAAAGGACAGGTCGTATATTTTCAATGTGGCCACTTTTAGGTTCCTCTCCCTCTTTTTCTAAGCACAGACCGGACTTACAACTGTTCGCACTGTGCAAAGGCGACATTACGACTCTCTTTAACTACAATTGGCAGTAGTATTGTTCTATTGCACTCTAGGTAGCTATACCTACCCCCAGTGTGGCTAAGTCATCTAAGCCACGAATGAAACCGTTATACTTAATATCGCACCGATATGATGCGGTGAACGGAATGTTGTACATAGTTACTTATTGTTTTAGTTATGTTCTTATTTCTATATCCTCCGACAGGCAGATCCTAAATACCTTAAACCACGTGCTCCCACTGTCGCACAGCCCTATCAAGAAAGGCACTTACAAATCCCTTATCAGGCGTAAGAGCTATGTTGAACCCTTGGCGGACCCTAGCGGCCCTCCCTCTGTACCACACTTAGCCCACAATCCTATCCAACTCCGAGATGGTACTTAAAATCTGCTCCCTGAACGCCAAGGGACTAAACTCCCCGAATAAACGCCGCTTGGCCCTACGCGAAGCGAAATCCCTAGGTGCCCATGTAATGTTCCTTCAAGAGACACACTTTAAGTGGGGCTCTAGGCCTAAATTTAACTCTCCGGCATTCCCCATTGACTACCACTCCTGCTACTCAACTAAGAAACGAGGAGTATCCATCCTAATAAGTAAAGACGTAACGTTTTCATTAATACGAAAAATTGGGGATAAAAAAGGGAGGTACCTCATCTTACAATGCTATCTGAATAACAATGTATATACTCTGATTAATGTATATGGACCTAATACTAATCAATGTGACTTTATGGATGTGCTGTTGGGATTGCTGTCTACACACGTATTGGGGGAGGTAATCATTGGAGGTGACACAAATTTCCTATTAGACAGCGACCTAGACTCTTCCAGAGGTCCAAAGCTGACCAACCAAACTCTAAAGCATAGGTCCAAATTGACCTCACGCATATGCCACAAACTAGCGACACACAATCTTGTAGACCCCTGGCGTGTTACACACCCCACAGAAAGGGACTATACCTATCACACAGCAGTACATAACAGCTATTCTCGAATAGATAGATTTTTACTCCACACCTCCTCCCTCACGAAAGTAGAACACACAGACATTGGTCTGATCTCGTGGTCAGACCACGCGCCTATCACATTGTCACTTAGAGAACAATTCCCCAACAAAGGAAGGGGCAGCTGGAAACTCAATGAGCAACTATTAACCGATCCGGAGGTAACCAAACAGATAGAACAAGAACTGAAACATTATTTTCAGGAGAATAAAACTCCGGACTCACCCCTAACCCAAATATGGCTAGCACACAAAGCCTACATACGGGGTTGCTTCATAAAACACGCTAGCTATGCAAAAAAACAGCGCCTTGAAAAATACACCTCTATACTTTCTGAGCTAGCCACATTAACACACGCTAACAAGCACACACCAACAGCGTCCACACACACTAGGTTACTACTCTTACAAACACAACTAAGAGACATAGAACTAGCCAAAACTACATTCCTCACGCGCAGGCTCAAACATAAGTATTTCGCTGCCGGCAATTGTGCAGGAGCAAAACTAGCAGCACAATTGAAACAGAGAACATCAACCTCCAGGATTGCCTCCCTCAAGGGACCAGGGGGCACCAAGATATTAGACCCACAGGGGATCGTAGATGAGTTTGCTCACTATTATGAAAAACTATATAATCTAAAGAATGACCCACAGACGATATGCCCCACAAAGTCCGATATAGATGCCTTCCTGGCGGAAGTCAACCTCCCGACCCTATCGCCAACTGACACAGATGGTCTGCGCAGCCCTTTCACAACGAAAGAGGTAGCGTTGGTGATCTCCTCACTCCCACAGCATAAATCCCCGGGCCCTGATGGACTACCCAATAAATACTACCGCACATACTCTAGTTCCTTGTCACAGCCCCTCACAGAACTGTTTAACCATTGCATGAGAGAGGGCTCCTTACCGGCGGAGATGCTACTGGCCCATGTCTCCACCCTACCCAAGCCAGGCAAATCCACGGACCAGTGTAAGAATTTCAGGCCCATTTCGCTGCTAAACAGCGACGCAAAAATCTATGCAAAGCTATTTAGTGAAAGATTAGCTCCACTCATACATAAACTAGTACACAATGATCAATCAGGGTTCGTGAGAGGCCGGCAGGGCTCTGATAATTCCAGGAAGGTACTGAATATGGTGGAGGGGATGGCAAAAGGGAAACTCGGAGGCCTTTTTCTGGCGCTGGACGCCAAAAAGGCCTTTGACAGGCTGAGTTGGCAGTACATGACGAGAGTACTACAAACATACAACTTCCCCGAAGAAATTGTCAAGGGCATACTGGCGCTCTACGCACAACCCAGTGCTAGGGTCTCACATAGTGGGTTCCTCTCTAGAACCTTCCACATTACAAACGGGACACGGCAAGGATGCCCGCTGTCTCCCTTGCTCTACATCCTTTCTTTAGAACCCCTGGCCCAAAAAATACGAGCACATAAAGACATAACCGGCATCTCCCTGAGGGAAACAGAGTATTGTTTAGCCCTATTTGCAGATGATATCTTTGTGGCATTGTCGAACCCAGAGAGCTCCCTACCCCCATTGTTAACACTCTTGACGGATTATGGTAAAATCTCATATTACCGCCTGAATCAAGAAAAAACGCAGGCTCTACCTATAAATCTACCAAGGCTACTTGTGGAAACCTTAAAGACCACATACGAACTCGATTGGCGGACGTCATCCCTAACATATTTAGGGGTAAAAATCGCCACCTCCATTGACAACATAATAAAACTTAACTTTAAACCTCTCATACAAATATGCAAAACTGAGATACTTAAATGGAAGACTGCGAACCTTTCATGGCTAGGGCGAGTAAATGCATACAAAATGATGCTACTGCCGAGACTGCTGTACAAGTTCAGAATGCTCACTATAGCTGTCCCGGCAGCAATCCACAGGTCATTGCAAACGATCTGCAGCACATACATCTGGGGGGGAAAAAGACCTAGGCTGCCTCTACACCTCCTACAAAAAACAGCACACACGGGCGGCATTGGTTTACCTAACATAGGCCTCTATTACAAAGCCTCCCTGCTGGCTACCTGTATACAACTACATGCCCCAAGGGGCACGACTCAGTGGGTAGATATGGAACACGATCAGCTTACATACCCCACACTGCTCAACCACATATGGACACCTAAGGCATTAAGGGGACCCCACACACAGCTCTACCCTACCACAGCAGCAACGATCAAAGTGTGGGATGAATTCATGACATCCCTAGGTTGGAAGAAACACTTCCACCCCGAAGCCCCCCTAAAAGCACTTAGCATAGTGTACCCCACGATCCCCCTGTCCAGGTGGACACAGCTGGGTATATCCCAGATTCAACAGCTGTGCAAAGGGCAAACCATAATGGACTTCCCAGACATGAAAAGCAGATGGGGGGTGCCGGATAGAGACATCTTTCCGTATCTGCAGCTAAAACACACTATTACCTCACATGTACAAACCTCTCCATCTACATTATCAACACACACGCTAGCTGCGAGACTAATACCCAGTCGATGCTGGACAGCCCCGCAGAAACCCAAGACTCTTTCCCTGTGTTATAGAGCCTGGATAGAGTTAGCACCCCATAAGCCAATAACATGCAAACTTCACTGGGAGGCAGAGGCAGAAACTGAGCTCACTGAGGATGACTGGTTACTGGCCTTAAACGGCCTCAAAAAATGGACCCAATGCTACTCCCATATAGAGGCGCACCGAAAGCTGCTCTATAGATGGTATATGACCCCCAATAGGCTGCATAGGATATACCCTGCAGTGCCAGCCGAATGCTGGAGGTGTAATACGGAAATAGGCACGCTACCACACATCTGGTGGCACTGTAGCGGCATACAGCCGCTGTGGAGGGATGTTAAGGATATAATAGACGCCCTGGGAATTAAAGACTTCCCCCTAAACATTAAAGCCTGTCTACTTCTACTGTTCCCCCAAGAAACACTCGAGAACCAAAAACAACTGCTTTTACTAATCTTAATGGCAGCACGCAACCTGATAGTGCTCAATTGGAAAAAACACAGTTGCCCATCCACACAACAACTGAAAGACAAAATACAACAGTTTTACATATATGAGAAAATGTCCACAGGCACCACTACAGCCACCGTAAAATTTAGAGAAACATGGGAGAGCTGGGAGACATGGTACGAAAAAGGGAATTGTCTGAGATAAGCAAAACAGCATAGAAGAGGGGAGTACTATTCAACCAGGCTAGAACCAAGTGAGGAGTAGCATACCACTTCCGTGTGGAAAGAAGTAAAAAGAAATGTCAACTACGTTATTTATTGATCTTACCTGCACACCTGTCTTGAGTATTCCGTTGTTATGTTCGACAAAATATCCATCCCCGGCTGTTCCAGGGGGTGCTATAGGAATTCACTGTACCACAGAATGTATGTTTTATGAGCTGTGACTATGTACTGAATTCATAATTGTGAAAAATTCAATAAAATACAATTGAGAAAAAAAAAAAAAAAGAAATTGTCTTAAAAATATAATGTCAACCTCCTAGATAAGGAAATAAAAACTATTAGCACTTTAAATAGAAAGGACCTCATGAAAAATAAAACCAAAGAACCAAAAGATGATTTTAAATTTGCTTTTATCACACAATTTAATACGCAACAACGACAAATTACAAATATTTAGAATAAACATTGCAAAATTCTTCTAAGGGATCCTATCCTGGGCCCTTTACTCTAGAAGGGCCCTGATAATTTTTAAAAAAGCAAAACATTTGAAAAGTATTTTAGCACCAAGCTATGCACTTAAGATATCTCATTTAAATGTCCTAAGAGATAGAAAGGGTTTTCATTCCTGTAATGTTTATAAAGCATGCATAATGCAAAGAACTTTGTAAATTCAAAAAACCTGTAGTACAGTAACAGGGAAACAATTTACAATAAAATCAAATATTAATTGTAACACTAAAAATGTAGTATGCATGTTGCAATGCCCATGTGGCAAACAATATGTTGGGAGAACTTGCAGAAAATTAAAAGTAAGAATATTAGAACATATAAATAATATAAAGAACAAATCCCCAAAACATATAGCTCCCATACCTTGTAACCAGTGTCCAAAGGTTAATCCCTTAACCCCTTAAGGACACAGCTTCAGAAGCTTGACTTACGCTTAATGACACAAGCAATTTTTGCATTTTCTTGCTGTTTGCGTTCAACTGCAATTTGCATCTCTCTCATTTATTGCACCGACACATATTATATACTGTTTTTTAAAGGACAGAAAGGGCTTTAATTTGATATAACATATATATATATATATATGCTTACTTATTATAAAAAAAATACAGAAAAATGCAAAAAAAATGAAAAATATTGTTTTTTTTTACAGTTTTTGCAATAATAATGTGTGCATAATTAGTGCAGGTTAAGGAAAGTAATTAAAAATAAATGTATTTATTTGTTCTGATTTACAGAATATATAATGTGTCTGGGATTTTAAGTTTTTTTTGGTAGTTACAGGTCACAAAGCACAAGGAGTAAAATAAAATTTTAATGTGGAGCGATTTTAGAATTTGGTATGTTTGTCTTGTAAGCTTAATAGCCATAAAAGAAAACAAAATTGCCACACAAAAGTATATATTTATATAAAGTAGACATCACGGGCTATTTACCTAAGGTTGTTTTGACACTTTCTACGTAGCCATATTACCGCCAACCTCTGCTAAATATTGGAGTAAAATTGTGTTCTTTTTGGTTTTTGGCACACAAACTTATAACAGAGAAATTCTCGTGTATATTTTGTAAAGTTGGTGTGTGCTATTCCTGTACAAAGTTTTATTTTGTGTTCAGTTACATCTGCTGAGTAAAATGACACCCCCATTGTATGTCTTTTGCACTATTTCGTGAAGTTACAGTGCCATACAGGATACCTGTCCTTTTCAGTATTCACAGTAGAATGTTGAGAGATAAATTTAATGAGCCTTAGCTTCCATTTGGGGTATTATAACAGTTTGACTGTTCAAAAAAACCCCACAAAGGCCTACCATTTGTAAAAGTAGACACTCCAGGGTATCTTATAAGGTGCATATTGTGCCTTAACATGCCCCCATTTTTTCACCAATATATGCCAAAGTATGTGGTAAAAAAAATTTTGTGCATTTTTTACATACGGATTGCATTTTTGCTGGGCGTTTTGTATATTTCATATGTGCCACTAAGTTCAAACCCCCCAAATTATGCTCAGCTAAGTCTTCTGAGTAAAATGACACCCCATATGAATGTCTTTGGCACTATTTCGTGAAGCTACAGTGCCATATAGGAGACCTGTCCTTTACAGTATTCACAGTAGAATTTTGAGAGATGGATTTAATGAGCCTTAGCTTCCATTTGGGGTATTATAACAGTTTGACTGTTCAAAAAAACCCCACAAAGGCCTACCATTTGTAAAAGTAGACACTCCAGGGTATCTCATAAGGTGCATATTGTGCCTTAACATACCCCCATTTTTTCACCAATATATGCCAAAGTATGTGGTAAAAAAATTATTTTGTGCATTTTTTACATACGGATTGCATTTTTGCTGGGCGTTTTGTATATTTCATATGTGCCACTAAGTTCAAACCTCCCAAATTATGCTCAGCTAAGTCTTTTGAGTAAAAATACACCCCCAATGAATGTCTTTGTCACTATTTTGTGAAGCTACAGTGCCATATAGGAGACCAAGCCATATCCGTTTTTACCAAACTTTGAATTTGGTATGTACCTTTGCCAGGTATGTGTGGACATCGGAGGGGCACATTTGGGACACAGCCATTCCAGTTTTTTTCAAACTTTGAATTTTTATGCTGTGCCTATGTCCCATTTTAGAGTATTTTACCAGGCTATATAATCCAAATTCCCCATAAAGCCATACCATTTCTTAAAGAAGACATCCCAGGGTATTTCAAAAGGCATATTTTGAACCTTAGTGTGGGATCATTTTTCCGCTAGCTTGTACCAAGTGTAGTGGTAATAAGCATTTTTTCTGCCTTTTTGACATACAAAGTGAGTTTGCGCAGCATATTTTGCAAACCTTATGTGTACTATGACTGTATAATACTTCATATGTTGCTCAGCTATGTCGGCTGAGTACAGCAATACCCCCGTATGTACCTTTGCCAGGTATATGTGGATGTTGAAGGGGCGCATTTGAGACGCAGCCATTCAGTTTTTTTCTAACTTTGAAGTTTTACGCTGTGTCCATGTTCCAATTTGGAATAGTTTAGACGGTTGGTTATTGAAACTTCCCCACAAACACATACTATTTATTAAAGAATACACCCTGGGGTAATTCAAAAGGCATATTTTGAACCTTGGCGTGGGATAATTTTTTTTCTAGTTTGTTCCAGGTGTAGTGGTAATGAGCGTTTTTAAAATGTATTTTTTTACTTTTTATAACTTTTTTACTTTTAAAAACTAGTTTTTAAACTTTTGTTTTGCTTATAAATTTTTTTTAAACTTTCCTAAACTTTCTTAAAACTTTTTTACAGATTTAACATTTTTCTAAGCTATTTTTTTTACTGTTAACCCCTAACTAGCAGTACGCAGCACTAACAGTAAATTCCCCATTTTCCCATAACTCCCACCCACCCCAGCTAGCAAAATATATAGTTATAAAATATTTAAATTAATTAATTAAATAAATTGAACCCCTGAGGGTTAAAAAAAATAAATAAAAGTTAATCCTCAGGGGTTAAAAAAAATTAGATCACAGTATAATACTGTGATCTCTATTTGATCGCTGTAGGCAGTGATCGACTGGCAGGGAAGGGGTTAATTTTTATTTGGACTAGGTAAAGTGTGTTTTTTTGTTTTTATTACTTAAATGTTATTAAAACATTTTTTTAAGCTTAATTTTTAACTTTTTAAAGTTTCTTTTAAAACTTTTTTTAACGTTAACCCCTAGTTAGCCTAACGCCAAATCCCCCAATTCCCCACTAACTTCCACCCACCCCAGCTATCTAAATATATAATTAAAAAATAATTTAATTAATTAATTTAATTAATTTAACCCCTGAGGGTTAAAAAAAAAAAAATTAACCCTCAGGGGTTAAAAAAAAAAATCAGATCATAGTAAAATGTAATCCCTGCCAATTGATCACTGTAGTCAGTGATCAATTGGCAGGGAAGGGGTTAATTTTTTATTAAAATGGGTAAGGGGGGGGACACTTTAAATAAACTTTATTTTTTTTAACAGCAGGGGGCAGGATCAGCACTGATCCGGCTCCCTGCACTTCACACAGAACCCGGAAGTGCAGGGAGCCGGTAGGTGAGTATACAGAGCACATGTGCTCGCTCAGACTTGTGGTCAGAGCGAGCACATGTGCTGGGCAGCTTGACCGGGTGCTCCCGGTATGCCTCCAATGCAGAGGCATACCGGGAGCACCATTAACCCCGCGATCGCCGCGATAGCGGCGATCCGGGGTTAATTTTACCGCGTGACGGACGAGGTCCGTCACCCGTCGTTAAGGGTCTCCCCTGTGTGACGGACCTCGTCCGTCACCCGTCCTGAAGGGGTTAAGGACAGAGCCAAATGTACACGTTGTGAACGAAACAAAATGTAAACAAAACCTGGCATTTGCACTACATGTCTGTCCAACCGTAAGTCACCTCTTTCATATTAAATGCACCCACCCTTATTATATATCATTTTATTCAGGAGAAACAGGGCTTTCATTTAATATCAAATATTTAGCTATGAAACATAATTTAATATGAAAAAAATAGGAGAAAATAAGATTTTGTTTTGATTTTTTTTAGTTCTACATGACATTTTAACTGTCAATGTCATAATACTGTTTGCTTTTACTGCAATAAAATACACATATTTGTATTCAGCAAAGTCACACGTGTAAAACAGTACCCCCTATGTACAGGTTTTATAGCATTTTGGGAAGTTACAGTGTCAAATATAGCACGTTACATTTGAAATTGAAATTCAGCAGATTGGTTACGTTGCCTTTGGGACTTTATAGTAGCCCAGGAATGAAATTTACACCCATAATG